>CAJQZP010001146.1:4990000-5590000 GCA_907164705.1 Parnassius apollo | reverse complement strand
TATAATACTTACTTTCATTAGTTCTAGGTACTCGAACAAGGGAAGAGAGGCTAGAAAAAGTCTAAAATTACGCTACCAAGGAATTAAAAATGATCCGGTTAAAAATGCTGAATTAAAAATATAAATGCTGGTCAAAAATAAAAAGAAAAGCAGAACTATAAAAAAAGAAAAGGGTCAAATTAAGAGCATTAATGATACAATTGAAAGGGAACAAAGAGATGTTAGAAAAGTATGGAATATCGCATGAAGCTACAATCTACCAGAAACTATCCAGTAACACAACCTATGTCTGATAATGAAGACCAACCGGTTTCACAAAACAATGCTTTTTAAATATAGAATAAAGATGACAAACAAGCACACAATCCATCTGATGGTAAATGGATGCTGTGGCCAATAGACATCTACATTTATGCTCAATTCAGAATTAAAATGCATATGCATTGTCACTCTTGAGTACTGAGAGGGAATGCCTCATTTCCAGTGAAAATGATCTTCTGTTCTCTACATCACCAAACGAAACACAGCAGCATTTAAGCTGCTATTTTATGCTGGCATTACCTGGGTCAAGCAGACCCATTTGTGCTACAACCATAATAAAGCTGCAGAGTGGCTCTACCACGTAAAAACATAGTAAATCTATTAAATATAGTAGTAGTCAGCTAAAACTACGAAACAAAGTTATAAAAAGCAAAAATATAAAATTAAACAGTTACTTCAAATGGTATGGGAGTATCAAAAGAAACTAATGGCATATGTTCATCAGATTTTGATGAAGAAGAAGGAGAGATTAGTGTTACTTTTCTAAAGATCTTCAATGAAGATGGCTCTTTTGAGAATAGATAACAATGACATGTCTGATGTTAAATAGGAACAGATCCTGACCATACTACTAGTGCCAAATATACTTATAAAGGCTAACAGAGTATTCTACAAGTTCCCAGAGCCAGTTGATGTATTTGAAATGTAAAATGTTGCTTGTTTTGTATTTAAGTAAAAATATTTAGTTAAGTTGAAATTTTGTAGCACTGAATCCAATAAATAAAATAAGAACATCATCAATGTATTCAAAGTCAATTAAATGTGCATACAATTATTAAGATAACTCAAAAACTACTGGTCAGATCTTGATCTTACATGAAACCACAAGAGAAGCACCAGCTTCAGATAAAAAAATAATGAGAAAAGTTATGAGGTAAAACATAAACATACAGTAAAATTGAGTATCTCCTCCTTACTGAAGCATTTAAAAACATGAAATTTTTCATTTATATTTTTTTTATAGGATATGGTAACAAACAGGCACACAGTCCACCAAATGGTAAGTGGTTGCTGTGGCCCATAGACATCTATGTCTATCCTCGATTACGAATCAAAATGCAGATGCATTGTCACAGGTGAGGACTAAGATGGAATGCCTCGTTTCCAGTAAAAAGGATATCCGATTCTCTACACACACCATACGAAACACAGCAGCATTAAGCTACTATTTTATGCTAGTATTCAGTGAGAGTGTGGTCCTTCCCCAGTCGAGCCGACCCATTTGTGCTACAACTATACTACTCATATAACTGCATGGCTCTATCATGTATAGTGTGTTTCAATTATACATACTGTTAGATAGCCATGAGACTGATATGTGTATCATTAGATAGTACTATTGTTTTGTTTTGTAACTGAAATTTATCTTTTTATTTTATTTAGAAATTTTATTTAGATCGCCTTTAAGTTTTTGAACATTTTATAATTAAAATCTGTCAAACAGTATCTAGTCTGATTTTCTATTAGATAATTACTTGTGCAAAACAAGTGATAAAATTAAAAATTTTGTAAAAAGTAACTACTTACTGGAATTTTCCACGTTTATTTATAAATAAAATAAGAACATCATCAATGTATTAGAAAGTCAACTAAATATGCATACAATTATTAAGAGAACTAAAAACTACTGGTCAGATATTGATCTTATATGAAACCACAACAGAAGCACCAGCTTTGAAATAAAAAAAGAATCATTAAAATTTGTTCACGCAGAAAAAAGTTCTGAGGTCATCACATTCACATAAAAACATACAGTCGAATTGAGTATCTCCTCCTTTCTGAAGTCGGTTAAAATGAAATTTTTCATGTTTTTAACTGAGGTTCTCAATTTCATCATATATATGAACCAATTTTACTACAAGGGTGGTCCCATTGAATTTTAAAGTAAAAATTTTGCCTCTTAGGTTGGAAAAATAGGGGATGAAGTTTTTAATGTATTAACTATTTACCGATATTTTCAAAAATATTAAATTGTTTCAAACAATATTTTACAATTACACTTTAAACAATGATCAGCTAAAAATGAATAAATTTTATTTCACAAACAAAGAGTAAATAATTACACTCTTCCCATATTATCAAAGATGTCCTCCAGACTATACTCATTGCTCATGGTCAAACCTGCATGCATAAAATATGTTCTATTCAAACAATTTATTTAATACTAGAACAACTACCATAAAGTGTATGTTCTGATGTTTGTATGATTGAAGTGCTTTTGTGGTTCATTATTTCATAAAAAGGATGACCATTGATGATACAGGCTTATAATAGGCTTTGGCAAAATACCAGTAAAAAGGGTCCCCGGTTCTCTGAACTCACCATATAAAACACAGCAGCATTAAGCTGCTATTCTGTGAATAAATAAATAACTATCGTACACATGCTTAGTAAAATGGCCATCTGGAATGAAGTGAACAATTATCTTTTCAGATTTTTTTTACTGATGTAGATGGTGCATATATCACTTTTAGTTATGATTACATGATTAGTAGAAATAAGACAAGGCTACCAAACATAAAAAATATGGTAAATTCAAAAGGTTAAAATTTAGGTTTGAAGATTGAAATGGTTTACTACTGGTTCCTGGCACACCCACCCTATATTTTTTGAACTGCAAAAGCAGTGACTACTGGGCACCAACAGCATACAGGTATTATCAGTTGTCTCAACTGCCTGCCTGATAATATATAATAATTCATAAAATATATATATGCAAAAACAGGCTTTTTATAGAAGTTGATTGTCCAATGAAACAAACATCTTATATGCAAATAATTTAACAAGTGGCCAATCACAACTGGCTTGATGATATTTAATTTAGCTTCATGTGCAAGTAGCTTCAAATCACAGCAGAAACAGAAACATTTTAATTCAATATAGATTATAAATAATACTTATTGAGTCACTTTTTTTTAATTAACAACCGGTCTGGAAAAAACCTCTGTCCTGGGAAAAACCAGCAACAAACTTAGTGGGGCCTTTTAAAAAAAATAACAGCTTACAATCATGTTTGTTACAATTAACAACAAATTAGAAATAACTTGGTAGTGATTACCCTTCCCAGGAGTTATTATCATCCATAAACTCAACAGCTTGACTGCCCATTTCGCACCGGTGCGTAATGTGGGGGTGAGCGTGGATGGCGCTTCTCGCACCGGTGCGGAAAGCTAGGTATACAAATTACAAAGGCTACTACGCCGCGGGCTTTGCGCGTAGAGCGTCGTTTGTAGGTTGATCTTGCGAGTGAATTTCCGGCGATTTTTTACGTGAAAGCGGTTTTGTATTACCTGTTATTGTTTGGCTTATATCTGCAAATTATTATGGATAGTATTGCAGGTCCTTCACGTACAAGAAAAAGGAAGTTTGTAATGAATTATGCTGAAAACAACAGTGATTTGGAAAGAGAATTATTCGCCGAAATGAAATTTTTCGACTATGATGAAGAGGAGTTATCGTCGGAGGATGATTGTCAGCCGCCTACGTCATATTCTGTAACTGATATCAGTTTACGTAGCCCTGTACAAAAACTGCCACGGTCCTCACCCTCGCAATCGCCACCTCATCATCAAGATGATGATCAGACACCTGATAAACCCTCTGCTGAAGAGTCTACTTCTCACTGGCCTTCTGAAGGTGATATGAGACAATTTAATTTTACAAAAACTAATCGGTTTCTTGAAGAAATCAATGGAACAGAGCCAACTGATTTTTTTGACTTTTTTTTTCGACCAACAGTTTCTTACTATGATCTGTAACGAAACCAATGCGCAAGCAGAAAGGTTGTTTTTGTCGACTGGTTCTGAATATGCTAGGATTACCCGGTGGAAAGAGCTCACTGTCCCAGAGCTAAAAATTTTTTTTTGGTTTACTGTTTCGCATAGGAACTGTTTCTATGAATAGAATACAAGATTACTGGAAGAAGGACAGGTTTTTTAACTTTCCTGTATTCGGACAGCAAATGGGCAGAAACAGATTTCTTCTAATTATGTGATGTTAGACGAGAGCATGGTGCTATGGTGAGGATGTCTCAGCTTCAAACAGTATATAAAAAACAAACGCTATAAATATGGAATCAAGTTATACATGCTCACTGAACCCGATGGATTGATTCTAAAGTTTCGTGTATATGCTGGTGGTAAAGATGCACAGATTACTGGAAAAGGACACGCAGAGAAAGTTGTCATGCATCTTCTAGAAGAAAAACTGGGAAATTGACATGAAGTTTATATGGACAATTATTACAACAGTTATATACTGGCAAAAAAGCTGCTTGAGAAAAATACATACTGTAACGGCACTTTATGTAAAGATTTACGAGACAATCCTAAAGAAGTGACACAAAAGGTATTGAAAAAGGGCGAAAACATCATTGTTTCGAGACGGAATTCACATAAGAAAATGGAAAGATAAACGCCCGGTTACATACATAACCAATCAGTATGGTAATAATATGGTGCCAGTTACCAACAGACGGAGATAGATTACTCAGAAACCTAAAAGTATAGCTAAATACAACACATACATGTCTGAAGTAGATAGGCAAGACCAGCTTCTAGCATTCTATCCATGCAAGAGAAAAACCCTTCGCTGGTACATGAAAATTGCCGTACATATATTTCAAATGCTATTCATCAACTCATATAAAATATATAACAAATATTCAGGCCAAAACAAACTGAATCTATATGATTATCGTATAAGAGTAATAAGTTCCTTGCTGCCACAAAAACCATCTGAACCGCTGCCAATTTCAACAGCAGATGGATCATCATCACAGGATCGGATTGCAAAAATCACGGACTTGACGAAAAAAGGTAGAGTACAGAGAAAGATTTGTCGTCAATGCTACAAAAATAAGAAGCGTACCGATTCCCCGTGGCACTGCATAACACGCAAGAATAAGCCCGGGCTTTGTGTCGAATGTTTTGACAACTATCACAGGGAGATTGGAAATTGATTTTTTGATTTTTTTCTATTATTAATAAATGTTAAATACCAAAAAACTACTCTTCGCACCTGTGCATAAAAGGACCCTAAGGATGAAATTTTCATTCCGGGGGCCCGTTACGCAGCGGTGCGGAATTTTTTTATGTCGCCTTTATATACACTAAATTAATATAAGCAGTATATAAATATATATAATTAGTATTATTTAACAGTTTCAAAACATAAAATTTCGTAGGCTATGTGCACTCTCTTCACTCATCTTGACGGGCAGTGAAGCTGTTAATATTATCTTTTATATATGAATAAAGTTTTTGAACTTTGTGCAGCTCAAATTTTGTATATTTTCAGGGATTTTATTGTAAAAGCATATACATCACCCCAAGAATGAATTACTGACTCGGCAGAATCGAGTAACTAGTACTATTTGTGTCTGTTCCTAGTATTAACATTCAACTAGTTTACTAATTTAGATATAGCATTATTTGCTTTGTCATAATTTAGGAACTGTTGTCTTAACTTGAAAATTAAAGAAGTATCATCAGCAAATAATACTATATCATAGTTATCCCCTACTATGTAAGCTAAGTCATTAATATATACAAGAAACAAAAAGGGGCCAAGAATTGAGCCCTGAGGCATCATTTGTACTATCGACCCGGAAGCACTTTTACTATTAATGACAAATTTTTTCGTTCTGTTACTTAAATATGAAATATGAATTTATTTCGTTCTGTTACTTAAATATGAAATATGAATTTAAGAGCATTATTTTTAAACCATAGTGATGAAGTTTCCTGATTCAATTTTAATTTTTTTTATAAATGGCCTTACGGCTCTGGGTTCTAGCCTTCTGAGTTCTTAATGTTTCATGTTTGAATAGGTCATAGAATATACCCAAACCATCCTGTGAATTCTCCCGTGCATTGAAGATATATTTAATCAGCTCAACACCAGCATCAGTTGTAGAGTAAACCCATGTAAAACTATAATTGATTTTCATGTAGTAAATTATTTACATTAAAAAAAATTCACTTGATCGAGAATAATTTTTTCAAAAATTTTACTAAGGGTTGGCAGTACAGAAATAGGTCTATAATTGGCAGACGTCCAATGTACTACCAGATTTAAATAAAGGTATTATTTCACTATCCTTAATTAAATCAGGAAACACACCAGATCACAGACAGAACAGAAAAATAATATGTAGTTGAGGTGCAATTGTATATATTATTATAGAAGCAATTACTTTAAGGGAAATCCCCCACAGAGCTGCTGGTTTCTTAATATTAATAGTTTTAAAATATTTTACAATATCTTTTGATGATACTTTATGAAAAATAATATTATTTGTACACATATTTATATTTTAAGTAGGATTTGGAGACGGCAGGAGAAAAATTCAGTGACTTAGTGGTTAAGATAAGAATATCGGTAAAATATTTGTTGAAAACTATTGCAACATCCTGATATGATTTAGTTAATTTATTGTTAGCACTTATAGTCAACCAAATCTAAGAAATACCATTTCGACGTTTCACATTAATCATTCTGCAATAACTTTGCACCAGCATACTCACACGATTTAAAATAATCTTTTACGTAAATCCGAAGAATTATGAAGTTATCTATATTTAATTACAAAGTGTATAGTTTTGAACACTAATTTAAATTAAAATTTTTCAAACAAAGCAAAATTAAAAAAAATAACCTGTATCAACTTTTTTACATGATATCATTTCAATGACATATTGCTATGTACTTTACCAGTGTTTGGATGATTAAAATTCATTGTTATGGGAATAATCGGCAAAAATATTTAAATAATTGGTAAAAATATTCAAATAATCGAATTATATATTTTTTTGATGTATTATCTGTTTAGTTAAATTTTTATTTTAAATATCCCTTAATTACATGAATCTTGAATAAAACAAGTTTAATTTTTTTACTTTGTCAACTTAAATTTGTGTAACATAAAAAGTTATATACTAGGCTGCGCTGAAAAAACCACTACATAATTTCAATCTCCTGCCATTTTGGGAGCTTACTATGCGTAATTTTGTGATTTGTATTCTTCTTCTTAATTTGTGACTCGGCTTAATACTTTTTGGACTGTTTCATCTATATTCGTTGAAGCATGTGCCCATGTCACAAAGGATGATTGGGCAAAAGTGGTAGAAAAAAAAATATATATATGAATGAAATGATGACTGAAAGAGACATTAATTTTTACTTCATTATTGAAAATCAAATTATTCTAAACAACAGCTCAACTAGTTGTACTGAAAGTGATTGTATAAATTTATTTTTAATCTAGTTTCAATCTTAAACTTTTATAACTTTGCCTCTAGAAATAACAGTAACAACAAATATGAAGAAATTGATAAATCTTGTTTTAAATTATTCATTTTTAATTTATTCTAGCATTATTCATACCAAACTGTAAATGATTACAAACTCTAAATAATCTATATCGATTTTTTTAAGAATAGAATATTGTACTTCTTCTTCTTTCTTTTGTGGCGGTTTGATAAAATTCGCCAATGACGTATTGAGTAGAAAATGAAAGCTTATGAGTTTAATTAAAATAAGAGTCTGTGATAATACAAGGATTCAGTTTTCCTCCGAGAATTTTGACAAATCTATTTGTTGAATTACCTAGAACAAATATGACAAACACAGGTGTTAGACTCTTACCAGTATGTTAAAAGTGACAAGGATTTAAAGTTTCATATTATTAGTATTAATAAAATCACATAAAATATACACAAAAGGAGTACTGGTATATGTTAAAAGAGAATTAAAATCTATAGGTCGAGGAATATAAGGAGGAAGGTAATCATAAAGGGAGGAGGATAATTTGGGACAGTTGAAAAAAATATGGTTTGTGGAACCTTCACCTAAGCCACATTCACACAATGAGCTATCATATATAGAGGCATATTGTATGTTCTCATTTTTTGGTTGCCATGGCTTGGTGCATTAAGTCTAACAGCTGTCAAAATGTATTTCTTAGATTTGTTTGAGTATAACTGGTTGTGTAGGTAGATATAACAATTCAAAAATTTTTGTCATTGTTTGAGAAAAATATTAACAATTTGAGCATGTATTGTATGCATTCGCTTTTTCATACAAACCTGAAAATTACTTCATTAGTTACTTCCAAAATAATTTTTGAGAATCCATTTGGTCTACAAATACAAATTCGTTCTCCATACCTACCATACACAAAATTCTTGTTTTTACCTCGATCGCTTTAAATTTTATTTTAAATTGTTGAAATAGATTTGACAAATTATTTATGTTACTCAAGGCAGCTAAAATGATTATTTTTTTACACAGTGTGCATACCTGTAAGTTTACTTGCATTTAATTATTATTATAAATTATATAATACTTCTCTTAATAATAAATTTATTAAAAAACAATAAAATATGTAACATACACAATATTGTTTACACATACATTGTGATATGTATTACCTCATTAGAAAATGAGAGCCAAATTGTAACAAAGGCAGATATAGAATAAACAATATTGGACGTAATAATAGCACAGTATAAGGCGTGGAGCACAGCAGCAGGGCATCAATTTAGATTTAGGTGTATGGTATTCCAAGTCGCACAATGACGTCATAAAATACATTGACAGTCAAAAATCTACAGTAAACAACATCATTCGATGATCGGTAAAATAGTCTATTACCAAAACTTTTAAAAGAGAAAGTAAACAAGAGGGTTACTTACATTATTCCAAACAAAGTTAAATCTTCAAAAAGTAATTACTAATGCAGGCTAACCGCGATCAGTGGTTGACAGCAAAACTGAATAACATGGCGGCATCTTGTCGCAGCCGGTGTATAAGCGCCAAAATTAATAAAAACGTAATGCACTTGCGTTAATTTTCACTAGTTCAACTTATTATTTCTCATAAAACACTTAATCACCAAACAAACTAAAATAAAAATTATTTCTAAGAGACACTAGAGGAAAAATGACGTAACATTCTCAACCTTCATGGTCGCACAGAGCAAATGCAACAAGGGTTAAGAAATTGTGGGTCGCTTTACTGGATTGGAAGTTGGAAGGCCAGTACAGTGTAGATTTCGCAAGAAACACTCAACAAAAAATAGAAATTCATTTCACAGCACAACCATAATCCATTTTAACATAAGAAAATAAACTAAAGGTTTATTATTCTGCCAAAGACCAAACGTGACACGCAGTCAATCAGTCAAGCAAGCAAAACTGCTAGGGTTTGACAAATATATATATCGATGTGTTAGAAACACTCGATTATGGAGTGTAGAATAGGGATGTTCGATGATCATCTATGTTAGAAATTAAAACATCGATGTTTTAACATCGATGTTACCATATCTTAAACATCGAAACATCGATGTTGCCACATGTCAAACATCGATGTCAATGAACCAATAATCGATTAATAAGAACTCGTGAACAACGCGAACCCGCGAAATCAATATCAACTAAATATTTCATCTCCTATTAAAGATTTAAAACTTTGAATAATTAAGGATTCCTAACTGCATCGATCACCTAAAAAAATATCATTATGTTGTGTCAAACTCCCTGTTAAGTATGAACTGTAATATCACAGTTGTAACCACTTTCGCTTTGGTATTGTGGTGTCGTTGTCGGTTGCCGCCTAATACCTATTCTACATAAATTGATATTCAAATTAATTGTTTTTTCCTTGATGTCTATACCCACATTATTTTGAAAATATATATATCATCACAATTTAATTATATTTAGCTGTTCTTTTGAGCTTGGGATAACAAGTTTGTTGTTTCCTTGGAGTTTATGAAAATAAATACCTGGGCGATCGTGAGAGTAGACAATTTCACTGCAGAGTGCATTCTACAGTGCGTTTTATAAATGGCTGTGGGTACTTACTGCTTCAGCTGCTTGATCAAAAATTGTGTGAACAAAGGTGACGGAAAAGTCTATTATTTTGTTTTTGTGAAGTTTGTTAATTTTCCCTCTATAATCATTTTTTTTATTTCGCGATATGATTAGTTAATATAAAACGTAAATAAGGCATGCATAAAGCATAAACACTCACGCCTGTCACCCAGAGGGGTAGGCAGAGACCACGGACTTCCATTTGACACGATCCTGACATACCTCTTTCGCCTCCTTTACATCCATATATCTACGCATACATGCTCGTCGGTTAAGGGTACTTTTAACGTGGCCCATTTTCAAAATATCGCCAATTTGGTCGATAAACTTTTTTCTAGGGCGTCCCTTCCCGACTCTGCCGTTCACATCTGCCATATAAATTTGCTTTGTCACTCTTTCCTCATTCATTCTTTCTACATGACCAAACCACCGAAGCATTCCTTTTTTAATCCTGGTCACAACTTCATCTTGCATACCACATTTATCTCTTATCACGCAATTTCTCACCCTGTCATTCAGATTCAACCCTATCATACTCCTTAAAGACCGCATTTCTACAGCATTTATTCTACTTTCGTGCTTCTTCTGCCACACCCAGCTTTCACTACCATACATTAAAGTAGGGACTAACACAGCATTATAAATTACCATACGTGCCTTTTTTGATACATTCTAGTTCTTCACAATAGAGTGTAGTGCCCCATTCACTCTATTCCCTGCATTTACTCGTCGTTCTATATCCTTATCATATTTACCATCCCTGCTAAATACACATCCCAAATACACAAACTCATCCACTTACTCAATTAACTCTCCTTCTATTCTTATTTCACATACCGTTTTGCTTTCCTCTCTTTCAAAAACCATCACTTTCGTCTTACTTGCGTTCACTTTCATTCTTTTTTTTAATGCCCAGTTCATTAATGTAACCATCATTTGTAACTCAGCCGCCGATGACGTAAATAAGGATAGTAATTTTTTTAATACCAGATTTACAATTGTATAGGAACATTTAAATAATATCAAAATAATAATATTCATCATTATCGGCAAAAAATATAACAAATTAACTAAATATTTGTTAAGTTTTCCCATTTTTCATATTACTGTTTCACACTAAATGTTTTATTAATTTCTTTAATTTCATTAATAATAAACCATAAACAACACAACTAATTTTTATTCATCTAATTTTAACCTACTGAATAGGCACATGTGCTATAACATCGATAATGGCCAACATCGATGTTTTGAGTAGGATAAATATCGAACATCGATGTTAAGCTATCGATATCAACATCGATGTCATCATCGATATTACTGTAACATCGACATCCCTAGTGTAGAGGTAAGGAGTACAGAGTACAGACTGTATAAAAAAGTATCTAGGAAAACGCTAAATAAGGGTGGCGCGACTACTACAGTCTAAATTTTAAAGAACTTTTTATAATTTTATATTGCACAGACTTTCACCATAATTCTTACTACTACAATTATTTTATTGCTTTCTAAACTTTTATTTTCAAAATCACTCTCAACGTATTTTACGACGATTTATCATACCCCGTAGCTACTCGAGCGCTGTTGTGGAGAGTGTTTGAACTGTTATTTACTGCTTATCACAGACTACTAAGAGGATACCTGCTTATGGATGGATTGGACATTTTCAACTATTCTCCTAATAGAGATTGTCCTTACCTCTATACTCCATGCACTCGTTGTAATATAGTAGTATCTATGGAGTATAGAGGTAAGGAGTACAGACTCTATAAAAAAGTGTCCGTAGGAAAGCGCTAAATAAGAGTGGCGCCACTGTAGCTACACTCTAAATTTTATAGAACTTTTTATAATTTTTTATAGCACAGACTTTCACCATAATTATTTTTACAATAATTTTTTTATTGCTTTAAAAATTTTTATTTTCAAAACCACTCTCAACGTATTTTACGGCAAGTTATCATACCCTGCAGCTACTCGAGCGCTGTTGTAGAGAGTTTTTGAACTGTTATTTACTGCTTATAGATGGATTGGACATTTTCAACTATTCTCTTATGGTAGATTGTCCTCCTTACCTCTATACTCCATGATAGTATCTATTTGCAACCACTGATAACTATATACCCGTTCGCCGTTGAGGATTTAAAAGAAGACACCGTGGAAGTTAGAGAGAAGTAGAACGATCTCTGTAGAAAATAGTGTCCCAGAAATATGAACAAAATAAGTGAGGTGCTTCGATCGCTAAGTTGTCTCAATAAAAGTAATTTTCAGACTATTTTTCCGATCAGATGCTAAATCACTTGCACATCCACGCACGATACAATATTTCACCATGTTTGCCATCCCTGTACTAAGTAACTCAAGGATGTGTCGGTTCTGTTACATAACGGAAGAAACGTCTCTGCACATCCTAACTGATTGCGGAAAACTATGTATACCGCCCAGAAAAAGTGAAATTGCTCACAGCTAAGCAACCCCTTCTATTCATTTCTATTCATTGAAGACATATGGCTTAGCAGTGCACTATAGCGATAGGAGCGATCACAATAGATCTTGTGTCAGTGATACTGGTCTCTTTCGCTAGACCTGCATAACTGCTCGCACGTAAAAAAGCCTACTTTCATTCGTATATATAGTATTCTCAGGCTTACACATTTGTACTCTTTCATACCTTGACCCATTCTTTCTGATAGGATGATACCGACTCCCTGGCATGCCCGCAGACCAGTACGCTGTACACATGCCATGTGTAGTAGCATTCTTTCCCTTCTCTTTTGTCTCATTTACACATTACACGTCTATTCCTCTATCATATATTATATCGCATACTTCATCCATCTTATCATTTATTGCTCCACATACATTCAGCGTAGCCAGACGGCCTTCCACAATCCAATTTTCGCCCCTCCGGAAGACAGAACTTGACGGGCGGCGAGACTCGTCACCGGTTTTCCTCCCGGAGATTCTTTGCGCCCCTGCACCATTAAAGGGGCGCCGTGAATTCGGAGCCATTTCTTTTATTTTTTGCCTCATGGTGCGAAATTAGGGAGTGTTATATCTTACGCATAGATATAGTATACATTAGATTGGCGATGGAGTGATTAGGGTGAGACCAAAAACGAAATGTACCGGTGTGAGTGAAATGCGCATGTGTGCGAGACGAATAGTGCTGCGTCATGCATCAACTTCAATTATTATCGATACAGCGCGGTCTGTCCGTATAATAAAATGAATATCTTTATGTTTGAGGGCATAAAAATAAACAAAAAGTTTGTGATTTTTATTTTTCACCACACTAGCTAATTTATTGTAAAAATGTCGTAAGCTTTCCTTAGAGGTATTTTGCAATTTTGCTTCATAGTTCAATCTAATTATCAAATAAGTTTCCATTTTTAATTTAATAATTAAGTGTTTATGGTTTGATATTGCTGGCGTATCATACATATGAATGTCAAGTATGTCAAAATAATTAACATTTCATATACCTATTCAGAATTAATACCTATCTTATAAACGTCTTGAGAGGGATAAACGAGGCCACCTACATCCTTCATGTTTATAAGTGAACCTTCCCTAACTTCACCATAAAGTACATTTACACAGAACTCGCACATATGCACTGAACAATGGACTTAACTACAGATTCCATGCCTTCAGAAACCCATGGCATAGATGATACGAAATCAGAATCTTCACTATCGATTTGGTCTGGGCCAAAAGCTACATCATCGTTTGGCGTCGTTATCACACTAAGCCCAGTTGTAGTATTTAATGTATCTATAGTACACGATCTTTGTAGGTTTAGCATACCAATATTCTCCAAAGGCAAACAATCAGCTTTATCGCTGATTTGCACTTCAACTTGGCAGATTAATTGCTTGTATGTGAATTTTTTGGCTGTAGGATTATTGTTCAATCCTCGTCTAGAACGAACTGCAGTAAAAAGTTTCTATATGATCTTGAAAGAGTTTGTAGATCAGAAGAAACTTTAATTTTACTGACTATAAAATTGACATTTTACAATTTTATCCTATACCTTTAAACGAGCAATTCTTGTATATATATATATATATATATATATATATATATATATATATATATATATATATATATATATATATAATCGGAATCTCGGAAACGGCTCCAACGATTTTCATAAAATTTAGTGTCCAGAGAGTTTCGGGGGCAATAAATCGATCTAGCTAGGATTTATTTTTAGAAAATGTCCCTTTGTCCGTGTTTTCAGGCAATAAAAAAACTGCTACAATATGTACTAACGATCGTAATAGCTCAGATGGGATGTTGTTCGGGCGTGATATCGGTGTTCCGTTGTTCGCGTCCTGTCTTGAGTCCGACTTTTTTTCCTTTTTTTCAAGTTCCCTTCTTTTGTGAGAAAATCTATTATTTCGAGCCCTTTTTTTTAGTATTTTTTAAAAATACGAAAATTTTAATTAATCTAATTGCACTCATGATTCAAATAACCAGTTCAGTTTTTTCTAATATGTCAATAAGATCAAAAACTATTATTTATGTAATTTTTATATAAATGTATGGTCATCCGGGTACTAGCTATTGTATACGCCATAAAACCGATAAAACCAAGTTTTATTCGACTCTCTGCCAAATCTTGGTTGTTGTATTTTAAATTTTTAATATATTCACAGACTTTCACATTCAGCTACAGTATTTTCAGCATTCTTTTATTTAAGGCTTCCAAAAAAATAAGCAATTTGGATTTTCTAAAAAGAATTGATTGCCACTGACATGATTACTAGTAATACCTCTTTAGCTTTCTCTACTTGATCTCCATAAATACAATTACCCTCATCAACAGCCATGATGATTACGATCGTCAAATTAAATGTGCTCACGGATAGACATTTCGTCAAGCGTAAGAATGATGACCAATTTTTTTTCTTTTCTTATAGCATTTATGCTTTCTACGGCTTCCTTAGTGATGCCGGGTTTACAGCCTATATTTTGGTACCAGACTCGTAGTGTTCGAGGATTTGGTAAGCACAGGTCAAAGTTCGTTCTCATGTTATTGTAAGCCCTAGGGCTGCAAAAGTGTAAGGTATGGGCAAATGTCTACGTCATGTATACTCTTGTATAATTTTTTTATTTTGTTTTTTTTAATCACCCTTTCGAGGAGATGTTACAACAAATCGTTTGAACTAGACACCATTAAAGCACTAATTTTATTTTGAAGTGAGGGAAGCCTTTTAATATTGTTATCACTTGAGACAACTTTTCCACTTTTTCACTAGCCCGTTTTTTTGTGCTCTTATATTTTTCAGTTATTTTTTTGGTTCATACCCAGGCGTCTCCGAAGAATATCAACCGTTTTCATCGTTTTTTTCTTTCTCGGGGAATTGTCTATAACAGAAACGTTTGCAGTAGAGTTCCTGGGTAGTGGGCTTATGTATCTGTAGACATATGACGATGCTTTGCGTTTCGGCTTCAATCGTAGACAGAGAAACCTATAGACTAATGTTTAGCGTAGCCTAGAGTGAGAAAGGACGATAACGTAGTTTTAGGTTATACAATAATCTTTAAGACTTTTAAACATATTTAGATAAAACTTTTAATTATTCTAAAAACTGAACTGAATAAGATTCACCAATCTTAAGCTCACAAAACACTTTTTTCTCACTAAAACCAACTTTTAAACTCCTTAGATCGCTACGAACTGTCAAAGTTGTTTAGCAAAGTGTAGTTTGCTAAACAAAAAACTGGTACGGAGAAAGGGATAAACAATCACACCACTCTGTCTCATTTCTATGCAAGACGTATGCATAAATCTATCTTTTTCGTGTGCGAATGTGAAAGAAGGCGTCAATTTGTCTATAGGTTTCTTTGTCTACGGCTTCAATACAACCTACAAACAAATATAATTAGTGTATATATTATGTACTTATCTATGATTAAAATGAATAAAATGAGGTTTTAACCACCCAACTAACACTTTTTACCTATTTCTGTCGCTAATCAGCAGTGCTTACACCAGCGCATTCCGGCCTGTTGAGTATAGAGAACCGGTATAATTATAAGCTGTAAGGTATTGTATCATAATCTTCAGGATTGAAAACACATTTGTAACTTTCTTTGTTTGAAGCTTTGTAGGTGACCATATTCGGAGTACTGCAGTGGCCGTTTAAATCAAGTGATACTGTAAGTTCCTTTATTACTTTCGTTTTAAAAAAATATACATCACGAGGATGACGATAACAATTTGTACACATTTGAACATGCACAAATGAAATGAACATATTTACAGTAAATATATATAATTAAGAAACTACGCACGGGCGTAAATAATATGAGAAAAACATTTTTATTCAAAGTGCTTGCTACATATAGTTGTATAATTTTTGGGAACCCAGTCTTCTCTATTTATCACTTTCAACCATTTTTGTTTAACCTAAGTATTTTTTGGAAATCTGAAACATTATAAGAGTTTAATTTATCTCACTAAAGTGTTTGCCAAAGTGTGTTAGTGTGTGCCAAAAATTAAATATTGAAAAAAAAATTACGAAGTTAAAAGAGGCTGCATCTAAGCCTGCTATATTTGCCTATTATAAACATATTATCGACTAACTTTTTACCCGCAGCTTCTCTCGCGTGGGCTTGAATTTCCAAACATCCATAATATTATTTCGTACTAAAATTAGCAAAACTGGATCACTTGTAGAGATACGTCGGTATCTGTGTCTATATTGGCTATATTATAGACTACAGAAACACATAAGTTAGTTTATTAGAATCCCATAAATATCATACGTCAAACGTCAAATTTACGGGAAATAGTCCTGGAATCGGAAATGCGTTATTTACATAATATTCATTATTAAAGTTGATATTATAGTATTGATAGAATAAGGTTTAATTTCATGGTCTTTATTAATATTGGTCCCACTGAATATTGATTAGCACCACATGGTAGTATCTTTTTACGTTCGAGTAGACTTCAAAATTTCGTAAATGTAGTTCTATTCACGGAGAACGTGTGAGAAGAACTAAATTCATGAACATGTGTAGAAATCTACATAAGATGAGCAGCAGCGTCTTCCTGATCATAGCTCAAAATATTAAAAATATGCAGTTGGCAACTCGCATGCCAAGCGTGGCTACTATGGCAAATATCCAACTTTATTAACTATTGGAAATCCAATTGATGAACGGGAGTAGAAATAATATATTAGCCATGTACCTAGAGGTGGCAAAAAGAAACCACTACACCATTTCTTCCTGTGGGTGTCTTAAGAGGTGACAGATGAGATGGGAGTAGATGGGTAGCATCTTCTTGATAACAGTGCAAAGTAATAAAGAGCTGCGTATAGAGATATTGCTAACCTGCTTGCCAAACGTGAATACTACTACAAATACCCGGTCTATTTGTCATACGATGGGGGAAGCATATGACCAGCAGTAGAAAGCCCTATTAAAAGTAAAAAAGTAGGAGCCTAAATATATCCTACAACTGGGCACAGGCCACAGCGAGTTTTAGGTCAAAAAGGAGTTGGTTAAGTTGAATCCAACGCTGGATAACTGACTTCACATACCAAAGAAAGGTAGGGGATGAGAGCTAAGTGGACTGTATTTATGTTTTATTATAAGGGAGAAACTGAACTACTATGTTGAAAGCTAATTACTGTAACATCTGTCTGACTAATAACTTAATCGATGAAAATTGATTTTTTTAAACTAAAAGGGGTTAAGACGAAATTAAAGAACTTTGAAATAATAACTATATTGTATACTATTTACAATAAATTTGCGGCAGTTAACACTAAAACACTATATGAACCTAATAGGGATCTTGAGGGCTTCTTTCTTGCCTGTTTTTCTTGCTTGTTCTGTCTTGAGAGCTGTAGCCGCGCGAATGACGATTTTTTTTGCGCCCGAAGCAATTAAAGGGCTACCCTATATGTAGGGAGGCGGAAACTGCATTACGCATACCACGATAGCCGGTCTATCGTGGTTACGAGGGACTCACTGCCTACCGAGGGAACCTAAGTGTTACGAGCTGCTGAGGGAGTGCCTACGAAGGCAAATTAATTATGAATAATTTAATTTAATTAGAGTTGGCCTGAGCCGCCAGGAGGCAGTTCAGGTCGTTTGACAGTTTATTAGGCGGTTCCGAGTGAGAGTTTCTCGGCCTGCGGACTCGATAGCGAGAGGGGGGCTGCATAAGTAGCTGCCTCACGAATAAAATGGTTGTAGTGCGACTCTGAGGCTTTGAAGACGTTCTCAGAGAGTTTTTTAAGAAATTGTTGAATAGTAGGGAGCTCTAGGTCCCGATGAAGGTCGGCATTATGGACGTACCAAGGTGCGTTCGCAGCTCGACGACAAAAAGGTTTTGAACTATTTGGAGTTCATTAATAATTTTAGGGTCGGCGTGGGCAAAAATGGGGCCCGCGTAGGACATGACTGGTCGTATAGACCTTATAAAGGGTACGCTTGTTTCTGAGGGACATTTTACTGTGTCGGCCCAACATACTGTTGAGCCTACTCAGGTAAAAATGTGCGTGACGGGTTACTCTTTTGACGTGGGGCCTGAAAGTGAGCCTTGTGTCTAGAGTGACACCTAAATATTTGGCAGTCGTATGCCAAGGGACAGGGGTCCCTAGCATACGTATTGGTGGAGTGTTTTTGAGACGGCGTCGTTTATAATCGAAGTGAACGGCGGAGCTCTTCTCCGGGTTCACATCGATGCGCCATTTTTTGAACCAAGCTCCTAGGTCGTCAACTGACTTTTGAACCTTGTTCCGTATGAAAGGTAGCGAGATACCTTTCGACGGGATGGGAATGTCGTTGGTGAACAGGATGTACAGCAGAGGAACAAGTACTGAGCCCGGAGGGACACCAGCTTTGATAGGGCGCTGTGAAGATAGCGTGCCTTCATATCTAAAACGAAAGGTACGATGCTTTAAATAAGGGGCCACGAGACGTACTAGATGATCGGGGAGACCTATTTTGTACAGCTTGTAGACAAGGCCTGTATGCCACACTCTATCAAAGGCTTTATCTATGTCGAAAAAGACCGCGATGGTCTTGTGACGACGAGGATAAAAACCGCTAAGGATATATTCCACAATACGGTGAACTTGTTGGGGACGAAATTTTGCAAGAAGCGCTTGTTTTATTTCGACGTCGATATTACGTACACAGTTGGTGCAAGCATTTGTCCTTGCGGGGCCCTGTTCTGATGCGGGGTGCGGGAGACGTGTCGAAGAGGGTGCGGGGCGACGGATACCACCTCTTCGCCGTCCGCAACATTCGCCGGATACCTAAAAATGATTTCCGAAATATTTTTTTAACATCTCAGATATGCAGATTTCCTGCGATGTTTTTCTTCACCACCGAGAACGTGGTAAATCGAAACTTCAAATTGCAGTTAAAATATGAGTGGAGCCGCCGCGGATCTAATTTGAATTGTTTACGTACCGACTATGAAATTTACGTTTAGACTGGTTTGATTACAGACTTATACAGAAGACTTTCAAGACTCTATCAGTGCAGTTCTACTCATAGTTAAAATAAAAATAAACCTGTGTTTAAAAATCGCTTTCTTTGATATTTAAAGTAATTTTTCATAAGAACCTGTTCATTTACTCATGTGAGCTATGCAACCGGGACCGTCACAAAAATTTTAATAGTTATGTCTGAAAATATGAAAGCTACCTATCTTAATATATAACAAACTGCTTTATAAATGTCATTAAAAGTAAAAAAGGCTGCATCATCGGTATCACGAATTATTCCACTAATTATGAATATAAATCTCATAGTGCATTTAATTTTCAATTACTTATATCGGACTTGATACAAAAAGAAATAGCTGAAATATTGCTATGCCGATAGACATACAACATATTCATTTAAAGACCTCTCTTAATAAAAGTTTTGTACACACGGTTTCGTTAGTAATTTTGCTAAAATTGACAATTATAATAAAACATGCAGACAGTGGCCACATGTCTATACCGGTCTGACAATTTTTCATGCTGCAACAATAAGTACATATTTAATAGAACTGTGTTTAATTTGACTAGTTATGTACTTATTATTAGTTTATTTATCAGTTAGTAGATGGTGCTATTATTATTTTAAAACCATGACAACCAAAACTTTGCCCTCTAGTACTCAGACTCAATAAGTTGAGGTGTACAGACTATTACGGTGCAACGGGAGTGGGGAGTGGCTCTATCGCACAACAAACACGCAACACTTATATTATAATAACATGTATTTGGCATGGATTCTGTTTTGTTGGCATAAAGTGATGTAGATTCTACTGAAAATTCTGCTTTTGTCAAATATATGCAATCAGCGCCGGTAACACATTGCTAGGTGTTATGAAATTATTTTACGATTCAAAAATAACATCTAGAAATAGCAATGTCGTGTTTAGTTGTTAATGTCGCCAAACAATCTCCATTCATTGATTTGGTCAAGCTATATCATGATATAGTCAACAACCATTGTTAAACTTTATGAAATAATACCATTTCACTTTCAATAATTGATTTATTTATGATATTATAGAATCTTAGATCTGACCAATACATGTATAAAACTCTTTTTATTTAAACTATAAGGATAATAAGTTTTGTACATACTAAATGCAATTTTATCAGTTTATTACATAAAAAACTAATACCTACTAAAAACTTTTATAGATTAGATATTGAACTTAAAAACATCCTTAATTTTATGATTTTTGATAGATTTCACTACTATCTATTTAAGTGGTAATTGGTTACTATAAAATTTATTTATATCTACTGAGATAAAATAACAAAAACAAAAAAAAATGTACATTAGAATTTTCAAATCAATTATGAATTTAATTAAATAACTTTAAAATGGCAAATAAGGCAAAATGTCACTATTTTTTGTATTTTACGTTAGATGGCACTGTCTTGAAAGTGAATACAACAATAATATCGTAGATTGTCGGCGTGGTTCAATTTATTACACAACGATTAAAATTAATTTTTGGCTTTATTTATGAATATTTTATTTATTTTAATAAAACTCGTCAACTTAACCCTCCTTATTCGAAGTGCCGTAATCGGATAAAAAGTAGCCTTTTTAAATCTTTAAGTAACCCCGGGTCCCTAACTACTTATACACAAAATTTCATGGAAATCTGTTCAGTAGTTTTTGCGTGAATCATTAATACACAGACAAACAAATATTCTAAAAACCTTTATTTAGTCCCCTGGGCTTGTTTTTTCCAGAAAATATTAGTATTACAGACTAGTGATGGGCCGAATACGGATTTCACCAAATACGAATATTCGGCCGAAAATTCGGTAAAACTCGGCCAAATATGCGGCCGAACATTATTCGGTAGGATCACCTCGGTCACCTAACCAATTTATGTCGAAACTTGTTACCAGAAAGCGCGCGGGATTAGCGCTGGAACCTGGTGTACTGAGCAGACTGTCGGCACATGCTTATGTTTTGACTATTTTGTGAAAAAAAATTATTTAGTTCTTGTTTTTTTTTGTTATTTTGTTTTGTTATTCTTAGTGAAAAATAATAATTATATTGTTACACGCCGAAGTCGACGGCACTAGCGCCATCTAGTCTCGAACTGAAGAACTAAACTTTCTAGAAGCTCTACACTCAATCTTTCTGCGCTTGGTCGGTTGGCGCGCGTATTTACTCGAATATTCTGGAATATTCTGGAAGTTTTCGTGGAAGAGCCCTATATAAAGTCGCTGCAATACGCGGTCGGGGAAGTATTGTATTTGGCGAGACAAGCGAAGCTTCTGAGCGGAATAAAGTGAATCAGCGTGATAAATTTTTAGTGTTTTAAGTTTTAATTGGTGTAAAGAAAATTAAAGTGTTAATTTAGGTAATTTTATCGGCAATTTTTATCGTCACGAACCTCAAGCTCGTAACAATATGATCAAAATAAGTGGCAGAAGATCTACCATTTGGACTTATTTTAGAGAAAGTCACGACAAAAGTAAAGTGAAATGTTCTGATGTAATGGATTTTTTTTATTGATTCCAAAAAACATTTTATCAAGTTTTCTATTTGCAAGTAGATTTAACCCATAAATAAAATATACTTTCAACAGTAAAATTATGAAAGACATGTTATTACTCAATACACTTTGAATATCACTTTAACGAATGTTCGGTGATTTAGCTGAATATTCGGCCGAATACGAATATTCGGTAAAGCTGCCGAATATGCCGAATACCGAACATGAAACGAATATTCGGCCCATCTCTATTACAGAATACAGACACGACTTTTCAACAGATTTATTATATGTATAGATACGATTACATCGATAGTGTCTATCTCTACAAAAATTAGATCAGATATAGTGGGAATTCACATATTTGTTGAAATTTTTATTATAATTCTTACGCATTTAGAGCATAATTGTAATAAAATGCGATATTTTTCTCAATACATTTGTGTATAAAACATTTGTACCAGTTCTAAAATATTACATTTAGAGTGCTAAACATTTTAATTGTACTTACGCGTGAAATGTTTAATTTTGTGCATTTTCTTTTCTCGATGAAATGCATTCAGGTACACGTCATCATATTTAATCACACCTTTTAAAACTTATAAATACATCCAAATCAAAGATGCGGGATTCGTTTCGTCAACGATTGACGTAAACCTGATTAAAGGCCTAGGCCTATAGTGTGTACGTGTATAGTCTAGCCATTCTATCTCGTTCTAACGTAGAATATGCTATGCAATTTTTCTTTTACATTGCTAATCTAACGTAAGTATATACTAAATCGGTGTGATAACGGTGTAAAAAAATTTTACACCGTTATCATAGCGAGGAGATGAGTCTGTTCCTTCGGCTTTGTCACTCGTTTAGCACCACCCTGGGTAGGTACACGTGTAGGGTGGGCCTAGGATTAGGTCGTCGAAGCCTACGGACGCGAGGGAAAAACAAATTCAGTGTTATTTTCTCATAGTTAAAAATGTTACGTTCTAGTGACCTGTCCACCTGTCGCACGTACCATGCTAATATAAAATTTTACATTGGCAAAGCATTTTAATAAAATAAGGGGATTTCATATTTTTTAATTTAATTCTGTTTTTTTCTTTGGTTATTTATAAAGGGTTTGAACGTAACACATCTTTTATTATTTTTTATGTACGAGATAATGGCAATAATAACAATAACCTTGATAGTATTAATCGATCGATATATGACATCGAAAGAATATTTTTTTTCAATGTTCATCTCTAAAACCTATAAACGTCATTCAGGTTAATTTTGGCGGAACTCATAAATTAGGATATATTTTAGCGGGACTTGACTACCGGCAGATTGCCGCTACATATAATACCACAAAAAGACTAACAAGGAAATTACAACATATAAAACTTGCATAGAAGGACTTAAGAGGTTTGACCTGAACAAACGAATCAATATGATCAATACGGCAACCGATGTTTATAAGTAACAAAACCCTAACAACCACAATTCAACAATAGTAGATATTAGATGCTAGTCACGGCAGCGAAGAGAAAATTAAAACAATAAATGAAACTAAAATTATGGAAGCAATAAGAATATTAAAACTTGAAAAACGAAGAACAGATAACACAACTTAATGTGATATTAGAAGAATATGAATCACCTAAGCATTGGTCCGAATCTAATATCATTCTAATATATAAGAAGAGCGACCATAAGGATATATTATATATTTACAGACCGACAGGTTTGCTACCAAGTCTATACAAGCGTTTCTTCACTGTTATAAAGACAAGAATTAGTCCTGTAATTGAAGCCAGGCAACCTGTAGAACAGTCAGGATTCAGGAAGGCGCTCTCTATAATCGACCACTTACACATTACACACCCTTGAGTTAATTAAAGAGAATTATCAAGAACAACACAGACCTTCCAAATAACTAATTTTGTCAATAAATTCTTTAGCACACGCAAGTTAGTGGGAAAGTTTAAAAGAACAAGGAAATATACAGGTTTATTTTGCAATAACCGGCTAAATTTGCAGATTATGTTCAAAATAAGTAATATAGGCAAATGGTGAAGAAAAATTCATTAAAAAAATCTCAAACATTCTGTCCTTTTTATCTTTTAAATTCAAAATGCGTGGTTTACTACACACGCACACATTCGTAAGGATCAATAGGGAGGCAAAAACGTTGTTGCCTATAAATTGTACTGAATTTGGGATAATTTCAAATAAATAGAAACCTTATGTATTCGTATTCTCAAAAACTGCATTAACTGTATGTCATTACCTATTTAATGTATTTGAACTGAAGTTTAAAATTTAGCTACACTTTGTAAAATAACCCTGTATATAGAGGTCATCAGAAGAATGTAGACTAATAATATGCTTATGCTCAAGCTTCTCCATAAAAAGGGGCAGGCGAATGAGTTTGTGTAAGACAAAGTGACCCACTATCTTCAAAAATATTTATAGCTATTCTAGAATTCATTATTTCCAAGCTTGCCTGGTGCAAAATGGGACTCTATATACAATGCACCTTCCTAAGTCATCTGAGATTCATAGATGATATACTGATACTTTCTGAAACAAGCTCACAGCTGCAGCTCTTAATAGATTTCCTAGAGCTAGCTAACGCGAATATAGGACTGGAACTCAATTTCTCTAAGGAAATGGCAAAAATTTACGACATAGTAATAGCAAGGTGAGTGCAGCAAATGTGGAACAAATACTGTAGTTTAAAAAAAAATTTTTCATCAATCAACACCTGCCAGCGAGGACTAGAACACAGCATACTCATGATACAGAAAATATGAAAAATAAGACACACAAGAATAAGAACTATAGCAAAAGCAACTGTCTTGAGCTATGCACAAAATTAAAGTGGATATGAGCACTTCACGTAGCGAGGCTTACAGATAAAAAAATGGACCGTTAAAACTTCTTTGTACCTAACCCTGCGGTAGGAACCCATCGTCTGCCTCAGACATGATGGGAAAACGAGATCAAAAGAACAGATGGCCTACACTGGGGCCAAATAGCATAAGCCAGTTGGACATCTTTGGAGGAGGCCTTCACCCACTATTATGCATAAAAAATAAATTAAAAGATAAATCTAACCAAAATAACAGTAAATTTAAGTTGACTAACCAAATAACATATCTCCTAAATCATCAAAAATACATAAATAAATAAAAGCCCAACCAGATGGAGGCCCTCGACAGGGGAGACCAAACGGCCGAGGGTTAGGGGGAAAGGGAAAGAAACCGGCGGACGATGCGGGCGGTATTGAGGAGCACCGCCTTCTGCATTTGAGCCTGGAGCGGTCCGCCACGTAGTCCCAGCCGCCTCAGATGACCCGAGAGGCTGACTGGGATTAGCCCGTTTGCAGAGACGACTACAGGAATAATTTCGGTCGGCAGACCACCCCACATGTCGGTCACCTCGTGAGCCAGATCCAGATATTTTGTTTGCTTATCTGTTTCGGCTTTCACGAGGTTCTCGTCATACGGAATGGTAATGTCCACCAAAAATATCCTATGCTGTGCCCGGTCCATCAGCACAATATCAGGCTTATTCTCAAGCATAGTCCTGTCTGTGATGATGGCCCGGTCCCAATAGAGCCTGGTGCGATCATTTTCGAGCACGGATTCCGGCAAGTACTTATAATACGGCTATTTCCGATCCACGAGACCGTATTTAAGAGCGAGCTCCTGGTGAAGAATTCTGGCTATTAGGTCGAGGCTGTGCAAGTACTCAGAATCAGAAAGTGCCGAACAACCGGAGATGACATGCCTAAGTGACTCACCGGGATGGCGACAAGCTCGGCAGATGTCGACAGTGCCATCCTTTAGGATGTATCTCCGATAGTTGTTGGTCTTAATAACCTGATCCTGTACTGCACAGACAAAACCCTCGGTTTCCCCGAAGAGTTATTATTATTATTATTAAAATACGCAAAGAGATGCCACATCTCTTCGCAGTGCCAGTGAGTCAAGCTGATCGGCAAGAGCTCGGTCGCCGACGATTCGAACAGCTCTGCGCTGGATGCTATCAAATGAGCTGGCACTGGGGAGCCCCGGCCCAGAGATGGGAACAGTATTCCATGTGCGGCCGAACCTGCGCCTTGTAAAGTTGCAGGCGGCAAATACTGTCCAGCTCTGCTGAGCACGCCAAGCTTTCCAGAGGCCAATTTGGCCTTATCTTCGAGGTGACCACGAAACTGCACGTCACTCGATGTGTCGACGCCGAGGATTCCAATACAGGCTGAGGCAACAAGGGGAGTGCTTTGAAACTGAGGATATACGACGAAGGGGTTTTTAGCAGTAAACGCTCAAACTTGTGTCTTCTGGGGATTAAACTGGAACTAGACTTTGTTCAACAAAGTTTCGACTTCAGACACAAGTTTGTCCCGGTACTCTGCGACGTTTTCCCGAGAAATATTGGCGCGGCTGGTATATAAAACATCACCAGTGCTATCGTCTGCATAGCAATGAATGTTACCAGTTTGCAACATGTAATTGATATGCAGGAGAAACAGCGTAGTGATAGCACGCAGCCTTGTGGAACACCAGCGTTAATGGGCTTGTAATCGGAGCATGCACCGTCTACTACGAACTTGATGCTCGAATCAGCAAGAAAACTGATGATCCAATTGCGCAATTTCTCGGGAAGCACATAGGAAGGAAGCTTCGTAAGAAGCGCTTTGTGCCAAACCCGATCCTGCTTCGCTATGTCCAAGCTAACAGCCAACGCCTCCCCCTTTGACTCTACTGCCTTCGCGCATTTATGAGTTAGATAACAAAGATCACCAACCGAGCGACCGTGACGGATACCGTATTGGCGGTCACTATTCAGCTGGTGATCTTCAAGGTACCGCAAGAGCTGGCTGTTAATAATGGATTCAATTATTTTAGAGAACAAGGAGGTGATGGCGATAGGCATATAGTTGGACGGATCAGAGCGGTTACCTTTTTTAGGGATCGGGTGCACGAGGGCTGTTTTCCATGATTTAAACAAAAGAGTGTACAATTCACAATGGAGTTAGAGGCAAATAATTCTTTAGACTTGCTAATTGTTTTAGTGATCCGAAATCCTGATAACACTATTGCTCACACTGTGTATAGAAAAAAGACCCATACCAACCGATATCTAAATGGTGAATCTCATCATCATCCTTCACAGTTAGCTACCGTGGGTAAATCTTTGTTTCAGAGAGCACGAGGGATCTATGACAGAAAACATCAAGCTTCAGCACGTCAAGAAAATATTGCAGTACAACAAACTTCGGGTCCCGCGCCTACATCACAGTGAACGAGTGAAGCCGCCCATAGTCGAGCGCGCGCCTGCTGTACTACCGTATCTCAGAGGAGTCACAGACAAGATTGGCTACATCTTGAAGCGAGGTTCCATTAAAACATACTACAAGCCGCCGAAGAAGATTAGTCAATTTTTACCATCCATCAACCAGCTAGATTGTGAATGTGGTCTCTCTTACATAGGTCAAACAAAAAGATCTATAAAAACCCGCGTGAAGGAACATATAGCTGACGTGAAGCACCGACGCTCAGGGAAGTCTACAGTCTGCGAACATGTTCAAGATCGTCCCCACCATTACATTCTATTTGATAAACCACAAATCCTCGCAAAAGAACACCGATTCCTAGCAAGGATACGCGAGGCTATTGAAATTAAAAAACATCCAAATTTCAATAGACAAGATGGATGGGTGCTGCCATCTGCTTGGAATCCTATAATTAACAAAATTAAACCCAAACCCGAGCACACCACTGCAAGACTTCATGATACTATAAACTCGTTTTGCGTAAATCGGACCAAAAATTAAAATTAATATTCAAAAACTGAAGGTCGGACTAACTATGACATTGGGACGCCAAACATCTCAGTCCCCCCCGTGACCATGGGTGCTGTAAAGCACCCGAAACGTCGGAATAATAAAAATAAATTAAAGTAATTAAACGCGATAAAATCCGTAAATAATAGTTTTATTTAATATACTATTTCAACATAAGGTCCTTTTCTGGGGCTGAAATATACCGGTACCAGGGTATGTCACAGGATGCATCATCAGAGATCGTCTGTAATGAGGCTGTACTTGCCGCGGAAACATGGTGGGCAGAGGCTTCTTAAGCGCCCTCGCTGTGCATAATCGCGAAGTGTGCAACCTCCTTAAAATCTTCCTTACTAGATCAGATGATCCATTCTAAACGGATGTGTTTCAGCACATGTAAAGCGCTAGTGGGAACTAACCCCTCTATCCTTAGCCAACGAGCAAAGGTAGTTCCGGCAAAACGGAGTTGCCTAAACATGAGGTCGTATGGGAGGAGTAAGAACTCTGGTCCGAGGTGTAGGGCATGCCAAGGTGCATGCAAACAACATAATATAAGCATCAATATGTGACGTGTTGTTGTGCGTTCTTGAGACGCTATAAACTATTAGTATATCCGTAGTTGTATGTTTAGTAATTACTAATTATTGGTGCAATAGCCAAAAAACTTCGAAAAACTCAATCGAGTTGGTAATCTATCAAAAAATAAATGTACTAAACTTCGAGTAATTACATACATAGTACCTACTAAATGAAACAACCCACCAAAATAAAGCAACGCTCAATACTCGTTCCGAATTTTACACGCTTTTAATTAGGCGTTAAGTCACACGAAGCATCGATTTAGGAGTTAAAACCATAGCTTATAAATTTTCTCTTATCGCCTTTTTGTCGTTGTAACGACTAAAAAGTAATGAAATGACAATTTTTGAATGTAATAAAATTATTCTCACTCTTTAGACATATTTATGTATTTTATGTGATATATTTGTTATAAAATATTAAAAATTTTTACTATAATTTGAGATTACTGATTGTTTTTCAATAATCATAATGGCATTGCCTTGGCATATTCCTCTAGAGTCAATTCCAAAACCTAAAAAGGATTTTGTAAAATCATCTTTGTTGAAACATTACTGTGGATTAAACATTCATGATAACCCTAGCGAAGAACTTCAAATTGGCTTAATGTGTGATATTAATATTAACAACCGAGACCCAATTACAATACAAAGACTAATTGCTTCGGGGATGACAGTAGCTCGTCTAAATATTAGGGATCTGGAGCCCGATTCATGTGGTAATATAATTCAAAGCATTAGACAAGCAGTTTACAACTACAGCACTGAATTGCAAT
This sequence comes from Parnassius apollo, assembly GCA_907164705.1. Taxonomy (NCBI): domain Eukaryota; kingdom Metazoa; phylum Arthropoda; class Insecta; order Lepidoptera; family Papilionidae; genus Parnassius; species Parnassius apollo. Next base: position 5,560,616 of record CAJQZP010001146.1, on the reverse strand, counting down.
ATGTGTATCCTTTAGCAGTTATATTAGAAGTCAGAGGACCAGATATTATTACTGGTGAATTAAAAGGAGGACCTCAAACGACTGTAGAAATTAAGGGAAATGAAACGATCAGACTAACGACCGATGTAACGTGGAGAGAAAGTGGTATATCTGAATGTTTATACGTCGGCTATGATCATCTTACTGATTTACAACCTGGTGATTTAGTGTATATAGATAGTTTAACTCATAATAAAATAAAACTTGTTATTTCTGAAGTTGGAGATGACTCAGTTGAATGCTTAGTAGCTATTGGAGGTATTATTGGTCCTAAAATGCCAATACGCATTACTCAAGTACCCCAAGATAATAACAGTATACATAAAAATGGATATGGAAGTATGGAATCGATAGAAAATAGTGATGCTTCTAGCCAAACTTTTGAACATTTAGAAGATCAGATACTGTGGGCAGTGAATTCTGATGTAGATGCTATTTTACTTCCAAACGTGCAGAGTGTTAATGATATTCGTCATGTAAGAAGTATTCTCTCTAGCAAAGGAAATCATATTCTTGTTTTTGCTTGTATTGATACTACTATGGGATTTGATAACATTGATAATTTACTGTTTGAAGCAGATGGAATATTTTTAGACAGATGTGTATTAAGCACTGACTTACCAGTAGAAAAAATATTTATAGCACAGAAAATGATTATGGCTAAATGCAACTATCTCGGAAAGCCATGCATATGCAAAGCAGTAATTAATGAACAAATTCCAACGTTATGTGTTTCGGATATAGCAAACTTAGTGCTGGATGGCGTTGATGTTATTTCATTGGAATTGCATTATGATTCTCCGTTAACAAAATTGGCACCTTCTAATGACGCAGTACGTATGGCTGAACATTGTTTAGCTGCTGCTGCTGTTATCTGCCGGCATGCAGAAAGAATTACTTGGCAACCTCGAATTTATGGTAACTTAGAATTAATGCAAAGTGCTTTGGAAGAGCCAAGTAAAGCAATTTGCGTCGGAGCGGTAGAACTAGCTTTACGCTCTCAGGCAGTCGTGATAATTTGCCTAACAAACTCTGGTCGCGTTGCTAAATTACTTTCACAGGCAAAACCGCCCTGTCCCGTTGTTTCAGTAACTAGAAATTGTCGTACTTCTAGACAACTTCGGTTTTATAAGGGTGTGCGCACAATGCATTATTTTGAAGATTCTAAGTCAACTTGGACCTTAGAAGCGGAAAACCGCATCCGAGTAGCTCTTGATTATTGTAAAATTAAGCGCCTAGTACACGCGGGCGATCCATATGTAATTGTAGTTAGTTCTCGTCGCAATATAGGCTATTGTGATTCTGTGAGGCTTTTGTACGCAAGCGCTCGAAATACAATAGTTGTTGAATAGGCTTTCTATTATACTAATAAAATATTTCTATTATTTATATGTATATATTAATTTTAATCGTTTTATACGGTTCATACAGGGCTATTTTGCAATAATTGGACTTTGCAGAGAAGGTTCGGAATAAGTAATATAGGCAAATGGTAAAGAAAAATTAATGAAAATAATTTCTAATATTCTGTTCTTTTTATCTTTTAAATTCAAAATGCGTTGTAATGCATTATTTAAACTGATATCATTCGTAAGGGTCGATCGGTAGGGAAAAACGTTATTGCCCTTAAATCACATTCAATTTGGGGGGATAATAAATCTGTAGAAAAGTCGTGTTTGCATTTCTAATATTTTATGGAAAAACAAGTCCAGAAGACTAAATCTGTCTGTCTGTATATTCACGATTCCCGCAAAAACTACTTAATGGATTGAGATGAAATTTTGTGTGTAGGTAGTTAGGGACCCGGGGCAGGCCTCTATCACTCTTGCTACCTGCGTGAAATAATTATCTAAAATCGCGACGCGCCCGGGCGAAATAACGCAGTCAGGGCTAGCGCGTTCGAGGCGATTGAATGTTAAAGTTTTTTAACGCCGTTTACGTATATAACTTTTTGAAAATATTGTTGAAATAGTTTTTGTTTACTGTTTAGTATATTTAATTATAGGATAAAATAGTTCCAAAGTTTTAATGTAATTTAACAACTATATATTATGTATATTACCCATTATTTAATAAATTTTAATATGGCAAAACGTCGTTCCTACTATAATTGTTACGTGGATAGACGCTAAATGAGCAACAAAATATTTCAGACATATCATTCTTTATTACCGAAAGATTTTATTAGGAAGTTATGAAACGTGAACATATTTAATTTTTATTGTTAGATAGGTACTTATAGCCAAAAAGAATTAAGTAATAATTTATTTAATATCTACGAACTTTATTACAAAATTTAGTGGAAATTTACTTCACTATCCAAGTATCTACTTACATACATATACTTGCCTTTTGTATTAAAATAATTTAATACAAAATTTTAGCTTAAAATATTTTAAGCTTAAGCTTAATTTAAAATAACACAAAAGACTGAAATCAAAACTTTGTTTACCAACAAAAATTTTAACTAAGTAGAATACGATTACATTTCTTTTAGGAATCGTATTTCAGGTTTATTTGTTGTTTACACTATCTACCATTTCCTTCCGAGCCAAGCGTCGCGATTCCCGACGAATGGCCTTGCAAGTTGCATGCGTTAGATATCGCAGAACTCACGTAGATGCGAAAATATGGTCTGTCGATCATAGTCAGAATAGGTATTTCACCTAAGTAACCTAATTAATATTTCGCAATGTATTTTGTTACTCTTTATTGACATCCCTCCATAACAACGGAAAGTCGACCGTAACGTAGGAAGAGGAAAATGTGCAAAGTAATACGGACACTCTCGCGCAGCGATAAATTTTTATTTAGCGTGCGAGCGCGATTTATCTAATTAATAATAATTATGTAGGCTATTAAACGTCGGCAAGCAGTCAACATTAAAAGAGTGAAACTTCTGTACGTAGTACTATTATTTATTCTGTGCCCCGGGGCAACTTATGGGTTATTCCATTTATCCACCATTAAGAATCCACCCTAGGGTGGATACTCAGAAACGCGTGTTCATCTATCCACCCCAGACGGGGTGAATTATCGGAATTTACTTTTATATTTTCTTCCGACTTTTTACCCTAAGTAGAGTTCAACACATACACTATTAATATATTACTATTTAATAACCACAAACGTTATCAAAAAAGTTATTACTTATTGATGTTATTAACGAGTGTTCGAAAGAGACAAAATAGTACAGCTGTGGTATACATCAGACAAAGATAACACACAAAGTGAACGAATAGAAGTCAGTGTTGCCCAAAAATAGTACCAAAATATGCCAAATATTGTTCTAAGTTTAAAATTATACCAAAAACTACCAGATTCTGAAATTGTATCAACAAGACACTAAATCAGTTTTACGTTGCCTAGATTATACCAGTTTAGTACTGAATATATTGGGTCCTTACATATGAAATTAGCGTTTTGTCGTAGGGACCACTTTGACCTGAAATGTCTCCTCTTTGGTTAAGAATGCCAAATTAAAATTTATAAACGCATTTAGCTGGTGTTTTTTTTTTTTACTTTTGCGTCGCTTATTACCGCACAATAGAAAACATGAAATATCGGTATATTTACGAGTACGAGTTCTACCGTGGTACCAGTGCTGCAGAAACAGCTCGAAGGATTAATAATGTTTACGGCGCTGGTGTCGAAAAAGAAAACACAGTACGTTATTGGTTTAAACGTTTTCGTTCTGGAAATTTCGACCTTCAGAACCAACCCCGTGGACGGCCAGAGACCAAAGTGGAAAATGAAGAATTAAAGACTATTGTGGAAGCGGATCCATCACAAAGCACTTCAGAGATAGCTGCAGGCTTCGGGGTAAGTGATAGAACTATAACAATCCACTTGAAGCAAATCGGGAAAGTAAAAAAACTTGAACGATGAGTACCTAATGAATTGAGCGAATCGTACTTGCAAACACGCGTCGACTGCTGTGCTAGAAAAAGCCAACTGTCAAAGCTGAAGACTCAGTGTGACAGCATCGTTTCCGGAACATCTACACACATCATAGTTGGAGCTACACGCAAGAGTGAGTAACAATCCAAGAGCAAGTCTTATACGACACTATTCCAATGATTAGAATTGCTCTCCAGCACCTTAAAAACGGCAGGGACTCAGGCAAGGATGGAGTTACAGCGGAGCTTCTGAAAGCGGGTGGAACACCGGTACTTAAAGTCCTTCAGAAGCTCTTCAATTCCGTCCTTCATGGTGGCACTACTCCGGAGGCGTGGAGCAGAAGTGCGGTGGTCTTGTTCTTTAAGAAAGGTGACAACGCTCTCTTGAAAGTTCTTTACACACAGACCGATTTCCTTTCTGAGCCGCATCTACGTGCTGTTATCGAGAGTAATTACGAATCGTCTTGCACGCAGACTCGACGACTTCCAGCCTCCCGAACAAGCCGGTTTCCGAAAAGGCTTCAGTACCATAGACTACATACATACCCTGTGGCAGATTGTACGGAAGACCGAAGAGTACAATCTGCCACTTTGCCTGGAGTACGTGGACTATGATTCCCTTGAAATTAGGGCGGTGCTACAGTCCTTTCAGCAGCGCCAAGTTGACTGTTGCTGAAATGTTTGTTCAGTAGGGCTACGATGGCTTTCCGAGTTCGAAATCTATCCAACTGCAGAGAGGTATAAGAACAGAACAGAACCAGAGTTCGAAATCTATCCAACTGCAGAGTGGTATAAGATAGGGTGACGTTATATCCCCGAAACTCTTACCCGCTGTATTGGAAGACGTTTTCAAGCTACTGGACTGGAAATGATATGGTTTTAACATCAATGGCGAGTACATCACTCACCTTCGATTTGCCGACGATGTAGTCCTTATGGCAGAATCGCTGGAGGACCTAAGCATTATCCTCAATGACCTCAATAGTGTCTCCCAACGGATAGATCTTAAGATGAACATGAACTAAACAGAGATCATGTTTAGTGTCCATGTCACACCTATGCCAATAGTTGTTGGAAGCACAATACTCGAAGCTGTTGACGAGTACGTTTACCTGGGACAAATAGTCCGAATAGGTAAGTCCAACTTTGACTGAGAGGTCAATCGACGGATTCAACTCGGCTGGGCAGCGTTCGGGAATTACGACACATTTTCTCGTCAGGTATACCTCAAACTCTGAAAACTAGATTGTACAACCAGTACGTGTTGCCATTGATGACCTATGAAACCGAGATGTGGTCCTTCACTGCTGGCCATATGAGGACGTTCAAGGTCACTCAGCGAGCTATGGAGAGGGCAATGCTCGGGGTTTCTCTGCGTGATAAACTCAGAAATGAGGATATCCGCAGTAGAACTAGAGTGACCGACATAGCCCAACGGATTAGTAAGCTGAAGTGGCAATTGGCCGGCCATATAGCTCGAAGAAAGATAACCGATGGAAAAAAGGTTCTCGAGTGGCAGCCTCGTACTGGTAGGCGTAGTGTAGGGTGACCCCCCACTAGATGGAGTGAAGACCTGGTAAGACATGCAGGAAGTTGATGAATGTAGGTGGCTCAGGACCGTGCTTTGTGGCATTACTTGGGGGAGGTCTATGTTCAGCAGTGGACTTGTGAAGGGCTGTAATGGTGATGATGATAATGATGATGTATCATATAAATCTACTTATGTATTATTGGTTTTAATCAATTAGTAAGTACCTATATCTTACAGTAAAACTAGCTATGTATATAGCAGTCTTCACAAAACAACATCAGTCTAGTTTTAAGATGTAGGTACATAAGCTATTTAATGGTTTAAATATTTTTAAATATAACTTAGCTATCATAAAATTCTAAATAACAAATGATTTTGGTAGTTGTTAATACTCTTAGAAACACAAAACATACGCACACAAATACGCGCAATTAAAACTAGAAATCTTGAAGACACAAATAATCTTTGCCTAGTACTTACACTTTGTCTTAAAATCGTATTTTGTTGTTCCATATAAGAAACTAACATTAATAGCTCCTCGACAAACTCTTCCCCCATTCTCAGGTATTTGGAATTCATTTGGATCCAGAACTCTTTCTTCTCCTCTTCTTTTCTTTAATATTAATTATCGTGTTTCTTTTCTTCGTCAAAACGTCCAGTAATAGTCGCCCTTATTCTACGACATCATGCAAAACATGACGATATATCAATATTTATCACGCGTTATATATTGATACTATTTAAAAATATCGATACAATAAGGGCGTAAAATCAGGATAGTGTAATAACTGACGTTCCTAATTAGGGGCCACGGCCACCCTTCATTGGGCGCCCTAATTCAGTGTAGTGTAATAGGTGTTTATACACTGATCAATGCGTAGCATCCTCTTAGTAGTCTGATGCGTAGCATCTTCCTAGTAGTCTATGGTAGTCTGTGAGTGTGACTGACCAACACAACACAGTCAACAGTAAGCACTTCTCGGTAGAGAGTAATTGTGTTCTGTGGTAAACACTAATACCCCTATTACACTACACTGAATCAAGGTCCCTAGGCCCTTAAAAAGGGTGGTGTAATAAGAGTAAGGGAGTAAGGGTCCCTAATTAGGGCGTCTAAGTGGACTCGGTCTGCACTCTCGGTCTTACCACCGTGCAGGGTAATAAGACTAAGGTCAGTTTGTACGATATATTACTTTCCTCTATGGGTCAGTTATTCGACGCGCGACTACGGATGCAAACGATACATCAATACTTTCAAACATCGATATGTCGTTCATAAACATAGTTCTTCATGTGCGATGTTTTATGAACGATGTTTTGGCTTACCGTCAAATGTTCCCAATATCCGACTATTCAAAGGTATAAAATTCCGTATGTTAAAAATTGCGAATAATGATTATCACGAATTTTATGTAGCCAAAAAATAAATATTCGAAAAAAAAATTTCAAAGTTAGATAACGTCTAAACTTTTAAAGTTAGAAAGGTTAAAGGTTTTAAAGGTTTATTTAGCAGAAATAACTCAATCCCGAAATTTTTTATTACGAATCAACAATGGTATTTCACCGAAAATAAATTTAAAGTCTTCAATCGGTAATTCCATTTTCGATGTAAAATTGTAGTTAATTTTTATTGTGATAATTAATTAACATAGGTTTACGATTATTGAAAATGGATTAAAATTGTTTTGTTATTTTTTTATTAATAATTATATTGTTTGACTTTAACTTGACCAATAGCTTAAAAAGAATCTTATAAGGTTACAGTTATTTCGTAACTATATAGTTGTTTTATCGGCTTACGGTACTTCATATTTCGTTGCAATCACTTTTCTGAAATATTAATTTTGACGGATGAACGGTTATTCGTCTGTTGGTATTTCGGCATAGTATAGTTTTGGAGATATATTCAGAAAAGGCGATAATCACTGAACTCTATACATGGTATTTTTGAAACGCTCCTGAAAACGAAGACAGACAGAAGATAGTACTAACGATACCGTTGACGATGTGGCCAGGTGGAAACCGATTCCGATTAAAAAATAATCATCTTTTCACAACATTTTATTAGCTTTATTTACGCTCCACATTTTGTTAGTATAGCTAAAAGAAACAATAATTTCATTAAAAAAAATCATGCAAATACTAAAAATTAAACCAGCAGCAAAAATTAAAATAGTACCAGCTCATTATAGGGTTAATAAACGCGCGGACGCTGAACTCTTTTGTTTAGCTCGGTACGAAACATTGCATAGGTATTACTGTACTTTGCTCACTCTAACCTTTCCTTTCATACACGCACTGCTGCCGCCCGGCCGACCCGTGTCGCCTCGCAATTTAGAATGTCAACATGTGGGGAATTTCCCAAATTACGGGGAAAATCAAGTTCGTTGGGGATTGGTTTTATGTGGGGATTTTGAAAATAGATTGCCCGGGCAAAGTCAGAACCTTTTTTTTAAGAAATCTAAATGCTTATCGTAACAGTTTTGTTAGGTTACTTATGAATATCGAATGACCTACATTTTTTAATTATCTTATTGCACAACATTTAATTTTCGGATTTATTTTGGCATCTTTTGTGTATCATTTAAGGCTTTTCATTTCTTTATTTTTTTAATTTAACAGCAGAGTAAATGGAGCTATTGTGGTCCTTTTTAGTGGCAACATGGGAAGGAATTAAAAATACTCTATTTAGTAAAATGCTTGTTACAAAAGTATGAAAAGGGTGAAGATAAATTTTTCGTTAAAAAAGAAAAAAAGCTGGAAAAAGTTGCCAACATTTTCCGGCCAGGGAACTAAAATTGACATAATATGCCAAAGTCTGTTGTCTTATTTAAATATGATCTCTGTATTTTAAATTTTAAACTGAAAACCTTTTTGTTTAAAATCTTTTGTGTTAAATTGTATGTGATTTTAATTGTGAATAATTTTAGTTACATAATAAGAATTATTTTCAATAATAATTAGAGTGTGCGTAATATTAAAAAGGAAATGCTTCCTAAAAGGAAAATGGTATAACATTCCACAAATAAGTGAATTTACAGCTAATATTAAACAAATTAAAACTATTTAAATAAATAAATAGATAAAAAGTATTTATTTGCCACACAAAAATACAATGTTAAAATTTAAATAGAGAGCTTAATAATTAGTTGTGATCAAACGGTCTGTGACTCAGTTGTAACGAGAAACCCGAAACCCATTACTCCTGTTATTCTGCCACAGCCTTTGCGCATAATTCATACAGGGTCTTAGGCAATTGATGAAACACACGTATCAACAATAGAAAAGTAAAAATAAAAATAAAAATATAAATAAAACAATTAATAAATTACAGTTGTTAAATACAAAAAAAGTGATCTAATTTGAGGGAGTATCAAAGCCACAAAGAGCCAGGGATTGATTTTGAATAAGCCACTTGCGGCATCTTTGTCGGAAGGTAGACGGAAATAGGGTATACCGGACTGGTGGTGGCAAATCTTTCTTCAAAATTTTTGCAGCAGCAAATTTAAAATACCCCCTGGCTCCAACGAGTCTAATCCTGGGTAGTGGAAGCCGATGAATATTTTCTCTGACTGAAAGCAAACTTATTTTTTCAACGGCTATCTTATCATACAGATATCTTGGAGACATTGCATGACGAAGAGTGTGCAGAAATAAGGCATATTTTAACTTAGTACTATTGCACATATTTAAAATGCCATTACTGACTAAATAAGGTGAAATCCTATCCCTTTTCGGTATATTAAAACAAAAACGCATACATGCGTTCTGCACTCTCTGCACATTCTTCACAGTTTTTTTTAATAAGCATGGACCATAAACAATTTTACAATAATGAAGGTGGCATAGTACTAAACTATTACAAAGCAGCAGTCTTATGTCACGTTTTATAAATGAGCGAATTTTATACAAAGTTTTTAACGAACCATAGATTTGCCGATTTTAGTCTGAACATGTTGCTCAAATTATGAGATGACATGAGACCTAAATTGCGAACACAACCCTCGTAAGGTATGACGGTGTCAAAGATCTTCACAAGAGACTTCCGTTTATTAATCGTTTTTACGTGGTGCTTTGTTCCAAGTGTAATGGTGACACTCTTTAAGCGATTAAATACCAGGCCATGCTTCAAAGACCACTCCGCAATAGAATCAAGATCTTTGTTTAACTTGGAAATAACAACAGAAACCTCCTCTCCAATTGGCGTTGTGTGAACATATACTTGGCTGTCATCTGCATATAAGTGAATTTTCGAGTGAGTTATAGCTTTAGTAACGTTAGCCGTGTAAATTTCGAATAATGTGGGACCAAGTATCGAACGCTGGATAACACTTTTGTTAAGGGGGAGCGTGTTGGAGACATTTAGAACTCCTTGGCTATCCAAACATTGCACTTTTTGGCAGCGATTATGGAAATAAGATTGAAATCAGGTGCAGGCCGATTCTGTGAAACCATAGTATTTTAATTTTGCCAATAGGACAGATATATCAACATAATCGAAAGCGCGGCTGAAGTCTAGCAAAACCATAATTGTTCCCTTACCCTCATTGAACGTAGCAAGAATATCATCAGTAATATTTAAAAGAGCTGATACTGAACTGTGATTCTTTCTAAAACCAGATTGAATCACAGGTAGTACTTGACTGCGTTCTAGATATGGTGAAATTTGATAAAGAACGCATCTTTCAACTATTTTAGATAGTGCAGGAAGAATGCTTATTGGTCTTATATCAGAAAGATTATCCACCATTGATTTTTTAGGAAAGGGAGTGACGATGGCACATTTCCAAGATTCTGGAAATACTCCTTCCAATATGGATTTATTGACTATCGCCACTATCGTTGACAAAGAATATGGAAGCGTAAGTTTTAACATCAACATGGAGATGCCATCAGTTCCGGTTGCATTAGTAGATGGAGAAACAATTATACTTTTCTAAATTATAATTTGTAGCCGTAAATGAAACGTTAATACGTTTCATTTACGGCTACAAATTGAAATTCGATTTCATTTCTTGAATAACACTTTTGTCGGGAGGTGTAGATGATATGGTGTTTGTAAAGTGATTATTAAGTAAATCAGGTTCAAGAAGATGGTCCGGTATGGAACGGTTTTTTACAGCAGGTGAAATTATTCGTTTTATGTGACGCCACATCTGAGAAGGATTTGACCTTTTATTGTTGACAAACCTAGTAAAATATGCCTGATTTTCTAGAGTAACTGCTCGGTTATAATAGTTGCGCAGATCGCGGTAAAATTGCATATTACTTTGTAACCTTATAATTTTGGCCCGGGGACAAGCCTTGTCACGAATTGACTTCAATTTTCTAAGAGTATCAGTCATCCATGGGCAGGGGGTAATTTAAAAGCGCTTTTACGAACAGGGGCGAATTAGTCAATGACGAGATTGTTAAAGGTGTTTACCATATTATCAATATTATCCTGTGCTAGTACCAGCGTACCAGCTCCCATGGCGTGTATTTCGCAGCATTGTTTATTGCAATTGTGTTCTCAGCTAAAGGTCTGTATTAAATTATACGATTACGATTTTAGATTTTCGAAATCAGTCCATGATCGCTAAGATCATCATTATGTGTCACCTCCACAGAAATGGGCTTAAGATGTGTCCTAGTAAAGATCAATCAGGTTACTCGTAGTAGAAGTGATCCGTGTAAGCTGGTTCACGATTTTATGGAGATTAAATGTATCAGTAATGTAGAGACAATTAGGCGTATATGGAAGGCCGTCATTGCTTAGACAATCGATGTTCAGGTCACCAACGAAAAACAATTGATCATATTGCGCTATAAAAAAAGGAGAGAGACTCGTGCAGTCTATAGCTGAACCAACACTCACTGATTCAGATCACATCACATCAGATGATTTGATAATATAGGCACTTAAAAATGTGTTACTAATCTTGATATCATAATTATCAACATGTTTTAAATGAAAAATATTATTATTTTTCACAAAATTCGAAAATCTGGCATGATCATGAAACGGTGGATGAAATATGATATCCAGGATTTATAAACTATTATTATTATTTATTCATTTCTGAACAAAATTGAAATATTAAATTGTTTCTATAAGACAGTTTTAACTGCTTCTTCTCGCATGGTATCTGAAACTTTTTTGCCACCAATCCCGCAATACATTCTAATACAACAACTGATAAGGTTTTTTTTTAATAATTTACTGCACTGCACTGCACAACAAAGAAACTAGCACGCAACAGTTTGACAGTAGATCTACAAAAAATTTGGCGCTTTACATGGAAACGCAATCATGAATTGATGAGCTAATGACGCCACATGAAAGTGTTGTCAAAATAAGCAATTGACAAACTGTAGATTTCTCTCTTTTCTAATGCAGCTACTGGTTTGTTGAAAAGAAACACAATTGTTTTTGACAAGTGTGTGTCGATATTATAGATATTTGTATAACTATTATTTCTATAGTAGAATATTCCGTCTCCATAGGAATATATATATATATATATATTTTTTTCCGGCACGGAGAAAGGGACAAGCAATCACACCGCTCTGTCTCATTTCTATGCAAGATGTATTCATAAATCTATCATTTTCGTGTGCGAATGCGAAAGAAGACGTCAATTTGTCTATAGGTTTCTCTGTCTACGGCGTAAAATCAGTGTAGTGTAATAACAGACGTCCCTAATTAGGGGCCACGGCCACCCTTAATCCAGGGCCCTGATTCGGTGTATGTAGTGTAATAGTACGTTATTTAGTACGTTTCTAGGGCAGGCGGAAAAAAATAAATTGACCTTTGATGATATCATTTTTATCCTTGTATTATTACATACATCATCAGAGTGAAAAATAAGGGCACCGAGTGCGAAGTTCTCTGTATCTCCTACGTCTATTATTATATTATAAAGAAAGAAGATTATCGTGATGTATATATGTGAAAGTATATATGTGAAAGAGTATGAATGTGTAAGCCCGAGACTGCTATGGATACGAATGAAAGTGGGCTTAAAGAAGCTGTTCCTGCTAGGGGTGTACGCCCCAGACATGTCTAAGCCCACTTACATCCGAGAGCAGTTTTGGGACATGGTAAGGATGGTGTTGACAAAATGTAAGGAAAATGAAAATATTATTATGTTAGGAGACTTTAATGGAAGGGTTGTGGTGAAGAGGTCTGGTTATGAAAGAATATTGGGAACGTTTGGTGATGAAAGTATAAATGAGAATGGTGAAGACCTCCTCACCGTATGTGCGGAAAAGAATCTTTTTGTGACGAATACTTTTTTTCGTCATAAGAAGATTCACATGTATACATGGGAAAGAGGTGATGATAGAAGCATGATAGATTTCGTAATTGTGGATGAAAGAATGAGGAGCGCAGTCGTAGATACAAGGGTTTACCGGGGGTCCAACGTAGGGACGGATCATTACTTGGTCTTATGTCGAATTAATGGTCTTTTCAAGCGTTGGCGGCATCGGACATCTGTATCTACCACTGCGTTACAGCGTATAAGAATAGAGAAGTTACAAGATGAAGATGTGATAGAGAAGTATAAATGTAGACTGAGAGAAAATATTAGATGTTTGAATGAGTTGTGTATGAATGATTTAGACTTGAATACTGTGTGGGATAATATTAAGAAAGGTTTGGTGGATACCGCCACCACCGAAGTATGCGGTGTAGGTAAGAGAACAAATGAAAGGAAAAGTAATACGTTATGGTGGGATGATGAGGTACGGGTGGAAGTTGAATCAAAGAAGAAAGCATGGTTAGATTTACTAGCAACCAAAGCTGATAATTCTTCTGGTATGAATGATGAGATTGAAAGAAAAAAGGCAGAATTTAGACGTCTAAATAAGAGAGTAAAAGAAGTTGTTGAAAGGAAAAAGAAAGAAAGAACGGATAAGAATGATAGAAGGATATCTGATAATTTCCAGGCTAACGTAAAAATGTTCTGGAAACTCGTAAGAACTGCCAGGGGAAATACAAAACAGCCTATAATAAATGCTATAAGAGACGAGAATGGATGTATTCTGAATGATGAAGTTTCGAATTTAAACAGATGGAAGGAATACTTTGAAAGCGTGTTTATGAGTGAAGAGTCGTATGAATTAAATGAACTAGAAATTCCGAAAGAAGAGGAAAGGGGTATGGAGATAAGTGTAGATGAAATAATGAAAGCAATGAAAAGCATGAAAGCAGGTAAGGCAGCTGGATATGATAGAATATCACTCGAGATGCTAAGGGCTGGAGAGGGAGTGGTGGCAGGCCTGCTGTACACCTTGTTTAATTTATGTTGGGAATTAAAACGGGTACCGGATGACTGGTGTAAAGCAGTTATAGTACCAATATATAAAGGAAAAGGGTCACAGCAGGACTGCAAAAACTACCGCGGTATCAGCTTGCTTAGTATTGTGGGTAAACTGTATGCTAAGGTGTTAATTGAAAGAGTTATGAAAGAAAATGATGGAAAAATTTGGGATGAGCAAGCGGGTTTTAGAAAGGGAATGGGGTGTACAGATCAAGTCTTTTCCATGCGCATGATTGCGGAGAAGTTTTTGGCCAAAAACCAGAAAGTTTTTTGTGCGTTCATGGACTTGGAAAAGGCTTATGACAGAGTGGACAGGAATGTGTTATGGCAAACACTGAACTCATATGGGTTGAGCGCTGGTTTGATACAGGCATTAAGGTCTCTTTATAGGGACTCTAGTGCTGTTTGTGTCAGGATCAATGGGGTCTACTCGGACTGGTTTGGCATCCAAAAAGGTGTCAGACAGGGCTGTGTGGCTTCCCCTTGGCTGTTCAACCTATTTATGGACCGATGTTTGCAAACTTTGAAAGATGAAGAATGCGGATTAAGAATGGGCGAGTTAACCGTCAAATGCCTTTTGTATGCCGATGATCAAGTCATACTTGCGTCATCGGCGGCAGAGTTGCAAATGATGGTTACATTAATGAACTGGGAATTAAAAGAAAGGGGAATGAAAGTGAACGCAAGTAAGACGAAAGTGATGGTTTTTGAAAGAGAAGAAAGCAAAACGGTATGTGAAATAAGAATAGAAGGAGAGTTGATTGAGCAAGTGGATGAGTTTGTGTATTTGGGATGTGTATTTAGCAGGGATGGTAGATATGATAGGGATATAGAACGACGAGTAAATGCAGGGAATAGAGTGAATGGGGCACTACACTCTATTATGAAGAACCAGAATTTGTCAAAACAGGCACGTATGATAATTCATAATGCTGTGTTAGTCCCTACTTTAATGTATGGTAGTGAAAGCTGGGTGTGGCAGAAGAAGCACGAAAGTAGAATAAATGCTGTAGAAATGCGGTCTTTAAGGAATATGCTAGGGTGTAATATGAATGACAGGGTGAGAAATTGCGTGATAAGAAATAAATGTGGTATGCAAGATGATGTTGTGACCAGTTAAGAAAGGAATGCTTCCGTGGTTTGGTCACGTAGAAAGAATGAATGAGGAAAGAGTGACAAAGCAAATTTATATTGCAGATGTGAATGGCCGAGTCGGGAAGGGACGCCCTAGGAAAAAGTTTATCGACCAAATTGGCGATATTTTGAAAATGGGCCACGTTAGAAGTACCCTTAACCGACGAGCATGTATGCGTAGATATATGGATGTAAAGGAGGCGAAAGAGGTATATCAGGATCGTGCCAAATGGAAGTCCGTAGTCTCTGCCTACCCCTCTGGGTGACAGGCGTGAGTGTTTATGTTATGTTATGTTAAAGAAGATTATCCTGTACTTAAATGAATTAAAAGCAAATTAATATTAATTTAAATTTATTAATTATAAATCATGCCGTGTAGTGGCGGTTGAGAATATCCACTACCCCATGTCTTCCCGTGGGTGTCGTAAGAGGCGACAGAGGGAAACAGGCAGGAGATGGGCAGCAACATCTTCCTGATAACAACAATTACACAATAAAAAACTGCGATTGCTAAACCGCTCGCCAAGAGTGGCAACTATAGCAAACATCCCCCCATGAGCAACGACACGAACAAACACGAACGCTATTTCTGGCTACGGTGGCGACCATGGTAACTGCGAGGCAGGGGGTGCTAAGAATCTCCGGTGGAGGTTCGGTTGCCACCTACGACTAATGCTCTCTTGAAGAACTACAGACCGATATCCCTACTGAGCCGTGTCTACGTGCTGTTTTCGAGAGTCATTAGGAATCGTCTCGCACGCAGACTCGACGACTTCCAGCCTCCTGAACAAGCCAGTTTCCGTAAAGGATTTAGCACCATAGACCACATACATACCCTTCGGCAAATTGTACAGAAGTCCGAAGAGTACAATCTGCCACTTTGCCTGGTGTATGTAGACAATGAGAAAGCCTTTGATTCCGTCGAAATTTGGGCGGTGTTACAGTCTCTTCAGTGGTGCCAAGTTGACTGACGGTATATCGAAGTGCTGAAGTGTTTGTAGAGTAGGGCTACGATGGCTATCCGAGTACAGAACCAGAGTACGAAACCTATCCAAATGCAGAGAGGTGTAAGACAGGGTGACGTTATATCCCCGAAACTCTTCACCGCTGCATTGGAAGACGTTTTCAAGCTACTGAACTGGAAAGGATACGGTATTAACATCAATGGCGAGTACATCACTCACCTTCGATTTGCCGACGATATAGTCCTTATGACAGAATCGCTGGAGGACCTAAGCACTATGCTCAATGACCTCAATAGTGCCTCCCAACGGATAGGTCTTAAGATGAACATGGATAAAACAAAGATCACGTTTAATATCCATGTCACACCTATGCCGGTAGTTGTTGGGAGCACTAAGCTCGAAGTTGTTGACGAGTACGTTTACCTGGGACAAATAGTCCGACTAGGTAAGTCCAACTTCGACCGAAAGGTCAATCGACGGATTCAACTCGGCTGGGCAGCGTTCGGGAAATTACGTTACATCTTCTCGTCAGATATACCTCAAAACCGGAAAACGAAATTGTACAACCAGTGTGTGTTGCCAGTAATGACATATGGAACTGAGACGTGGTCCTTCACTGCTGGCCGTATGAGGACACTCAAAGTCGCTCAGCGAGCTATGGAGAGGGCTATGCTCGAGGTTTCTCTGCGTGATAAACTTAGAAATGAGGATATCCGCAGTAGAACCAGAGTGACCGACATAGCCCAACGGATTAGTAAGCTGAAGTGGCAATGGACCGACCATATAGCTCGAAGAACCGACAACCGTTGGGAAAAAAAGGTTCTCGATTGGCAGCCTCGTACCGGTAGGCGTAGTGTAGGGCGACCCCCCACTGGATGGAGTGACGACCTGGTAAGACATGCAGGAAGTCGATGGATGCAGGTGGCTCAGGACCGTGCTTTGCGGCATACTTTGGGGGAGGCCTATGTTCAGCAGTGGACTTGTGAAGGGCTCTAATGATGATGATGATGAATTATAAATCATAAGAGTTATTACAAATTTCATTATTACCTTAACAGAAGGTAAGTAGTTTGATAAGTGGGTAGATAGGTAGTTGTACAAAACATAACCACTTCTTGGAAGCCAAGTAAAAAGACGAATTTTTAATGCTAATCATCCTTAAGCAGACAACCTTGAAGTATGCGTAAAACTTCTCATATTAGATTTATTAGCATTTTTCGTATTCTGCACCGGCACGGTAGTGCCCCCCCCCCCAAGTCGAGCAATAAAGCGGCACAGCCGTACCATCCTTTTTTCGAAGCAGTTCAGTCCATTTCTACCCCTCTATAACTTCGTTGGGAATAAAACTAGAAGCCTGAGTCTAGAGCCTTTTAGTAAACAAAAGTCAAAATTTCTTAATTTTGTCACTCACTGACTGACTGACCGATCATCAAAACTCTAAGGCTCTTCTAACAACCTTAGAAGCTTTAAATTTAGAATACAATTAGTAATTAATGTATAAATGAAGGAAAAGCTAAAATATTTTGCAATATCGGTCCAGTTTTCTAGATACACCAACTGTATAAAAAAACTTTGTAATCCCGTATAAATATAAAGGATTACAAAGTTACATTTGGAGTTAATGAATCAGTGTACTGGTATATGTGTTATATAATGAAATAATAGGTGTAGATAGGTACGTTCTTGGTATTCAAGAAGTAGAAGCCATCGCATGAAAACACAATGTATCTCACAAATAATACATATTATATTATATTAGAATGTTTAGTGCTATTGCCAAGGCAATCTATTTATTTAAAATATAAAAGATTTTTAAAATTGACGTGGTCACAATAAGATGTTGTTAGGTTAGCTAATTACGGTAATAACTTAAGACTAAAGGACCCTTAAGTAGGAACTGAATAGTGTTTTTTTTACTAATATTTATGATGACATAAGAGAAAATAACATCTGCGCATAAAAAAAACTTTCAAATTAATTAAAATAGTGAATAAAAATTAAAACAACTACTTTAACGGAAATTTTTAATCTCAAACTATCTACACGTAAGCGCATTCCTAAGCAGACTGAGGAATGAGTTCTGCTCCACCTGCTTTCTCAAATACGCACGGTTGCAAATCGTGTTGAAACAGGTTTTTTATCTCTGAAGGACCGCTTCCTTCACCCTACCCCGTACCATGAGACACGCTTAGCGCATAACGATACGTAATTTATAAAGAATTGTATGGAAGGAGTACCTGTCGTTTTGTTTCGGTGCTAACATAATATTTGAGGTCAATGTACGTTTTTACGCCTGCCCTAGAAACGTACTATGGGTAATGTAGGGTACACGCACTAAGCTTAGTCTGTAGTTCCTGTATAGTACGTAAATAGAGAAACCTATAGACTAATGATCGGCGTGGCCTCGAGTGAGAAAGGACGATAACGAATTTTTAGGTTATACAATAATCTTAATGACTTTTAAACACATTTAGATAAAAATTTTAACTGTTCTAAGAACTGAACTGACCAAAATTCACCGATCTTAAGCTCACAAATCACTTTTTTCTCATTTAAACCAACTTGTAAACTCCTTAAAACGCTACACTGTTAAAGTTGTTTAGCAAACTGTAGAGTTTGCTAAAAAAAAAACCGGCACGGAGAAAGAGACAAACAATCACACCGCTCTGTCTCTTTTCTATGCAAGACGTATTCATAAATCTATCTTTTTCGTGTGCGAATGCGAAAGAAGGCGTCAATTTGTCTATAGGTTTCTCTGTCTACGGTATAGTACGTATGGAGTGTAGAGGTAAGGAGAATCAACTCTATAAAAAGTGTCAGTGGGAAAGCGTTAAATAAGGGTCGTGCATTATAGCTAGAGGGTAAATTTAAAAGAACTTTTTATAATTTTTATTGCACAGTATTTCACCATAATTCTTTTTTATAATAATTATTTTATTGTTTTCAAAATGTTTATTTTCAAAGTCACTCTCAACGTGTTTCACGGTGACTTTTTCTAGGTTATATTTGCTAAATTCTTTTAGGCATCTTGAGTAGTTGAGTTTTAAAATATTGCAATTTCATCAACTACTCTAGTCACCACAAATATTAAATTATTCGTCAACAACTAAGTTTATTTCATACCCTCTAGCTACTGCAGCGCTGTTGTGGAGAGTTTTTAAACTATTATTTACTGCTTACAGATGGATACTTCTTCAACTATTCCTTTTCTCCTATGTAAGATTGTCCTCCTTACCTCTATACTCCATGAAAAACGGTTACTATAACCGTGCGTTTGCACTGACGCGATTTTCACAAAAAAACATGTTTTAAACACTGTTTTCTGTCAATGTATCAAAAAGCGTTTGCATAGCCAAGGAACATGTTTTAGTGAAATGTGTTTGACAGTTTATTGTACATTACATATTATAACTATATTATATCTATATATCTGCAGAAACAAAATGTTTGAAAACAAATTTGTAGAAATATTGTTATGTTGAAAGATAAGTTTGACGTTTTGTATTTGTAGACACTTTTTAATCGAGATAGAGAATTTTCAACAATAATGGGTTTAAGTGATGAAGAGGTGATGGATTCAAGTGATGGGTGTACTGTACATTTACAACAAAAAAGAAAGAAATCGAGGTTCTGGACGCGCTTGCAATGTGTTTGACAGTGATTCGCAGTGGAATACGGGATAGAGACTAAAAACTGTGCTGCATGACGAATAAAGAAAATTAAAGAAAGTGATACATAAGAAAATTCTACCAATTGCATAATCACATTAAAACCTTAAAAGCCAAAATTGTATTAAGTGTTTAAGTAATGAAAATACAGTAAGTAAATTATCCACGAAAATAACATCAACATTTGCGCTGTAATTACAAGTTCAAATAAGAAATTGAAAGAAAAAGCTACATGACACATGAAAATCATAGCCTTGTGGCTTTATAAAAGGTCACCCACCTGTTGCAAGCTACTCAGGCTCTATTAAAGGGTTAACTGAGTACTCTTTACTATTGAAATCAATCAACTAGTTTTTAAGGCCTGGCAGATTTTTTAAATACTATAAAACCATCAGACAATCAATTTATATTGATATTTGATGAAATGTCTTTAAAAAAATGTGATGTGTAATCCAAAAGAAGATTTGATTGAAGTGTATTAGAATTATAGTACACAAGGAACATCTTCAGTCATTGCATCATATGCATTAGTATTTATGATTGTTAGTATTAGGAAGACTGAAACAGCCCATTGCCCACTATTTCTCCAATGCATTTTTAACTGCAAATCAACTTACTGTACTAATAAAAGAGGTAATTTTTAGTACTTTGTATGATTTTTCATTTCATTACAACAGTTGAAATTAAAGTTGATTATAAAAGCTCAACAGTTGTAAAACATATTTAATTTTTGATTTCAGGTCTTGAATCAGTTATAGCTGGCATAACTTCCAGGCTCAGGCTGGGATGAATATATCTGCAAGAGTCTGTGACATGGACGGAGTAAATTTACAAGTTCTCTCTATCTTGGGTGCAAATGTGAAACAACTATATTTTGCATTCCATAACAAAGAGATAGTGACCCTTTGATACGCCATATTTATTACATAAGGGATCTTGCAATGGGGTTAATGCATTTCACATTGAAATAACTTTGTTTTGCAGAAGAGAGCCATGAGAGCACTTTACAACCTAAGTCCAAAGGAGTCTTTTCAAGAAAGTTTTTTAGAAGTAAATATATTAACTATAGCGTTTTAGTAATTTTACTAAAATTTAATGTATGTTTTTTATTAATTTATGTTTGTTTTTGTTTTTGTTAATTTAATGTACACAAAAACAACAATAGTTTCTATAAAAATAGTAATGTATATTTCTGTAAATACTAGGAACAAGTACAAGCTAGTTATATCAGTTATTCCACTTCAAAGAATAAGTTTTCCTTCGTGGGGCAAAGTATATGCTTTTATAAAAAGTCATAAAATATACAGCCTATCAAAAACTGAAAATTTTTAACTAAGCAAAGTTGTTCAAAAAAAGGTTATTACAATAAAATATACGATTGATAAACCCCTGGGAATGGGGTGATTAATGTTGTTTCTAAATGTTTTAATATTTAATTGTAAAACAATATATTCTAAGTAACATTTTGTTTAAATGGCCCGCTTGGACTTCTTGCTTGTTTTATACATAGGACAGAGGCTTTTCCCAAACGAGTAAAAGCATTAATTACTTTATGATTTTTGTAATCAAGTATTCTTTAATAAGTTTTGTAGTTTTGAATAAAATTTATTCTGTTTACGTCGTAACTGCAAGCATATAATATAGAGACAACATTTTAAGGTTAATTTTAAATCAGGGAAATAAATGGACAACCAATTATTATCAAAATTAAATTATTATTTGCTGGTTTTACTCTGGTCTTGTGTACATGAGCTTATTTATTATTTAACTTGTTTTTGATTCAAATATTGCTATCTTGGGTATTGTAAACACGCTAGGGTTTTTTATTGTGCATGTTATTATCAATACATTCATAATTGTAAATCTTCTATGTTATTTTATCCTTTTTTACATAGGTAATTGAAATATTGTAATCAGTATTGATTTTTATTTTCCTTTTTTTAACTCATCTAATGACTTAATAGACAGAACTAATTTTGCTAAAGAAATTTTGTCTCCCTTTAGTGTTCTAGTATTATGCAAGTTTGAGAAATGTAATTCTGTACTTTAGAATCACCTGCTATTAGGCGGCCAGTATACATATACTAGTCGCCGCCGGCGATGTCGGTTGCATGGCTGTCACATTCCGTCTGGATTGTAATACTAAGCCTGCAAGACCCAACATTGTAGGCTTAGTATAACAGCCTTTATAACACCCTTTGGGTTCAGACTGATAAAATGATAAATATTGTTGCCATTATATACATATTATATTATATTTTTCAGAGTAATCAAATTCGAAACTTAAGATTAAATTCATAAATAATGATACAATGTTATTGCAATTTTTTAAAATATCAGTAAATAAAGCTTCTTCTTTTATTTGCAACTATCCCAAATTGAATCCGATTTATGGGCAAAAACGTTTTTGCCTACTGATCGACTAACATGTTTCAAATATAAGCAAGCTCTAACTAATTTTTAATATCTTTATCTTACGAGGAAACTGAAAAATTATTAAATATAGTTAAAAATGCAAACTGTTAAGCAAAATAATAACACACACTCACTCCTTTCACACACACACATCTACGTATTAATTTTACACTTACTTCTAAACTTTTAATATTGGTTTATGATTAACAAATCTCCAATATTAAATGAACATTTTGCATATTATATTTTATTGTTTTAAGAAAATGAAATTTTAACTGAGTCACTACTCGCTAAGTTTCAATTATTTCTATGTGAAATATAGAATAAGTTCTTGTAAATGTTTACTATAACATTTGGATATTAATATAAGTGTGTGACACATTTATAGAATATCTCTCCTGCCTTACTCTTGTACCATACAACTAAACATTAAGCTATAATAGTATTGAGCCATTTTTCGGATTAGAACATAGCACATAGCTAATTATTTTACTTCTTCCTACTTTTATTCATTTCTTGATTGCGGTAAAATTGTTTTTATGTTTTTGTTTTTCTATTTGATATGTATTTAATGGGGAGGGCTTAGCAGCTGTAACACAGGTCTGTGACCTAGCACGGTTGCTAAAGATACCTTAATATACTATTGAGTTAGATTTACGTCTTATCAATGTAATTTTGTAAGTATATGTTTTTATGTAGAGTATATTTGGATTCAATAAATAAATAGAATATATATTCAATAAATAATAAATAGGGAAAAATTTCGGTCGGCAGACCACCCCACATGTCGGTCACCTCGTGAGCCTTTCACTAGGTTCTCGTCATATGGAATGGTAATGACGACCAAAAATATCCTTGACTGTGCCCGGTCCATCAGCACAATATCAGGTTTATTCGCAAGAATAGTCCTGTCTATGATGATGGCCCGATCCCAGTAGAGCCTGGCGCGGTCATTTTCGAGCACGGCTTCCGGTAAGTACTTATAATAAGGCAGTTTCCGATCCACGAGACCGTATTTCAGAGCGAGCTCCTGGTATAGAATTCTGGCTACTAGGCTGTGTCTATGTAAGTACTTTGACATTCCTAAGTGACTCACCGGGACGGCGGCAAGCTTATTATTACTCTTACGAATGTTTGCGTGTGCAGTAAAATCACTTACAATGCATTACTGCGCATTTTGAATTCAAGAGATAAAAAGGATACAAAGTTTGAGATTTTTTTAAATTGATTTGTCTTTAACGGCCAATATTAGTTATCTTGTACCTTCTCTGCAAATTTGACCGTTTATCATAAAATAACCCTGTATAATTTCCAAGGAAGCACAGATTATTGGAATAAGCCTAAACTATGGTAAGCTTTGTAAAATTTTGAGAGAAAGGTGGTACATGCTTTCATATTTCTTTCTCATATATATAATTAGTAGAACATGTGGAAGAAAAATTTCTTGTCACTTAAAACCATTGATTTATATGTTACACTAGATAAGTAATTTCCGCGCCAAAGCGTTGTCACTTCACATAAGGCCACAGCCTTATACTCAGCGAACGTCGGTTCAGTGTTCAAGGTGACGCCGTCCGAGTTAAGCCGAACGATTCACAACAAAAAATGGGTAAATGCGTAGTGAAAGAATGCGTTTCAAGGTCACAAAAACATAATAAATCAAGCGGAATCACTTTCCATACGTAAGTTTTAATTTATATATTCATATTAACGTTTAAAACACTAAAAAATTAAATAAAATATCGAATATTGCAATTTAGGTTAATTGTTGCCACTTTTCCGCCTTTGTGATTTTTCCACATTAATGGGAGACTGTATAATTTATGGAATAAGTTAATTTTGTTTTAAAATAAACAAGTAAAATTGATTGCTTAAAAATAAAAACTATGTTTCAACCTTCATACAAAATAATTATTCTTATTTTATTTTATTCATGAATTATCTATTACATATATTTTACTACCTTATATCTTATATTAATAATTTTATATTAATTAAAATTTCATATAAATTTTATATTAATTATATTTCACCACCTATTTTATATTACTTGATTTATTAGTACAGTAAAAAATATTTATAAAAATATGTTTTATTTCATCATTATGTACTTCTAACTCATCTGATAAGCTTTGTATTCTTTTTTTCTAAGGGGACGCAATAAAGATTTTAAAATAAAATATACTTTCTTAATATAAAAACAATTAACTGAAGCTTAAAAAAAAACTCATTTTTATAGCGTATTTTAGGTAAAATTTTATATAGTAAGCCACACCAACCCGCCATTGCATGTTTGTGTGTCTATCTTTATCTAATTTTAGCGACGATATTGTTTACGTAACTTGTGTAAGTGAGATAGATATATGTTTATTTAAAATTGTTATTAGTTTCAAAGCTACGTCGTCGCGTTTGGATAGTGGTTACACATTTTTCGACGCGCGGTAATGTGGTTTGCTCCTCTAGTGTTGTATAACTCAATGCTTAAAACACATTATGAAGATGGCAGTGACAAACTAAATTATTTGATAAACAGTTTTCTACATTTCTTTGTTATGTATTTTAAGTGAATAAATAATTAGAAATTTGTTTTTTTATTTTATTATGTTCTTTTATATCGAGCTCTGGGACAGGTAACCTAAAAAAATACCCCAAAAAAAGGACAAAATTTTTCCGCCTCACGAGAGAATTGCAGATAATCTGATTAATTATAAAGATGGAATTTGTGGAGATATATACCACATTTAATAGTTTCAC
This sequence comes from Parnassius apollo, assembly GCA_907164705.1. NCBI lineage: Eukaryota > Metazoa > Arthropoda > Insecta > Lepidoptera > Papilionidae > Parnassius > Parnassius apollo. Next base: position 5,535,908 of record CAJQZP010001146.1, on the reverse strand, counting down.
TCAATGGATAGATCATAAGATGAACATGGACAAAACAAATATCATGTTTAATGTCCGTGTCACACCTATGTCGGTAGTTGTTGGGAGCACTAAGCTGGAAGTTGTTGACGAGTACGTTTACCTGGGACAAATAGTCTGACTAGGTAAGTCCAACTTCGACCGAGAGGTCAATCGACGGATTCAACTCGGCTGGGCAGCGTTCGGGAAATTACGACGCATCTTCTCGTCAGGTATACCTACCTCAAAACCTGAAAACAAAGTTGTACCACCAGTGCGTGTTGCCAGTGATGACCTACGGAACTGAGACGTGGTCCGTCACTGCTGGCCGTATGAGGACGCTCAAAGTCGCTCAGCGAGCTATGGAGAGGGCTATGTTCGGAGTTTCTCTGCGTGATAGAGTCAGAAATGAGGATATCCGCAGTAAAACCAGAGTGACCGACATAGCCCAACGGATTAGTAAGCTGAAGTGGCAATAGGCCGGCCATATAGCTCGAAGAACCGAAAACCGTTGGGGAAAAAAGGTTCTCGAGTGGCAGACTCGTACCGGTAGGCGAAGTGTAGGACAACCCCTCTCTAGACAGAGTCACGACCTGGTAAGACATGCACGTAGTCGATGGATGCAGGTGGCTCAGGACCGTGCTTTGTAGCATACCTTGGGGGGAGGCCTATGTTCGGTAGTGGACTTGTGAAGGGTTGTAATGATGATGATGATGATACCACATTTATATTTTGTATTAAGTTATCATTCATCTCCGCTAGGGTAATGTTTTGTGATGTTTACCAACTAAATTGGATAACAGAAAAACACGATTTAAAACAAATCGCGAAATATAAAAAAACAACAGTGCGAACGCTAACGTTGACAAATCTATAGATAAACAAGTAAAATGTCTATGTTGTAATCAATGCGAACACAGCTAAAAACAAATCATGATATCTGTTGAAAATTTTACACAGTTTTTGTGAGTGCGAACGCTACCATCAACAAAACATGTTGTGTGATTTATTTTATGCGATTTGTTTCAAAACATTACATGTTGGATGTTTCTCAGTGCAAACGTACTGTAATTGTTGTGAATTTTTGTGCGGGAACTTGGCCGTAGACGGATTGTCACTCCTGTTTTGTCGCTTTAATAATGGTTTGGATTTTGATTCGTAAAAGTGATGCGCTTTTGTGAATTAAGTGTCCGCGCGTGTGAACTATTACAGAAAACGACGAAACATGTGTTTTGAAGTCGATATAAACCTCAAGTTATTTTGATCGCTTGGGCGCCTTATGAACCTGAGTGGTTATCGTCATTAACTGTCCGCTAGGTTGAGCTGTCGTCAAAATCTCTCAATGGCTTCGCAATGTGACGCATCAGTATATTGTGAAGAAAAAGAATATAAAGTGAAATTCCGAAAGAAATGATAGGCTTAGAAGGGTTAGAACTCAGAGCCGTAATGCCATTTAATAAAGATAAATATAATATTTGTGTCTATGGTGGTCAACAATATAGTTGTGCCAAGTGCCGACTCGGAAAAATTACGACTCGAGTTAACTCGAGTTGAAATTCACGCAACTCGAGTTAAAACTCGAGTTACGCAATTCGAGTTAAAACTCGAGTTAGCCGGACGAAACATAATAAATGATTTGCTACAAATTACTTTTTTTATTTTTTTTATATCTAGCTGTTTTGTGGGTTGGAATAACTAAAAACACATTTTTATTACTAAATTTAGTAGATAGGATTGAAATAAAAAGGTGTATTTTGTTGGTCTCACAAACTCATAAATTATTGGTTTTAATCTTAGTTATAGTAAGTACCTGTATTTAACAACAAAACTAGCTATGTAGCAGACTTCACAAAAATATCAGTCTAGCTTTAAGATGTAGGTACATAAGCTATTAATAGTTTAACTATCACCTCCAAAATATTCTTAAATAACTGTGCTACATATTATAAAATTCTAAATAACAAATAATTTTGGTTCTAGCTCTTTGCTAACTCTTTTCATTTATCGCATTCGCCGAATTCGATAACGAATTTATTCACCTAATTAACAAGATAAATATATAGATAGAATAAAAGAAAAATAATACCCAAATATTAAAGTACTTGTTAGTTAACACACGTAAACGTATTTTCAACATCAATATTCTCAAATAACTAATCATAACTTCTTCCAAGGTAAGATATTAATAAATAAGTTAGTATTTTTTGCAAAAAATAATATTAAATAATAAAAATATAAAAAAACTAGAACTATCTTCTTAAGTCAATAAAAGTTATGTTTTATGAATAAATTAAAGATAAATATAAAGTGTAACCAGTATATGTTGCAAAATAAAGAAGACAAAATGTATGTGATGACAATATGTAATGTAACAAAAATAATGCTGTTGAGAAATAAAATTTGGACTAGTTTTTTAAGTGCTAGACGGTTTCTTCTATCATTACACAAAATTCCGGTTTTAGATAATAAGCGCCTGAAGAAAATTGTTGCCGGCAGTTGTGTTGATGATCGGCAAATTTCGTATATTCGACGGTGTCATTAGGTCGATTCACTATGGCGGGAATACAAAGCGCGTACATAACGAATGAATCGCGCGCTTACTCATTCGCTGGCTCACTTGATTCGTTCATTACGTAGTACTCTTACTAGTTTGTGATCGTTCATGTACAGCCAGCTCAAACCCGAGTTCGGGAGATCCAACCATGGACCAAGTATGGGAATCCAACTCGAGTTAACTCGAGCTAAACGCAACTCGAGTAAATTGACTCGAGTTAGTAACTCGAACTCGAGTTGACCCATCGCTTGTAGCATAGATAAGAGTGTAGGATTCTCTGTCTACGGTATGTACTAACTAGGATTCTCTGTCTACGGTACTAACTCTTTCTATGGTACTAACGTAGTAACGTATTCGTAGTGTATTAGTCAACAGCATAGATTACTGACAGAGTACCTTTGTATAAACTGAAAGATTACTGTATATACTAGGTCAACACCACCTGGTACCTGCAACAATATTTGAACAGCAGAATACTTTAATATTAAATATATATATAAAATATTAGAATACTTTAACGATTACTAATTTTGCACACTACTTTTACATTGAGGTATAGGTTGACATGTCTTTGGAGATTTCTATAAAACAGATATGCGAGACTCTGAAGTCAAATAAAGTTTCTGAAAGAAAGAAAAGTGCCGAAAAGTTAAAAGATTTTCTTACACGAAATGCTGTTCCTGATATGCTTTCTGATAATTCTCGAAAGAAGGTTGGCTTCACATGGAATGATTTATTCGACGATGTTAATGAGTATATATTAAAGGTAAATATTTTATTTGTTTAAAAAAGCTAGGATATGCCTTAACTTTTTTTCAGCTTGCAACAGTCTACAGCTGGACATAGTTTTCTTGTACACTGCAGTAATTACCATGTTTCGCAGGCTAATTTGGCGATCACAGCACTAGATGGCATGCACTTTGACATAACTTTTTTATCTGGTATCATGTCTGGCATAAATGAGATGGCTTGATGGTGTTTTCAAACAACATACAAAAATTAACCATATATGAATATAGTATATAGACTGGATATAAAACTGCACTCTGTTACACATTCACATTAGATATATCAGACTGCACACTGTGAAGTGTGCACGTCTGGTAGAAATATCACTTTAAAGTTGGGCTTCTACCGTCCACACTTGTGACTGTGGAGATTAAGATATTACCCTGGACCTCTAGATACGCCGGCGTGGTTACTACCAACTAACCCACAGTCTGTCATAATAAGTGAGAGAGAGAAAGAAGAATAAACTGCATTTACATTAATTATAATATTATGATTAGATATGCTCTTCGCGTTCTTTAATAATTTTGCCACAATAAATTCTTTCTCTATAGCATTGTGTGACAATGGGCCCACAGTCCACCTTATGGTAAGTGGATGCTATGGTCCATAGATATCTAAATTTATCTTGAATTAACACATTGAACGCCACACGCCCCACCGGTGGACCTATCATGACTTTCCATTGGGGCCAAGAAAAATCACATAATCCGTAATTTTTCACAACTTCAGATTTGTATACCAAAGTTTGGTAAATGCAATGATATGTGTAGAAAATAAAAATAGGCAAAATCTATGGACTAGTTTAAGAGATATAGCAAGAGGCTCACCGGTGGGCTGTGTGGCCTCCTATGAAGGTTTACAGAATTTCGGTTGGCGGGGGCCACGAGGTCAATCGGCGGCTCACCACGCATCTCATCAGTGTTGCCATTTGGCGCTAGATCTAGTGCAATTCTAGGGTATATAGCACTTTTTTAAATATCTAAGCACTAAAAATATCTAGTGAAATCTGGCAGAAAGTTTGATATAAGTTGGCAGCACAGTGTGATAAAAAACACTAGCGAGTCTATCGTTCGTGATTGTTCGGATATATTCCAACCAAAATGTTCTTCTTCTTCTTCTTTTAAATTATGGCTTCTCTTGGTAGAATTCTGCCAGTGTCAAGTCAGTCATGGAAGTGACAAGATGATAATAGGTAAAATAAGAGTTCTCAATTTAATGAGTGGGTTCACAATCTACAACAAAAGACGTCACATATTTAAACTACCATCACCAAAGTTGTTAAGTAATTTTACAGTTTAATATTATTAGTACGAATAAAAGCACATAAAATATTTACGAAGGGAGTATACACTAGGGTTAGCAAAAATTGGAAATTTACTGGACGAGGGATGTAATATTGCTGATGCATTAATTGTTTTACCTCCCTTTTGCATTATGGCATGTAGCTGTTTTGCCTTTCATTATATAAATCCTCTAAGCTTTAGTACCTGAGAAGAACTTGTTTTATTCCGAGTTTTGTGTAAGTTTTTTAGCTCAGTTTTGATTGTTTCGTGAACATTTTGAATGGAGTTGCCACTGAGGAAGAAAGCTTATAGCCAGAAATATAGATCTGAGTAGGGAGCAAATAGCGTGGAATTTAATTGGTCAAATAAGAAGGTGATGGTGATGATATAGTGAAAGACCAAGAAGAAAGAAACACACTCTGGAAAAGAAAGAGGGCTTGGCAAGAACCGTCAGAAGGACATGTCACTTAGGTTACGCAGACAACGTCTCAATCATGGGTAACAAAGAAACTAAATCAAAAACTACTACTAAAGGTATTAACATATTGCCAAAAATGTCCAGACCAACCTCCTTGCTTACCTTGTTTCAACAGGATCCATTCATAATGTTTTTATAATAGTTGACTTTTATATATATAAGTTACATTTAATGATGATTTATATAGTTTAGTTTTTATCGCAGAAGAAGCGTCATTATTATGTTCTGGTTATGAAGAATTTAATAATTTTAAGTTGGTTTTGTTGTAAAAGAAGTACCATGTTAAGTTCGATAAACTGATGGTTTCATTATTTTTACTTATTTTTAATGTAATAAACATATAATTATTTTCTTTTGGTTTTATTCACGCTATTTATACAAACAAAAAATAAGGCATATCACTAAGATCATATTTAGAACTTTACCTTTGATACAACTACAAGTTTCTATGGGATTTGAAAAACACGTTGTCTGGAGCAGTCCAGGGGCCATGCGGCTCACTTCCATACGTGTTTTGTTTAATAACTGCAATCTGTGGCTTGTGAGACCCGTTTACAGTAAACCTATTGCGCAGCTCACCGGTGACTCCCGTGGCCTGAATGGAACAACTAGGTAAGGCTCACCGGTGGCCCCCATGGTCCTAACGGAAAGTCTCAATTTTTTGCGTGGCGTTCAACGTGTTAAGGATCTCAATACAAATGCGTTGTCACCCTTGAGGACTAAGATTGAATGCCTCAATTCCATTAAAAAGAGTCTCCGATTTTCTAGTCATTCCGATACTGATAACAGCCTGACTCTTCGTATGTCACATGACGGTCATCTAATATAATAGTTCGCACAGCTGCGATGTTTTCAGGCGTGACCACTGTTCTTGGTTGACCTGCAGAAGAAATAGTGCTGAGCGACACACGACCGCATCGGAACTCGGCATATCACATGTATATTGTATTGTCGTTTGACGCGATGCTTCAACATCATAAATCGAAACAAGTTCGCTGAGACATTTATCTCAAGATAAGCCGCGACGCAAATTGTGATAAATTATGCAGCTCCATTTCTGTTAACGACGTGTCAACTTTAAACCAACATAGTTCTTGTTTTTAAACATTTTTTTAATTGTTTGATTGTCATTAAGATTCTGAGGCCAGTATTCGAATTCTAAAAAAGGTTTTATAGTAAATCAATCCGAAATATTCTACTCCCGATCATTTCAGTGTGCCCCTCGTATTTTACTATATTAGTGTAATGAAAAAATGTCTCTCATATTACTATACAAATACCATATTGAAGGTGACAGAGGGAAGTGGAGCAGGGGCAGCATTTTTCTTATGTCAACTCAAAACATTTAATAAAAAACACAGTTACCAACTACCCTGAAACTATAGCAAATGAGACAATCTATGGAGAGGCCTATGATCAGCAGATCAGTGGACTTTTTCAATAATTGTCCAAAATATTATTATTTTCAGGAAACAGAAAAATTTGAATCTTCCAAAAACTTTAGTACTACTACATATCCATTATGTACAAGCATCCTACATTTGTGTGTAGCTGGTTCAAACAAGGGTAAATTATATTATAAATAGTTATATAATATATAAATGTTTTGATTTAAATTTACTTTATAGGTTTCGGAGAATTTTATAGATTGTTAATTTTTTGTTACCAACTAATAACATTATAATAAATTGGTACTGGTATTTCAAATACTTAGTTTTTGTTTTTCTATTACCTATTAATTTTTAGCCATTTTGTTTAGCTTTGGTTCCCAAACTTTTAAAAATAAATCGGGTAAAATTTATATACTTTATTCTGTGCTTTTAGGTAAGACATACATAAAATGTGAGAAGATTATGGAAGCATGTCTTATAGTACTAAGAGACAAGCGATTAACAAATGCAGTTGGAGATGCATATCTAAGTCTGTTGTACAAATATGTATTATGTAGTGAGAATTATTCTAATTATATAACACCTAGCACATGGGATGGTAAGTATAAAGAAAGAGTTTCTTTTTTATATTATTTGATGCTTCCCTGGCCGATCTTATGAAAAGCAAACCGAAAATATTTTGACGGTTCAGTAATGCAGTCGCCAAGCTAAGTTTGTTCAAACCCGCACCGCCGCAGAATGGGGGGTCCCACCGTAGCCTCAATTTCACTCGCGCGACGGACCCCACAGAGTTCAATACGCAACGAGCATTCGGAAACACCAGCTTTCTTCACCTCAGCGGGGGATCTGGTCAGTGGCTCCGCCGCCAACCAAGTTTTGGCCGCGAAGAGTAGGAAGAGCGGCGCCTCGTAATACCGACCGTCCAAAGTGGGCTTGCCAGGCTCTTCACCTCAGCCATGTGGGTTCCCCTTCATTAACTGTGAATGACCAAGCTACAGCTAGGTCATCATCCTATAACTAATGAAATGAAATAATGAAAATTCAAATGAAGTAATGAACAATCAAATTAAATAATTATGTTGTTTATTATGTGATTACTGTACTTTCAGATTTACTTGATGTTTGCATTACATCAAGCTTTTCAAATGTTTCCAAATTGGATGATTACATGAAATTAAAACTTCTCTGGCTTGTTATAAAAAATGCTGGGGAATGTTGCCAGTTCGCATTTTCAATGCGAAATCATTTGTCCAAAATATCCAAATATTTTCAAAAAGTTAGCAATAACAAGAAAGTGCTAGATATTATTATAGATTTAATGATTACGATATTAGAAATGGTAAGTGCTGAACATAATTTATTTATTTACTTTACTAATATTTATTTTTTCGTATAAATTTGAACCCATATTCTAAAGTTGAAGTTGAAGTTGAGTTGATATTATGTGTATATATTATATGTCCAAATACCAAATAATATTATATGTTAAGTATTTAGGAAATATTTTATATAATATGCATATCTTTTGTGTTAATTGCTTAAATATGATATAGCGCATGTTGTATTCCAAATTATTTATCCTTTATTGTTACACCTTATAACTAAGGTAACAATAGGAAACCTTAATGCCTATCGGCAGTCCCTGTCGGTCAATCTGTATCAATTTATTTTTCATTTGCAAATTAAATGTTCATAAAATCATTACAGTTAACTTAACCAAAAAGTGATTCTTTTAATTGAAATACGGTCATTAAGAAGAATAAGAATTTTCTCACCTTATTATTCGAAGTTGTATGTAACTTCGAATAATAAGGTGAGAAAATTCTTTCTTTTTTGTGGCGGTTTGGTAAAATTCGCCAATGACGTATTGAGTAGAAAATGAAAGCTTATGAGTTTAATTAAAATAAGAGTCTGTGATAATACAAGGATTTAGTTTTCCTCCTAGAATTTTGACAAATCTATCTGTTGAATCACCTAGAACAAATGACAAACACAGTTAGAATCTTATTAGTATTGTTACGAGCTTAGGGTTCGTGACAATAAAAACTGCCGATTGAATTACCAAAATTGACACTTTAATTTCCGAACACCAATTAAAACTAATACACACGAATAATCAATCACACTTTACACTTTAGTTCACTTTATTTCGCTCCGAAAGCTTCGCTCGTATCGCCAATTCAATACTGCTGCGGTCGCGACACTCAACGGTTTTAAATAGGCCTTTTCCACCGAAACATCTAGAATATTCTAGCAAATACCGGTCCCGACCGACTATGCGGAGAAAGTTCGAGTGTAGAGTTTTCCAGAAAGCTTAGTTCTTCTATTCGATACCAGATGGCGCTAGAGGTTGAAAGTTCCAGCATGGCGTATTTTGGAAAGCTCTCCTCGTTCTGTTCCCCGATACTAGATGGCGCTAGTGGCAGGTACCAGACATCAACTTAGGCGCGCAACAGTATGTTGGAAGTGACAAGCATTTAAAGTTTCATGTTATTAGTATTAATAAAATCACATAAAATATACACAAAAGGAATGCTTGGATATGTTAAAAGATAATAAAAATCTATACGTCGAGGAATGTAAGGAAGAAGGTAATCATAAAGGGAGGAGGATAATTTGGGACAGTTGAAAAAAAAATGGTTTGTGGAACCTTTATCTAAGCCACATTCACACAATGAGCTTCCCTAACTCTGATTTTTGCCAGATGTACATGTGTATAAGCATGTTCAATTCTCAATCTACAGGTTGCATATTTATTTGCTTTGTTAAATTTAAAAGACTTGGGAGGAATAACCTCTTGGCTCTTGGATGGCAACATAGTGCTTAACATTTTTGGATACTTCCCACAATTAATTTCAATTTTCTTTCAGTTTCCTTTTAGCTAACAAAATTAGGTCATGTGAGTATATTAAATTTTGTAGAATGTCATTAACAAATTGCATTTTTAGTGAGTAAATCAGCTGTTTCGTTTCCATAGATACCACTGTGGCCAAGGATCTAAGGCTACTGACACATGGATTCCTTTAGGATGGCATTCTGAATAGGGTATTTTTTATTTTGAGAATTAGTGGAAATTTATATTTGTTATAGAATTGATTGGACAAAATAGCTACCAAGCAACTTTTTAAATCTGTGAAATAACTGTTTTATTAAGATTATGTGACTCGACATAGCTAATAACAAAGCTTCACTGATTGCAGTTGCTTCACTGGTAAAAGTGGAGGATAATGAGTTGCATTTAAAGTTAAGAATGATTTTGAACTTAGGAAGCCAAACAGTAGCTCCAGTACAGTCTTCATCAGACTGTTTGGAAGCGTCTGTGTACATGTCATGCCAATCTTTAAAGGTTTTTTCTATAATTTCTTTTAATTTTAAATTTCTCATTGGAGAATCCTTTTCTATACCTAGATCTAGATGGATGTCCGGTTCGTAAGCAACTGCCTCGTTAGGAATATCAAAGAGTGGATTTATTTCACATTGAAAGATTGGTTAAGAAAGCTGAAGAAAAATTACATAACTTTTAAAAAAGCAGGGGGAATCCTTATGGGTCCAGAAACGGTCAGATGAGTACTTCGAAAGAAGATGCAACTTAGGAATTAGGGGAAGATCTGAAAGCTGGCAGATCTTAAATAAGAATCTTAAAGGAGGATCTACGCACTCAACCTGAAGAACATTTATTAGTGAGGATTTCATTTCCCCTGTAATAATGCGAAGGCATTTCGATTGAATTTTGTCCATTACTCTCAGGGATGATTTAGCAAGGCTCCAAGGGAAAACATTCATAGTCAAGGTGGCTTCGCATTAAAGCATTGTACAGTAATTTCTGAGAAAAAGGATGGGACCCTCACTAAACACCAGCCGAAGACCGAAGAATATTTTTTTTTCGCATTTTTATGTTATATATTTAATGTGATGACCGAAGGCCAATTTCGAATCGAGGATAACTCCCAAAAATTTATCATTGCCTCTAACTGGAATAGGTTGATTATCACGAACAACAAATATATCGGGAACTCGCCTTGACGGGAAAGGATCACCACATTGCTTTTGGCTACAGATAAAGAGAGGTCATTGATTAGTTAACCATTCTTGTAAATAATTCATGGATGAGTTTAGACGGGAACATGCTACTGTAAAATTGTCTAAAGAAATGTATAGAGCTAAATCGTCTGCATATTGAAGGACATTACAAAAAGGAATTTACTGAAAGCTCTAAATCATGTGTATGTATAGAATAAAGGAGAGGACTAAGCACTGAGCCTTGTGAAAGTCCTTTGTATATAATTTTTGGAGGAAGCAGGAAATTTTGAACATTTATAGATATGGACCTAGAAGAGAGAAAGTTAGAGACAAAACTGACTATTGTCACTGGAATGCTCAGATTGAGCATTTTCTGCCTGAACACAGCAAGAAGCACATTATCGTGCAGACGAAATATCCAAGAAAACTCCTATGAGAAATTCATGTCTTGAAAAAGCAATACGAATATCTGTGACCAAAGTACTAAGGATATCCATGGTACTTAAGCCTTTTCGGAAACTGAATTGGCTTTTAGGTAAGACATAATTCCTTTCCAAAAACCGTTCCAAGCGATTTTTTATTAAATGTTCCAAGTTTTTTGTCAAAGTACATGAAAGGGCAATAAAGGTAATAATAATGTAATAATAATAATAAGCAAATAAGGTCGGTAACTGGAAGGGTCATTGCTAGACTTACCTGATTTGAGAATGGACAAAATGCATTGGGTTTTCCATTCAGCATGATGTGCACCAGTAACATAAATAAAATTTAAAATGTATAGTTTTAGTGTTGTCACTTCTATTAATTATAAACGAATAAGAAATCTCATCCATACCTGGCGAGGAGTCTTTAAAGCCATTGAGTACAGTAAACAATTCCTGAGAAGAAAAGGGGGAATCAAATTTATTATGTTTTTGTAAAGAAGCAGAATTAAAACTAGGCATTCATCATAAGATGGGACTGTTTGTGGTGCAAGTTTATTAGAGAATTCATCATACAGGGGACACACATTCATAGAGGATAGACATTCATAGAGGGGAAGGATCATTAGAAATTTTATTTTCACTGAAAATTGCACAGCGATATTTTTTAACATTTCTCCAGACCAAAGATGGGAGATTCCTAGGTGACAGTGACTCACAGAATTTAAACCAACCGGTTCGCTTTTTGTCTGACAGTAATTTTAAGGTTTTTGCACCAATTTTTTATAAGATATATAATTCTCTCTTTTCTTCTCCTACAAGCTACTGAATAATGTTGGTCCCACCGAGAAGGGGAAGGATAATTATTTTTGAATGGTTTTTAAGGGGTTTGATTTATTAGCAGCAGGAAGAATTGCATTTCTGAACTCTATATATACAGGAACAACGTTATCATTGTTAATTGGGGGAAGAATTGAAACCTCTCGTTCCAAAACTGTAGAATATAATTGCCAATTAGCTTTGGATAGATTATACTTTAGTCTCGGGCAAAATGTAAAATTTATTCTAGAGGAAGTAAGAAGAGTGATAAATATAGGAAAATGGGCACTGCCATGACTAGAAGGTAATATTTGCCACAAAGGAAGGAAGCAATATCTGGAGAACAAAGAGTTAGGTCAACAGCACTTCTAACATTTTGTAATGGGGATACTCGACGACTTGGAGACCCGTCGTTTAGAATACAGAGATTAAAATTGTCAATAAGAGATCTTATTGACAATTTTAATCTCTGTAAAAATAAGGGAGCCATTGAATCACAAAGATGAGGGGCCCCAAATAGTGTGATGCTTGAATAAAACTATTATTTACGGATTTTATCGCGTTTAATTACTTTAATTTATTTTTATTATTATCCCGACGTTTCGGGTGCTTTACAGCGCCCATGGTCACGGGGGGGACTGAGATGTTTGACGTCCCAATGTCATAGTTAGTCCGGCTACCTTCAGTTTTTTAATATTAATTTTTGGTCCGATTTACGCAAAACGAGCTTATAGTATCATGAAGTCTTGCAGTGGTATGCTTGGGTTTGGGTTTAATTTTGTGGATTATAGGATCCCAAGCAGATGGTAGCACCCAACCATCTTCTCTATTGAAATTTGGATGTTTTTTAATTTCAATAGCCTCGCGTATCATCCTTGGTAGGAATCGGTGTTCTTTTGCGAGAATTTGTGGTTTATCAAATCTAATGTAATGGTGGGGACGATCTTGAACATGTTCGCAGACTGCAGACTTCCACACATGCGACGCGAACATGTTCAAGATCGTCCCCACCATTACATTAGATTTGATAAACCACAAATTCTCGCAAAAGAACACCGATTCCTACCAAGGATGATACGCGAGGCTATTGAAATTAAAAAACATCCAAATTTCAATAGAGAAGATGGTTGGGTGCTACCATCTGCTTGGGATCCTATAATCCACAAAATTAAACCCAAACCCAAGCATACCACTGCAAGACTTCATGATACTATAAGCTCGTTTTGCGTAAATCGGACCAAAAATTAATATTAAAAAACTGAAGGTAGCCGGACTAACTATGACATTGGGACGTCAAACATCTCAGTCCCCCCCCGTGACCATGGGCGCTGTAAAGCACCCGAAACGTCGGGATAATAATAAAAATAAATTAAAGTAATTAAACGCGATAAAATCCGTAAATAATAGTTTTATTCAATGTGTAGTGTTCGCGTAAATTTAAGAAATCATTATAGTGTGATGCTTATTAAATTCTTCTAAAATAAGCATTGGAGGTGACAGAGAAGAAATAAGTGTTGCAAGTTCTGTTAAGACATTTACTTCAGGATTAGGAATGTAAACAAAGAAGATATCAAAAACCTTAATAGCAACAGCAATTACTGCTGGACTATGAGAAGGGACAGAAATGTGTGAAAATGTAACTGTTCTTGAAATGAAAATAGAGGTACCAGCACGACCGACAATCCTATCATCCCAGAGGCATGCGTAGCCTGAACCTTAAAGAAACTTAAAATGAGACTCAGACCTAAGCCACATCTCATGGATGGCAAGAATGAAGGGATGAAATTTATTAATGAGGTAAAGGAGTTCATTTTTTTATTTCTAATGTTCCGACAATTCCATTAAAGAATTGGTGGGACTGCGTATGTTACGGGCTAAAGACGAAAGCTCAGTAAGTTTCTGATGTAAATTACATGGAAGTTCAGTATCACTAAAACGGGATAACATACTAATAAGCATGGAAATTAATAGTTCAAAAAGGTTATCATTTGGTGAAATAGATTTTTTCTCTGTCAAGGCACATCCATTAGATAAAGACGAGGCATTTCAGACAGAGGGGTTTCAGTAATTGCATGATGAGCAGGTTTGTAATATCCAATACCTATAGATGCTGGATTCGGAGAATGCCTGGGAATGAATATAGTTTTTCTGTGGGAAGAGATTTTGGATGAGGCAGGTATTGATGTAGATGGATCACTTGGTACAGTATGGGAGATTTGCTGTATATTAGGATTGAGAGCTCTTGTGGTGTCTGCAAAAGATTTTCTCACTGGAGGGAATCTTACTGAGGCTTCCAAGTAAGAAATATTTTCTTGAGACATTACTAATTTCAGAGATTTTTGTCTCTGAGTGTTCAGGGCAAGAAGGATTTTTGTTGAATGGGAACCAGAGCAAATTAAGCAAGTAGGAGTTAGGCGAAAACAAGATACTCCTTCATGGTTTTGAGCGCATATAAAACAGCGAGAGGGAGACCTGCACTCTACAGAAACCTGTCTAACTATTCCCATTCGAGTGACATTATATGAGGGTATCACAGTTTCATATTTGGCTGCCGATAGTATTGGCATCGGATGCATTTTTAAATTCAACATTTATTCTGTTGCGTTCTACTCGTTTGACACCATCGCAAACAATATTTTTGATATTATTGTGAAAAAGGAAGTGGCCAAATTTAATAGGTTTTGAAACTAATTGTTCCGGATGGTAAGTCATTCGCCATTTTACTCACATGAACTATAAGAGGTGAAGCATCCTCATCAGACTATTTAGACTTTGTTCAATGTAGCCAGGGTGGAGTTTAAATAGATTGGATCGATGGTGAAGGTTCTGCTGGGTTTATTATCAACCTCGTTTGTGGGCTAATTGTACCATTTGTGCTATCATTGTTGCTTTGTTTTTTTTTTTTTTATAGAAGCAGGGGCAAACGAGCATGTGGCTCACCTGATGTTAAGTGACTACCGCCGCCCATGATCAACCGCAACACCAGGAGAATTGCAGGTGCGTTGCCGGCCCTTTAGAAAGGAGTAAGCTCTTTTCTTGAAGGTCCCCAGGTCGTATCGGTCCGTTCTTTGTGATCGTTTGCGATTAATTTGCTCTTATCCACTGATATGGGAGGACGAGTAATAACCAGGGAACACCATCCGGATCGGGAGGATCCTCCTCCATTTTATTTAAACTGAAACAAATACAGAAACTTTTTTATTCAATGTAGATTATAAACAATACTTATTGAAAGTCGCTTTTTTCATTTACCACTGGTTCGCAAAAAAATACCTCTGTCCTGGGAAGAACCAGTAAGAAACCCAGCGGGACTATTTTTTTTTTCAAATAATAGCTTACAGTCATGTTTACAATTAACAACACAAGACAAATTAGAAATAGCTTGGTAGCGATAACCCTTCCCAGGGGTTATTATCATCTATAAATTCCTTAATATTATAATAACCCTTTTTATACAAACTTAGTTTAAAGAAATCACATATAAATCTAAACTACTAATCAACGCTTACTTTTAAAACTTAAAACCACAACCAACAGAAATTAAGATTAATTAATTAAAGCAAATCAAAAAAACTGCAGATGCCACCCCGCCTGTAAATGTGTTAACTACGTCAAAATTTCCCTATGAGGTAATCTATGGAGGGGAGGTATGTTCAGAATTGAACTTTTATAGGCTGAATGGCAGTTTATTTCCGATGCTATGCCGATACGAGCTGCTTGTTATACACTACACTTTACCTTATGTTAATGTAAGGAAAAATGTCAACCACCCACAAAAAAATCATACAGATCATCTGCCTCTTCTGTTTTCGCCCTCAGCATAGTTCTTTATTATGCAATTCTGGGCGGAATTCTCGTAGCACTTAGTATCTTGGTTGATTCATAATAACTTGCTGTGCCCACATCATTAAATAAAAATAAGTACAACTCTATCCAGGATTGGCTTGTTCATCTTTATCAAGGTTATGATAACACGTTAGTTTCCTTTTATACTAAAGAGTTCATCCGTATTGGTTCCATTACCTTAACAACTCCTGACGGTAAACCATAGTGCACACAAGCGTTTCCTTCATCCTAGCATTCAATGTCGGATGTTGGTTGACGATGCTTATGCGCAGCAGTTAACTTACCATCAATCAGACTATTTGTTACTATAATGTTATAAAAATAAATCTACAGTATAGGCTTTGTCTGTTTATATTATTACGAAAAACCCAGAGCTAGACATGGACGTATCCCAATATAGAAGGATTTGCCTTAATCGTCCCACTTGGCAGAAGTGACCACCTTTGACGCTGGTCAGGGTTTTTTTTACACCGAGCGTAAAAAGATGATTGTTCCACGATGTATCATATCAGACGCAATAAGATCTCGTAGCATCCAACTCTTAGTCAGTGAGGCGTCAACGGTTCACTTATTTTTGCGTCTATACTATTCAAATAAAAACAAATTTATACAGTCCTTATATTTTTCTCAACATCTTTTATAAGCTCTCTCTTAAAACCAATAAAAATGTGGCAGAAATTGTTTAGTTTCATTAATCTACATTTATCATAATATATTACTATTGACCAAATGACAAAATTTAATATTTTCTGCCACCACCTTTTTTTATAGTGCCACAACTCCTAAATTGCAAATTAATATAATTTATTTCTTAATTAAATTTTTATTGCATTCCTTTGAGTCTATGTAAGGATATGGAGGGCGGACTTAAGGTGATGTGGGCGCCAAAAGCAGATTTTTCACGCTTTATAGGTGCTTAGAAAAGCAATTTTTGTCATTAAAAATTACGAAACAACGTTTCTTTTAAATTCATAATGAAAGTTAGATTTTTCTTAGTGAATTATGTTGCCCAAAACACGATTGACACATTTTGGCTCGATAGAAAAAGATCACAAAGTTTCCTAAAAATCTACAATTTTAGATACGTCCACTAAGTGAAAAAGCTCTTTCATTCGAATGTAATAAAATCAATTTCAATTAAATTCAGGCTATGTGTTCACCAGTAATTACGTGAGTGAATTATGGGTTTATTTTTCAATAAAAGAGTATATATAAATTTAAAAAGAAATATCAAATAAATATTGTGCGATTAAATAGCGCGTGGGCCGACCAAACAGCCGCCAGTCGCACCTATAAAGCGTGAAAAATCTGCTTTTGGCGCCCACTTCACCTTAATGCCTTTGCTAAATTATTTGTTACATGTTCGTTTTTTGAACTGTGATGTTAGTAATGTTTCATTGTTGTATTCTTGATTTCAGCTTTATTTTGAGAGCCGATTAAGTATGTGCAATTTCGCAGAAAATAATTTACCACTCATATTTCAGTTTTATGAGCAAACTTTGGATGTAAAAAAGAAGGTAATATAGTGTTGTTACGTAAATTTATTAAACTAAATGCTTACGTTTATTTTTTTTAAATTATTTGTTATGTTTTTATTTTATATGTATAATTAATTAAATTGATTCAATTACTATTAAATAAGCAACATTTTTTATTTTAATTTAAATGTTCTATCTGTATTCAAAACTAATTTTTGCAATTAAATGGTGGAAACAGAATATTATGTATAATGTGACTGTTCTAGCTCTTAGTGAATGCAAATATTAGATTAATAGAATGAAATATTTGAGAAACTATATAAGGATAATGCTCTTAACCACCAACATGCAGTATAAGATCAAATCCATAAAAACATAAATGTTATGGAATCAAACACTTACATAAGCCTTATCTTTCTATTCTATCTTTCTCGTCTTTTTATTGTCTGCCAATGTTTTTGTTTCTTTAAAGTTTGTTTAAAGTTACAACTTGTTCATCATAGTCTGCATATGACGAGGAAAAAATAATGGCGTTAATATTGAAAAATCGCCGGTGCTTACATGAGAGAACACATCACCTCGATTCGATAAGAAATAACTATGGGAAATGCTTGAAAGATCATTTGTTTTCCCATAAATGGCGGAGCAACAACTTGTTTAGGTCAGGCTTAAAATATCCAGAGAGGTAATGGAGAGCAGTTTCGAAGGTGTGAGACGTCGCTGCAGCAGACATGATTACTGCACCAGCTTGCATGCCATGCCAGGCTGGCTTTTAATACAAATCCTTCCTGCAACGGATAACGTACATGTGGACAGATAACAACGCTCATACACTTTAATCTTTATTTCCTTTACTATTAGTAAATAAAATATTAATGATCTTACCCTAAGAACTTCTGAAAAGCACATAAAGTAATAAATTTAAGAATTTATTTTCATAACTAATAACTGAATGTTAACTGAACCTGCCACATTGTTTTGTAAAATATTTAATTTTTAATCATTTAACTGTTTCTTTTTAGTCGCAGCTGTTTAAATTATTTTATATATCAATAACGATTCATCATACACAAGGACAAATACAAAATGAAGAATCTGCTTTAGCCAGTAACTGGGATGCTTGGAACAAATGCCTACAAAATATTATGGATATAATTTGCCTTGAAACAACTTACATACAAAAAAGTCAGAAACAAAACCAACATACTGTACAAGGCTGTCCATTTTTCTATCAAGTTGCTGCATGTTCATATTTTCTGGTATGTATTATGGCTAAGATGTGACTAAGCTTAATTTCAACGAAACTCAGTATTCAGGCAATACCATTTTTTTGCGCCCGAAGTAATAAGGGCAACTCTCCGGAAAGCGGGGGAGGGAGGCGGTGAATGCTCATAGCATACCACGCAGCCGGCTGCGTGGTTATGTGGAGACTTTTACCCACTAAACACTTTAGAGAAAAGCCTTTAGAGATTGGCTTACTGATCTGACGAGAGATCTTTAAGCCGTAAACCGACGCGACCCTCCTTGGCAGAAAGGAGGGCGCAAGCGGCGAATATCCGCTTAGAAGTGTGCCTAACTAAGGCAGATTAATGGATGTGTTAAGTAGGCTCGGCCTGAGCCGCCAGGAGGCAGTTCAGGTCAGCTGAAAGCTTGTTGGGGGGGTCCGAGAGAGAGTTTCTCGGCCTGCGCACACTATAGCGAGTGTGAAGAGGGGCTGTATAGGCAGCTGTGTATTTGAGTAGGACTCAGAGGCTTTGAAAAATCTCAGAGAGTGATTTGAGGAACTGTTGAATTGTTGGGAGCTCTAAGTCTCAGTGGAGGTCGGCGTTACGGACATAATAGGGCGAGTTCGTGGCCCTACGACAGAAGAGATTTTAGGCAATACCAATATCGAATAGATGTCTTGTGACTTTCGAATGTAAAGCATAAGCCTAGAATGGCTAGGAAATATGAAGATGAAATGCTTTGCAGAAGTTTCATGCCAATGGTGGTAATTGGCATGATTCAAGTACAAAATTACTATAATATTATTTCTGTTAAGCTAAGGAAACAATTTTAAGTAATTACGCTGAAGATTACTAAATAACCTGATGGTGAAGTCTATGCTAAAGTGAAGCCCATTAATAGGATCTGATTTCTTTTGTGGTTTCAAGAAACCTACCTGGTATAGTTACTGATGCCCAAATATTGAAACGCTGCTCAATTTTAAGGTGCCATTAATTCTCGTGCTATCTTTATGACTTTAAGTCAAAGTGATTGTGATAACACGAGATCTCTCATGGCAAAATACTCCAATGTAATTAAGACATTGGAGTATTTTGCCATGAGAAATTTAGATTTGAAGTATTGGTAATTAATAATAAATGTAGATATTGATTATTTAATAAATAAGAGTTATTACTTATATTACACTCCTGGCTGACCAAACCAGAGTGATACTAAATTTTTGTTATTTGCAAAAATTCTTACTGTGATGTGCATATAGATCATATTACAGACAAGGAAAAATATGCTTAATTTTATGAGGCACTTATTTTAGCCTACTTGTTAGTATAAGGGGTATGCGATGAGATCCGTGATTGGACTTGGTTGTAGTTACCTTTTGATATTTAAAAAAAACACATCGTCCAGGAAATAAACAATTTATGTAGTAAACATTTATTAACATTCACTAATATTCGTATCTATGATCAGCAGATTAGTTTGCAGAGTCAAGCCTTTAATGCAGTGTTAAATTAAATTATTGTTACGAGCTTGAGATTCGTGACAATAAAAATTGTCGATAGAATTACCTAAATTAACACTTTAATTTTCTTTACACCAATTAAAACTTAAAACACTAAAAATTAATCACACTGATTCACTTTATTTCGCTCCGAAGCTTCGCTTGTCTCGCCAAATTCAATACTTCCCCGATCGCATCTTGCAGCGCCTATAAATACAAATTACCACCGAAACATCCAGAATATTCAAGTAAACATGCGCAAGGGGCCGAGAGTTCGAGTGCCGACTTCTAGAAGCTTAGTTCTTCGTTCCGAGACTAGATGGCGTTGTCGGTTGAAAGATTAGTGATGTCATTTTCTGGAAAGCTCCCCTCGCTCTCGTCCCTGACACTAGATGGCGCTAGTGCCGGATACATGACGTCGACTTATTCGCGCAACACTGCCCCCTCCTAAGACATGCTCGTCCCGAGCATTATCGGCCCCATAATAACGCGCCAAGCGATCCACATGGACGATCTTAGGAGTCCCGATCTTGCGCCTTTCTGTATCCGGTAGGTTACATCGTTGATCCTGGTTATAATCCGGTACGGGCTGTCCCATTTAGCTTGAAGCTTAGGAGATTTCCCTTTGCTGCGGACTGGATTGTGCAACCACACTAGTGAACCTTCGTCGAAGCCTTTATTGTTAATTTTGCGGTCGTACCGGGTTTTCATCTTCTCAGAAATTTGCTGGCCCGATTGTCTGACGTGCTTTTAAATGTCATTCATTTTGTTCCGCAAGTCATTTTCATAATCGGTTATACTGCGTGGGGCATCAGGTGGTATCCCGGTGATCAGGTCTGCAGGCAGCCGTAATTCTCTTCCAAAGTTTGCGAAAGCTGGTGTCACTGATGTACTTTCGTGAACAGCGCTTCGATAATATTGACAACAAAAACGGTTGTATGTGCTTGTCCTATTCTGGTTGCCGATTGTCTACAACTTTTGCTAGGTACCTCTCCAATGTCTGATTAAATCGTTCTATCATTCCATCAGATTGCGGGTGATAAGAAGTCGTTCTTGTTTTATGAGTACCCATAACTCGGCAAGTTTCCTGGAATATTTGAGACTCAAAATTCCTTCCTTGATCGCTGTGAATCTCTAAAGGTACTCCAAAACGACAGAAGACTTCATGAACTAGTTTATCACGGATCCCACTTCTGACACCAATTGTTACGAGCTTGAGGTTCGTGACAATAAAAATTTTAAAATAAAAAAAAAAAAATAATATTTTCTGCCGATTGGGGTTTTTTGTTCCCGGGCGAGAGGGGGGGGCGTGTGGTGTTTTTTTTTTAAGCTCTTGTCTCGTAGATTTTTTTTTTTTCTGTTTTTTATGGCGCTAGTGCCGGATACATGACGTCGACTTATTCGCGCAACATTATAATGTGTCTATAATACGGTGGTAATAGTACAAACATTTCGTACCAACTGAACTGTTTTTCACTTCACTCTAAACTCTATAAAATAAATATTATTGGCCAGTATGTTATTTGCAGATGTTTAAAATGTCAAAACAAGAAACTGAAACGGATGCTATAGAAAAATTCGCAAAAAAACCTAGAATCACAATAAACAAGAGCAAAAACTTCAATGATCTTCTACAAGAGTTCCAAAAGAATCATATTGCATGGTATGGATTTATTATTATTTCTTTTATGTTAAATTGTTATACACTTTATTTTTTATTATTTGTTTCGGTGACTACATATAAGAAGCTAAATACGTTTTATGTATATACTATCTAAATATATTTATCATAAATTTGTTTTAGGGTAGGCATTTTACAGATATATGTAAAACTATTTGGCTCTTCCATATCAACAGACGATTACCAAATTTTGATGCAAATTTTGGAAGAACTGGTAAATAACATCAATCTTATCCAAAACTGGGACGTTTTTGAAAGTCTTGTTTGTCTAGTTTTAAACAAAATAACATCGCATGATGGTGGTAATTCACATAAACATAATGAACTTATAACATCTTTTTGGAATTCATGTGTGAGGTAAATATTTAAATTTTATTGTCTTACTTAAATTTATATATATAAAGTCACCTTGACTCACATCTTTCTACAACTGAATAAGTATCATTAGTTTGACTGTCGGAAAAACAATCTAGCACCGATGAAAAGGCCTTCTTCTTATAGGTTTTACTTAATCTTCTGTATTATATGTAGCTTCGCTTCTGGTCAGTTTCTTTACTCACGTGATTGTAGGTACTATTTAATATTAATGTAAAATTATGTGATAGGATTGGTTTATTTAATTAATATATTCGATAACAAGACAAATATCGAATATTGTACATTTGGCATTGTTAGAAATAATTCATAATAAACATTTAGTCAAGAAATAAATGATCTAATTTTTGTTTTCCAGAAATTCTACGAGTGTGACGGCTGCTCAAAAATCAATACATGGTGTGATGCAGACGATATTATCTCTAAATATTTTACTTTATAAGAACGTTAAGCCGTTACTAATCCTCTATTTTGAAAAGGGAATGCCAGTCTTTGACAGTAGTGTGCAAACTTTGAACATGGTATTTCAGAAATTCTTTACCAAGTGTTGCCATAACATAGAAAGAATCAAATGTTTTACATGGCTTGTAAATGGTCGAATAACAAATATCGACGTATTTAGGGTTAAGGATCTATTTTTAACGTTATTGTCAAATGAAAATGTTGGTCATTACCATCAATCCGAAAATTCAGAACATAATGACTTTTATAATATTTTATATAAATCCATTGACAAAAGCATTTTATACAGTGACTTTGCACTTGATGTTGCGAAAGTTAAACCTAAGGACAAAAGTATTTTAGAAACGTTTGAAATCAATGATGAGGTAAATGAAAACCTTAGTAAGTATTTGCAAGGAAAACTGTCTGAGTACAGCTTGGGATTGCAAAAAAAGGATGCCGAGATCCTAGAATGCGTTCGAATATTAAACGTATGTATAGTTTACTTTGATATTTTATTGAAATACAGGATTGTTAATCAAGAGGAAATCAAATCCACAAAATTATTTAGCACGTTTGAATTTGTTTTAAAAACAGTGTACACAATGTCGGTAAAAACATTAAAAAATAATATTCTTATTCGAGACAAGAACATATTGCTCCAAAATCTACAGTCTATGTTTGCGGGTGAATACGATTCGTTGCTAAACACTGAACTAAGACTGAATGTCAATGAAGATTTTTTTCACTGCCTGAATGGAATTATTAATAGCGATATTCCCACTGATGATGATGATGACAGCGATATGGATATGAGTTTCAACGCATTGAAACATAACTGCGTTTATTTCTTAGCTGTATATTCTAAAAAGCAAAGTAATTTTAGAGATGAACTTCTTGAACTGATTCTAAATCCAAAATTATATAATTTCTGCTGCCAGTGGGACATAGAATCTGCGTTTAAATGCATTAAATTATTAATTCAATCTGATGTTGAAGATCCTCCCATAGGTACAATTTATTACAATTTTTAATAATATATAATTTAAGCCATAGCTGTTATATTAATGCAATTCATGCTTCATTTTACAGAATTAATTTTCGGTATTATGCAGTCAATGTGCAAGGATTTATTTAGAAATTCCAAAGCAACTTTAGGCATTATACAAATTCTATTACAGATAATTGATAAAGTTTGGTTGCATAACGATAATATGCGCCATAATTGTTTGATTATGGTCAAAAGTTACCTGCATAGGTGCGAAAACTTGTTCTACCCTCCTGAAGTTGCTGCGCTTATATATGAATGTGCAGCGAAAATAATATTATTAAATAATAAAGAAAAATTAATAGATATCAAATTCAAAGATATTTTGATAGAAAAGATAAAGGGAAACATCTACAGTATACGACTTTATTGCAGCTATTTAATAACAGAAATATCGGAAGCGTTTTCTGATGAAGAAATTGAATCTTATTTAACAAATTTGAAAGATATTTTTACTGTAGTTGTAAGTTATATCTTATTACTTTTACATATTATAATTATTTTCTGATATTAGACTGTAATGTTTATGTTTGGAAGTTTTGGGTTATAGCTAGAGCCAATGGTAGAACCTTTACTCCACACAGATGTTCTTCTGGTTGAATAGACAATTAATTACGAAAAAATTAATTACGCCCATTTCCTTTATTGTTTCCTACTGTCGCTTCTTACGACACGTGACAATATTTGGTAGGGTATTCTTACACCGCCGCTACATTTCTATTGAAAATTATTACATAAACACATTCATATCACGATACCTAAAATCACCGCACGGATCGGATAGGATTTTTTACATATTGTACACATAATAGATCGATTCATAACTGTAACATGGTAGCTGCTCTATTTCTTCAATGTCCTTTAAACGAACAATTCGTCGCTGACGTCGCGAAGGGGCGAACTTCAATTTTTTTTAAATTACAGGAGAGCAAAAAAACATTTATTTTTCCCCAATTACTAGATTTTTCATCAGAAAATAAAAATATTAGTTTTAATGGAAAACTACAAATAAAAAAAAACGCAGATGAATTTTTCTGACTTAAATTCAAGTAAAAAATAATCTTATAATTTTTAGGTGCCTGATGATAAGGAAATAATATTGAAGGATGAATTAAAAAATCGAACGGCGACATTGCTTCATAGTTATTCTGGTTTAGCTCTCTATAAACATTCTTGGGCATGTCATGTAGTCAAAGAAATTGTATGTCTTCTACAACTAAAAACATTAGATAAACATTTAGTAAATAAAGTGTTAAATATTATCACAACAAAAATTACCCAAAAGGGGATTGATGTGTATCTCGATCAACACATCCTGCTTATATTACAATGTTGGCTGGAGAAGAAGTATTTATTGGAAGATTTGCCCACATATTTATTTGGATGTGAGAATTTTAATTTGTTCTTAACAAAGTACATGAAGTGGTTAGTTTCAGTCGATATATTATGGCGTCATCTTGGTAACGTACAGAATAGTACTATGCTAACGAAGCTCAGAGAAAACCATACAGAGGAATTCATTTTAGAGGTAAAAATTCTCAGAATTATAAAAATTTATTACCTAGTCATTTAAATCCGATTCATTTTACATATTGTTCTTGTTGTTCTAGAAAAGCTTTTGCAATATAATAATACTTAGTTTGCCATACATTGTCAATGAAAAGTATAATTTAAATAGCAATAGAGAACTCAACTGCAAAGCATCGTTAGACGCGGCGTATAGAATGTTTCAACAGACGCGACAAATACTTAAAAATGAAAAGTGGAGCAACTTGTTTGTGGAAAATATGGGCCAGCTTGTGTTACTGACTGCACTTCACCTAAGAGACTATATGGACGCTCAAAACGTTTTTGCTGTAAAAGTTCCACGAAACATTGAAGCTTACGGTTACTCAAAAGATATTTTTTGTGCGATTTTGAAATATTTTGGGGTAAGATTTTCATACTTATACTTACATAGACCATCACCCCTGTTACCCAGATGGGGTAGGCATAGACTATGTACTTCTATTTAGCGCCTGACACACTATCTCTCACATATGTCAACGTATATGATTTAAGGTGATACCTCGAAAATTTAGTGGTTTTTCTATTTAACATATTTTTTTTAAGTTTTATAGATTACAAACCAAAATTTTGGTATATGATTTTTACTATATGACCTTGCATTGCATAAAAGGAAAACACGATATCATGTAATTTTCTCGATAGAAAAAAATTGCAAAGTAGGCTCTGATTAGTTACATTTCTGCATGACACCACAATATTCTTACGAATAAGTTCATGGAATTATTTTTAAGGCATAGTAAATAATCATATATAAGTTCTCATAAACCAGTTTTTTAATACATAACGAAGTTTTGTTAAAATAAATAAAAATGTTGGCGCTTACTTAGTTTTTTTCCGAGCGCTTGCTCGGTATGGCTATCTCATAATTTGCGTACTATGAAGTCATTGCATCACTTTCATTTTGACACTCCCTCAGTCGTCCGTTAGCTTCACCGAGACAAAGGAATAAGCCACGCCCTCAAAACTTCGATTTATTTTCAAGGTATCCTCTTAACGGTTAAGGGTACCCTTAATTTGGACCATCTTCAATATGTCGCCAAATTTGCTCGATAGACTTCTGTTTCGGTCATCCCTTTCCGACTCTTGAGTGGCAGAGTCGGCAAGGGACGCAGTTGGACAAATATGAATATAATTCCTTCACATAAATATAACTGATAATATTAACAGTAACTTTTTATTTTAGGAGCTCATTGACGCAAATATCATGGAATATCTGTGTGAAAATCAACCCCTGGCTATACTCAAGGTTCTTTTTATGTTATGGGACAATGTACTTTCTGAAAATGTTTTTGGATTTAAAGTCATATCTATGCATACTTTTATAACTTTCGTCGAAAATGTTCCTTTAGATTTTCCATTAGACGCAATTTTATGTAACTTTGTATGTTTAAGTATTTCAAGAGTTATAAAGAAAACGTGTAGTGAAGAAGAATTAAGTGTATATTCTAAAGCCCTTTTAGTTGTTATGATGCGATTTAATACTCATAAAGTGAAAGCTTTACACAAGACGACCTTGTCTGAAATTATGTCAATATTGTTAATTAAAAAAGGTGATAATCCTGAATGTGAGAAGGTTTTTAAATTTATTGTTAAAAATTTTAAAGATTTCGACAAGGATATTGAAAACTTGTATGCTGATATGGTAGAAGTAGATATTGAAACATGTTTCACAGAAATTAAGTTTTTAGAAACTCTGCAAAAATATGAATATATCTTAGCATATGCGAGGTAAGTAGTTAATGAGAAAATTAATACTTCCTATTTTATTATATAATTTAATGTTATGTTTATATATATAATGTTTTTGATTTAAGTTTAACAACACTTTCAAAAATAAGAAAATTTCTTAAGGTCCATAAGAAGTACATAACCAACGCTTATAATAAAATGACTAAAAAAGGTTTCTCTGAAGATTGCAAAAACAGTATTATACATAAGACTATACTAGCCATAAGCAATATCTTGAAGAATTTAACTGATGACAAGGTAAATTTTACACAAAAGATGGAAAAACATGGAAATACTAACATGAATTCTCTAAGTTCTAAATAAAAAAATGTTTTTGTTGAATACATTATCCACATATTTACACGTGGTATAGCTACGCTGCAGCTATACCATGGTTGCATCGCGAATGGGTCGGCTCGAACGGGGTAGGACCACGCTCTCACAGCATACCAGCGTAAAATAGCAACTTAATGCTGCTATGTTTCGTATGGTGAGTGTAAAAAATTGGAGACCCTTCTTACTGGAAACGAGGCATTCCAATTCAGTCCTCAGGGCTATAATCTACAGGCCACAGCATCCACTTACCATCAGGTGATCTGTGTGCTCGTTTGTCACCCTTATTCTATAAAAAAATCTATTCTAACCCTTTATCACATAATCCGCTTTAGCTTTTCATCGTGAATGTTATTATTCTCGATAATCAGAATATTTAATATAGCATAAAAGTACCTCTTACATTTGATTTTCTTCGTAAAAATTCGCATGACAGCATGCACGCTGACGTCCATATCAGCAAAAATAATTGTGGGTCATAAAATATTCTTTTCGTACGGGATTGGAATCCGCGGCCTCGCTGCGCTTCAGCTAAATGCTTAGCCAATGCGTTATCGAGTTCTAAATTTGATCTGAATTTAAGCGTTGTTAATTCCTACTATTATTAAATGTGACACTTTAAAAAGTAAATTTTATGTTGATTCTGTTGCCTCGACGTCACGGTTGCCACGCTTGACATGCGTGTTAACCACCGCAGTTTTTCATTATCTTCTAGTTTTTATTAGGAGGACACTGCTGAACTGGGAAACAAACCGGGAAATGAGTCCTGGTTTGTTAATTGATAGAATCAGGCGTTACTTTGCGGAAATCCATTATAATAAAAATATTAATTACTGCGCAACCTTCCGCTAGCCAAATACAATGACGTGTCTTACCTGGATTAAAGAGCACCTCCCGCCCTCCCTCAATTGCATGCACTAACTCCATCACCACTAGTCCCAGCACCACTACTCCCAACACCACTATTCCATGTAAGACGCACCATCGACGATAATACGACACATCTCTACATCACCTGAGGATGTCTCGTGTAGAGGCGAAACAGGTGTCGTATTATCGTCGATGGTGTGTCTTACCTGGAATAGTGGTGTTGGGAGTAGTGGTGCCGGGACTAGTGGTGACGGAGTTAGTGCATGCAATTGAGGGAGGGCGGGAGGTGCTCTTCAATCCAGGTAAGACACATCATTGTATTTGGATAGCGGATGGTTGCGCAGTAATTTATATTTTTATCCTGGTTTATTTCCCTATATCGCTTTTTACGACACTCATGGAATGATATGGGGTAGTGGATATTCTTATATCGGTTGCATAATATCCTAAGTATAATTAATAAAAAGTAGCAAGCTTCATTTAGTTTTGAAATTTATATTTTTATCTTTAGATGAAGGTTGAGGCGAGTAATTGTCTGGCTGAAGTTGTAACGTACGACTTAAAGACATTGGTCACTGTGCCGCCGAATGACACAAAAATAATAATTAATATTAAACCTACGCAATATTTTGCAATTACTGTGGTAAAATCACTTTTTGAAATCATTTTTGATGAAGACCCGACTGTAAGTGATAAAGCCACGAAAGCTTTATATCTTCTGTTGAAGTTTAAGGATGGTTCATTAATTGAAATAGGTAATGTACAAAAATAATTTTTTAATTTTTTATTAAATTAAGTCGTTTGTATTTATATTTTAGATTAGGTATTATCTAATATGTAATTATTTACAGTGATATAAAACTACTTGTGTGAACAGGTAGCTTAGGAACTTACGTGGTAGACTACGTTCGACAAGGTCACCTGCATCTAATGACGTCCTGCATAGTTTATTAGGACGTCACTCCAAATAGTCAAAGGTCATTTTACAATTATTGGCATTATAATGACAGCCTATCATGAGTACACATTGGTTGTGAGCTAATTGCATCCATCTTGCATTCAGATATGCATGCGTTTGTTTGTATAAGAATAAAACTTTTGGAACATACGACCCAGGCTACCTTAATTTAGATAGTTTGAGTGATTGTAAGTCCATATGCTCTAAGTTCCTCCTAAGCAATAAATATCCCAACCATACTGTTAACAAGTGGTGGTGTGAGAGTTAACACGTACAGTACAGTGCGAAATTAAAACATTATCTAATGAAATCGTGGATATATCATTCAAATGTAAGAAAATTTAGCCATGCGGATTGAGAATTATACTCCACTGAATCTAAGGAATACTTTTTGCCAGCTTGTCACATTTAATGGATTAAGCATTCTAAATACAAAATCGGTACTATTAGTAGGATATTGATTCTTTACAGTTAGCAATCATTTACAGTTTTATCTAGATTAATACCAGAATAAATTAGAAACAGATAATTCAAAACAAAAATTTCATATTTATTGCTTAATGCTAATTTCTAGAGATCAAGTTAAATAAAATAAACCAAAGACTACACTAGATTAAAGACAAATTTATTTATTTATTTAATCGTTTTCACTAAGACTAGTTGCGTTGTCGTCATCATCATCATCGTTGTTTACATTATTATTCAAAATAAATTCAATTAATATACAAATAAAATCAATTTTCTTTATTTTTGGAGAAAGCTCCATCACTTTCGGCTCAGTGGTCACTTTGCGGATTCCACATAAGCAAATATTATTAAAAAAAGACTTGTTTATTATACATGATTAATATAATTTATGCAACTCTAAAATTAAAAATTTAAATTGACAAAACAATAGATCAAAAAATGTGAATGGGCGATTATTTGAATATTTTTACCGATTATTCGCATTAGCATGAATTTTATTCTTCCAAACACTACGGTAGGGTGTACAACGAAATATAGGTCTCTGGTAAAAAAATTATTTTACTTTGTTTGATAGATTTAAGTTTAAGTTAGTGATAAAGAACCATATAATAGGGAAATATAGATAACTTCATCATTCTTAGTATTTTCGTAAAAGATTATTTTAAATCATGTGAGTACGCTTTTACAAAGTTATAGCGGAATGATTAATGAGAAACGTCAAAAGGTATTTCTTATGGACGCCACTTACGGTCAGTTCAACTGATTTAGTGGATTTTCGATATATCGATCATTATAAATATATTAATATCTGAGTTTTACATATAAGTTTATTTATGGATGTATTGAAAATCCGATATTTTAAAAAATATCAACAGTTTTAATTTGAACTGATCAGTTGGAATGATCATTTTTACTGACTGTGTGTGGCCACTATTAGATTTGGCAGAGTATAAGGCTCTTGATTTTAACAGTGCGCATTTATTTTTATTCAATGATCGACTTCTATCTTACGACGAAGTTTATCAACGCGCAAGCAGCTGTGGGTAATTTATAGGCTTTTCGCAGTTTGCTATGTCCGCGTTAATTTAAGAGCCGACGAACCAATTTAAAGGCAGAGTCCAAAAATTTTAACATATTTTTGTTTTTATATTTGTTGATAGATTTTCGAATTATTACACTCAGAGGCGCATGAAATCCAATATTGTGACGAAACTTTTTGAAACAAAAATTCATAAAACGTTACGCTAAATCTGATTTAATAGGTGCAGAATATAATAGATGGAAAATTATTATTTTGCTTTGGTGTATCAGCTACCTGCGGTAGGAGAGAGGGAAAAGTTTGAAGTCTCAGTTAAACAAATGTTATTTGTATATTTTTAATTAATTATAAGAACAAAATAGTACGAGCCCCCCCATTTTGTCCCATGGGTGCAAGAAAAGACAGCTATTGTAAATGCAAGGAAAATCGAAACGATTTCGATAAACGCTTGTTTAAATTTTTCCGGTTATTACAGCCCATTAAAAGTCCATTGCTAAATATAAGCGAACATTGCCCCCATGGCAAATATCCTCCATGTTAGTCATAGTTGCCACGCAATAGGTTATTGTGAAACTCACCAAGTCGCTCGTTAAGTCGGTGCGCTTTACCATCGTCGGTTAAATCACAAACATCAGGTGCATGCATTGTAATTGAACACTGGCTTATAATACATAGTTACAAATATTCATTTTTTACTTTATAGCAGACTCAGCATTTGATCAGCAAATTATAAAGTGCCTCACTCCACCAATGTGTGAATCTTTTGCCGAATTTACGGTTTGTAATGCATCTATGCAGTGGATGCCTATCAATAACGAAGATCATTTCCAATGGATTAAAAGAATTACTGCATCTCTCGTGGATACGCTAGCGTCACCATCTAATTATCTAACATCACTATGCACATTATGTCACACAAAGGTAAAAAATTAAATACTTATATTATACACTAGCTTGCCAGGCAGACGTTGTTCTGCCCTTTTCGACGACAATTTGTCATGTCCTATTAAAAATCCTTAAATTCGCAAAAAAATACATTGTGAGCAAAAAAACTATCCTATCTCTCAAGTTGGACCAAAGTGCACACGGTGTGCAAATTTGATTAAAATCGGTTAAGTAGTGGAATCAAACGGAAAAATGAACGTAATTTTTATATATATTATATATATACTAGCTTGCCAAGCAGACGTTGTTCTGCCCTTTCCGACGTCCCTTTGTCACGTCTTATTAAAAATCCGTAAATTAGCAAATTGTGGGTAGGCATGGACAAAAGAACTATCCTATCTCTTAAGTTGGACCAAACTGCACACGTTGTGCAAACTTGATTTAAATCGTTTAAGTAGTTTAGGAGTCTATCGCGGACAAACAACGTGACACGTAATTTATATATATTACGATATTAAGATTATAGTAAATATTTTGTACGTGGTAAAGCCACGCTACAACTATATTAGTAGTATAGTTGTAGCACGAATGGGTCGGCTCGACCGGGGAAGCACCACGCTCTCACAGAATACCAACATAAAATAGCAGCTTAACGTTGCTGTGTTTCGTATGGTGAGTGTAGAGAACCGGATACCCGATTTTTACTGGAAAAAAGGCATTCCATCTTAGTCCTCAGGGGTGGCAACGAATCTGCGTTTTGATTCGTGATCGAAGATTGATTGAAAGATTGATGTAGATGTCTATGGATCGCGGCAACCACTTACTATCAAGTGCACTGTGTGCTCGTTTGTCGCCCTTATCGTACAAAAAATAAATAATATAAGTATATTAAATGTTATTATTTTAATCTTAATTAAAACTTTCAGCCCAGTATATGTGAAAGAATTTTACCGTCGTTGGTGGGATTGCTACTTGAGCATTCATCGGAAGAACAAATTCAAATTGTTGGCCAACAGATAAATCAAGTATTCAGTTACATTTGGGGAAGAAGTTTTAACGATAGTGCTATGAACAGCGAGGATAGTACTATTTCTAAAATATCCAACATTTTGGATCATGATCATAAAATGATTGTGCATTATCTGCTGGATATAGTGAACACGATAAGATTGCAGAGAAATCATTTGAAAATACGGCAAGTATCTTGTTCGTAACTTCAAGTTATTGCTACATTAATGGTTATTATTATGAAAAAGAAATTGCAAAAATAAAAAATATGGTTTTGCCTCTACGATATGAAATTTATTTTCGTTCTGTACTCTAAATCAGAACATTTATGGAATTACTTTGGTTGTTTTCATTATTCGTTTTTTTCAAAAATATTTAATTAATATTAATATTTTTTTAACATTTATATGAAACATTACCTTAAAATTTCTGTTTCTTCGTATAATCAAACGTATCGGTAACGATAAGATAACGAGTCTGAAAATCTGAAAATATGGAATATAGACAGTTTATTACTAATTTATACCATATTAAAGCCGTATGAACTTTTTTGAAAACTGGAAAAATTATATCAATACACTACAAATTAGCCGTGGTAGCTCAGATGGTTAACGCTCGCTGTAAACATAACAGAACGCGAGTAACCCGGGTTCGATCCCCGCCGGCACCAATGAAATTGTTAATTGCAATTTTAAATACTGATTTATCACGTGCTCGGCGGTGAAGGAAAACTTCGTGAGGAAACCTGCATGTCTGAGGAATAAGGAAAAAAATATTTCGAAGACATGTGAAGTTCGCCAACGCGCATTGGAGCAGCGCGGCGGACACTTTCTTGCCCTAAAACCCTCTCAGAAATGAGGGGAGGCCTGTGCCCAGCAGTGGGACGTATATAGGCTGTAACTTTACTTTTTAACTCTACTACAAATTTTGTTCACTGGCGTTATTTTTTGATGTAAATTAAGTATAATAAAATATTTTGACGTTACTTTTCTTTTTGAAACTCATAAATATTGCATATGCTAATTTTTTTTTAATTTCAAATTTGTTTAGAAAGTTTCGTCATGCAGATGCATTAAGAAATATGAGGTTGGAATATGATAAATTGGCATGGGCAGCAACTCTCGTGGATCAAAACATAGCCGCTATTTATTATGGTGAACTTTGGGCAGTATCACAAAACGACGATGTGCCTCCTTCATCTCCTGAAGCTACCGCTCACCTGGATGGCGGCGAAAACGTGCAAAAAATTCTTCGAAAAGTGGGTGTATTTTCTTTCATTATTTAGCTTTAAAATTATATTTCCTTTAAAAAATAACGATATATTTTTAACACTTTTATTTCTTATTTCTTCACATACCATGTACACCCTATTTAACCAAATGTAAGTCTTTGAGTTTTAATTATGACAATGTACTTTCTTACATTATTTATTTTCATTCTTGTCATCCTACAATCTAACTATTACATCTAACCTTCTTTTTCTTTCTTCTAAAAAATGTAACGAAATAATCATTACACGGAACTTTACCTTGAGCTGAGAAGTCCTTTTTTTGAAACAGTTCAGTGATTTTACGCGACTGATAACTTGTCCGGCAACAGAAAAGACCCGATCCCAGAATCCAAACAAACACTTAATTACACATAATTATGAAACAAGCAAAAAGTAGGTACGCTTTAAATCGAAAAAAATCTCAAGACATTTATTGAACTCGGACAAGACATTTATTGAACTTTCGTCATGCGAAAGCAAGGGAGTGAAATAAGTTGCCAGCATCTGTCTTGCTATCCGATTACAGTGTGGGTGTCTTCAAGGCAAGAGTGAATAGGTTTTTGTAAAGTTAGTGCGCTTTACCATCTTAGGCTACATCACCACGTGCTGTGATAGTGATAGTAGCTTGATGCCACATCTAGCTAGGATCATTTTTTAATCTAAATCTATGTTTGCTTTTACGATTTCCCAATTTTTATCTTTTTTATATAGGATAGGGTGACAAACGAGCACACAGTCCACCTGACGTTAAGTGGTTGCTGCGGCCCATAGACATCTACATTTATCCTCGATTACAAATCAAAATGCAGATGCGTTGTCACCCGTGAGTACTAAGATGGAATGCCTCGTTTCCAGTAAAAAGGGTCTCCGGTTCTCTGCACTCACCATACGAAATACAAAAGCATTAAGCTACTATTTGACGCTGGTATTCTGTGAGAGCGTGGTCCTTCCCCGGTCGAGCCGAACCATTCGTGCTACAACTATACTACTAATATAACTGCAGCATGACTCTACCACGTGTAAATCTTCTTCTCTATACTCGTATATAAAAATAAATATCTGTCCGTTAGTCTCGCTAAAACTCGGAAATGGCTCGACGGATTTGATGATTTTTTTTGTGTTTGTTTGAGTCTCTGCATGGTTTAGATTCACAATTAGACCCGACAGGTGGCACTGTTGTCGAGATCCAGAAATCACTCATGCGAAGCCGGGGCGGAGTGCTAGTTTTATATAAATATTTAACATAGGTAGTATGTTAATTATTGTTATAAAGTTTTTATACCGGATATGTTCCAAAATAGAACCCATGTACTGTCCAATGCAAATGACGTCATGAATCGACGCTATACTGGTGATTCGTTCCAAAACATAGGACAGTATACGACATCATACATTTGCGCCATATTGGAAAAGTTTTGGCGATTATTTTGTCATTTTGTCCTCCAAAAATCATTATATCCTCCTAATGGAGATACCTGCAATTATTTTATAATTTTTTGTATTTGAATAAATAAAAACAAATTCTGACATGCTTCATTCAGCGTGCACACAATTGGGTGCGTTTGGCAGAAAAAAGCGCTAGCAAGCGCTTGTAAGCAAAATGGCGATCGTAAGCGGTAAGCGCTGTCAAATCGTAAGTAGCTATTTTCCTCTAGGACACGATGTTAGTTTTAACCGGGGAACCTAACCTAATTTAAATATGTTTGTAAAGTATTCGTATTAAAAACTTACCAATCATGAATTTTAATAACATGTATATGTTTATTCATGTCATTATATTACTTAAAACTAACATTGCACAAAACAACTTTTAAACTCTACTTCAAAACAAACAAATTAAATAAGCAAAATGGCGGATTATGTCAGCGCTACTGAAGTAGCAATCGTGTCCTGGCCGAAAACTATTTTAGCGCTTGTAAGCGCTTGCTAGCGCTTTTTTCTGCCAAACGCCCCCAATTAAAAATTGTTTTATTATGGCCGGATATCCGACACAATATGGCGGCGGCACGCCAGTACAATATAGTGTCAATTGATGACGTCATTTGTATTCGGCAGTATACTGAAAACGTTTCGGAACATACCCATCAAACCCATCCAACTATGTGACGGCACTGTCGTCGCGTAATAAACTGAAACTTAAATCACGCTATCGAACTATTCCGGTATAAAATAATATATCCACACGGAATGCTGTCCGCTCCCCGGGCTGAACATGTTGTGCGGCGGGAGATCTCCATTATACATCCTCGCCAAATATATATTTCCTAGATGGTAGCACACCATTTGTGCCCTGTCTAGTAGGCCGCCTGGTTAGATACGACTCTTTACCTATTTCTGATGCTAAATGGTAGTGCTTGCACTGCTGCAATCCGGTCTGAAGGGTATATAGAGCCAATATAATTACAGGTGTAGAGACTCTGAGACCTTTTTTACTGGAAACAAAGTGTCGACGCCAGATAGTCGACAGTCGACCCTATTGCAGTAATATAAGGCGCTTAATATTATGCTTATTGTATAGAGTCGTGCATTACCGTACATTCAACCGATCACACTACATAAATACGAGTACTTACCACGTCATTCCCCACACCCGACGCTCATATTCGTTCTCACATTCCCATTCTACCCTCCGAACAAACAAGACACAAGTATAATACCAAGAAATAATATAATTAATAAAATTGTAAATTCAGTCGAATAAATCTTTGAGAAGATCTAAGATTTCTTTCTTTTGTTCATTCAAGGCATTCCATCTTAGTTCTCAAGGGTGACAACGCATCTGCATTTTGATTCGTAATCGAGAATAGATGTAAATTTCTATGGGTCACAGCAACCACTTAACGCCACGTATACTGTGTGCTCTTTATCCTATAAAAAAAGAAAAGCATATAAGGCATTCCATTTTAATCCTCAAAGTATGTATCTAAAGCCTTCATCTTTGAAGTTAGCTTCAGGTGTCCATGGGCATAAGTATAAGTTCGTTAAGTACAGACATAAACTAAACTAAAAATCCTTTTTCCGTTTGTATGATTGCAGTGCTTCGTATCAATAGGTGAAATAGATGCTGTAGATGGTTGTGGCACCGCACACTTGACTAGTGAGGAAGAGAAACGTAAGCATTTACTGCACACGGGTCAGTATGCTGATGCTCTCCTACTTCATGATATCGCTCTCTCGTGTGGGAATCAAGTAGACAACCGCCTCCAATACGGTGTCGTTATATCCCTACATAAGTCTGGCATGCATCACTTAGCCTTACAATACATTAAATCATTTCCTGAAAATA
Organism: Parnassius apollo; assembly: GCA_907164705.1. Lineage (NCBI taxonomy): Eukaryota > Metazoa > Arthropoda > Insecta > Lepidoptera > Papilionidae > Parnassius > Parnassius apollo. The sequence continues at coordinate 5,499,144 of CAJQZP010001146.1, read as the reverse complement.
ATGACCTTAACGATGTGAAGTTCGACTGCTTGTCGTATCTAGGTATGTCCAGTTTACTTTACTCTTTTATTTATTTTAATACAACTAGTTTTTTAGTATTTCTTCAAGGTAAACTGTTGGCATTTGAATCATCATTAGCCGTCACTGAACATAACTTACTCCTATAATGGTAGACGATTTCGAGATTATAAATTAATCTCATAGCATTGTAGATGCTGCTCCTAGTTTGCGACTTGGATTGTTATTTTTAACGTTTCCTAATATTGAACGGCTCTTTTTTTGCTGTCGCTACTTTGAGAACATTGTGACACTGCAAAATAAGACTTATTCACCAGGTTTTTATAATTTATTTTCTGCCTAGAAGTCCGTTTAAACAGGTACTGCCTTCTTATCTATTCATGTCGCCAAACAGCAGTGCAAGCACTGCTGTGTTCCGGTTTGAAGTGTTTTCATTTCACTAGTCATTGGGAGTGACAACGCGTTTGTAGTGTTTTTTATTTAAAGCTACTCGCAGGTTTCTACGGGTATTAGGTGGACGTTAAGTTCGCTTGCAATTTCAATAGTATAAAAATATATCTAAAAAGTAATATAAAGTTTTTTTAACTGGCTAACTAGTGTACGACTTCAAATTATCTACTGTTACGTTACTTTTAAAGGTGATTGGAGCGAGATTGTCGACATCAAGGAATTAGAAGAAAAAACAAAGCAGCCAGATTGGAACCCGGACACAATTATCAAATCATACCGATATGCTTGCTTGAAAGAATGTCTGAACGCGCAACCCAATAGTGATTTCGAAGCCAGACTCGGCCAGTCGTTGAATGGGGCTAAACTGGCTTCGTCGAATTTATGCCAAGTTTTAAATATGGAAAACTGTCAGAACGTTTACAAAGTTGTCGCCAACTTGCACCTGTTGCGTGATATTGAAGACTATAGCTCCGTCAGATGCGGGCAGTCATCCATACACGAACTGTTAAACGAGTGGAAAGTAGAAAAATTGCCATCATTTAAAGATTTTCGACATCTTGAGACGTTGTTGTCGCAGCGCAGCTTAATACTGGAATATGCTGCTAAGCATTATGAAAGTTTTTTACCGGATATTATCGATTTGAAGTTGCAGTATGTTGGTAAGGAAATTGAACTGTGTGTGATTATTGATAGAATCAGGCGTTACTTTGCGGAAATCCATTATAATAAAAAATAAAAATATAAATTTCTTTGCAACTTTCCGCTAAACATATAAAATGATGTGTCTTACCTGGATTGAAGCGCAAGTTGCAAAGAAATTTATATTTTTATTTTTTATTACTGTGTGTGATTGTTGTATTCCTTACATAAAATTTATTATGTTTACTTGAATACTACCCTGTAGTTAAAAATATTTGTTAATCATCTTAACTTTAGCTGTCGTAAAAAACTCACACACACTGTTGCACTGAGCACGATCTCTTATCTTTAGAACACAGGCGTGTTGTGCTTGACATGGCTTTTTGTATGATGTGATAAACAGTAATGTTGATTGTTCAAATCTTGTCTCATGAATCATCTTCATACCCCAAAATAAAACCATGTTACAGACTCCCTGGCACCATATAAATTACCGCTGAAACTCTGTTCTCTCGCGACTCGCTCGCATGTGTAATGAACAGTTTGGGCACATTGACGTCTTTGAGAAATCTAAAGTTATGTTTAAACATGAGATCACGAAAACTATTAAAGATAACATAAATGAATGTAGATTATAAATAAATAACCATAGAATAACTGACTTTTTATTACACTAGAGGATAGAAAATTGCATATTGAGCCTATAATGCAAAAATTATGGGATAAAGTGCTGTGGGTGGATGCGACCGAATTCGGTCACTTGGTATTTGACGGAATATCGCCGCGACCGAATTCGGTCGCTTGGTAGCTAAGAGGTTAATGTTAAATATTTCTTGTATACGCTGTTGGTTTTCGAAATAAATAAATAAACTTGTACAATGTAAAACGACTGACGAGCCAAGGTCAATACATTAAACCGGCGCAGTTTAATAAGAGTCTAACAGTTGGAAACGAATGTACTTGTGCAGAGCAACGCCGGGGGAATTGCGGGGCAGGGGCGGCGCGACGAAGTACCTAGTAGCTAGACAATACATGCGGTTGACGTGAACCTGTTTTAGTACTTATTTAACGAATTTTAAGTGCCATTTTGGAAAAATATAATATCTATAATAGTGATTTACTGTCCTAGTGACAAATAACGGCTATGCTTGTTTCCTTCATATTTTTTCTCGATAAAATTGTTTATCCGAATTCAAATACGTTAATAAGTTTAAAAATCGAAGACTGAAAACATCTATAAAAGAAAGTTTCACGAAAACATTTGGCAGTGCAACACTTGTTAAAAAAATAATCTTATTTATAAATGTCTTTCATAATGTTAATAAATGATAATGAGTATTGTAATATCCAAAATTATTATATTTCCAATTTCGTGACAACCGCTTGCTTATTTGTGACGTCAGCGTAAATAGTAAACACCAACGTGGGCGGCGGCATACATCGCCTGATATCAAAGGCTTTTTACAACTGTTAGCTCTTTAAACTGTGATACTGGTGTGAATAACGCAATACAAAACCTTTTAGTTTAAATTATTATTTTGGTTTGCTGTTCACAGATACGGGGCTGTCTAATCAAAGAGTACAAATGGCCCAACGCCTATTAGAAACCGTAAAAAAGTTGCAGACTACAGATAAAGTAGCTTTGGTAGAAAGTCAAATAGCATGGGCCAAGGGACACAAAGATATTGCTCTTTCACTTCTGCATGATATCGTGACCGATGACTCGCTTGACGTCAAGCTTGCTGCTGTGTCCCTCAGGTTTGATGTTAAGCTCAAATTAAATGTTTCTATTAAATTAAATTAATAATGTTTTATACATAACCCTACGTATCAGTAAGCTAAAGTGACAATGGGCTAGCCCTATAGCTCGAAACGGATGGGAAGAAAAGTTCACTAGTAGTGGCCTGGTACTGGTAACAGCTACATTTCGCTTTCCCCCTTTCGCAGCTCCTCACTGGATCCAGTGATGATCTGGTAGGAGATGCAGGTGGCTCAGGGCTATGCTTTGTGGTAGGGAGGCTTATGTTCAGCAGTAAACTTAAAGAGTTCTAATGGTGATGATAATGAAGCTAGTGTGTGATTTTGATGAAGTGATTTTCCACTCAAGACTACATAAACACTCACCATCGTGTGTGAATATAGTCAAACACTAGCTTGTGAGTACAAAAATAAGATTATTTGTTGATATATTGTAAAAGTTAATTTAAAGTTACAGCCTATATACATCCCACTGCTGGGCACAGGCCTCCTCTCATTTCTGAGAGGGTTTTCGGCATGGAAATGTCCGCCGCCGCTGCCCCAATACGTATTCTTCACATGTCTTCGTAATGTTTGTTTTCTTATTTTTCGTACATGCAGGTTTCCTCACGATATTTTCCGTCACCGCCGAGTACGTGGTAAATCAGCACTAAAAATTGCAATTGACAATTTCATTGGTACCGGAATTGGGCTGAACCTGAGTTGCTCGCGTACTGTGAGATTTACGGCGAGCGCTTAGCCCCTGAGCCATCATGGCTCGATATATTGTCATTATCAGCTATGCATTACTCGTCAAAAAGGACTGATTTGGGATTACAGGCGCCAGTTTTTTCCATAGAAATGAAATGTCCACAACGCATAACTTCGAGGAACAAATAACTTGTCCCTGTCCCTCGAATTTTACGTGGTAGAGCTATGCTGCATCGTAATTTGCATGCGTAATTTAGATGTTTTTGAGACAGCCTATTGATTGCATTTACATTTTTGGTATTTCCTCTAGACAAAAGCGATAACTCATAAAATGAATTGTGTGATTGGACCTTATACACCGCTACTGCACCATGAATTTATTATTATTATTTTAAATAATAAAAAACTGTTTAATATCTTAGACAATACGGATTGTGGATGGCAGAATGTAGACGTGAAAACGCGAGGGACATAATAAGTAAATATTTGGAGAAGAGTCTCGAAGTACTAAATAAAAAAGACCACACAGACACCAGATTTAAGGTATACCTGGACATTGCAAAATTTGCTGATGCGGAATACAAACAGGTTATTATATTTTACATTATATTGTATGCCGTAGTTAACATAAACATATTGCATTTTTAACTTCTCATTTGGAAGTCATTCTAATGCGTCTCCTTTTTCAAGATCCTTCCTTGGGAACCTTCTTGTATAGGCCGATTTAATTTTTTTGTTTTTGTAATTTGTAAATTTTGTTTTTAATAGTGGAAGAGCCACGCGGCAGCTTCTGTCGCACGGATGTGTCGGCTTGAACCGGGGTGGGTACCACGACCACACAAAGTACCTGCGTGAAGTAGAGGTTTACCTCTGCGTTTCGCTCGGTAAGTGCCCCCCCCCCCCTCACCTTAACATGGTAGCGGAATGAAACAAATTACCCCAGGACCCAGCACCCCTTGTGATAGAGAATCCCTCGCTGAGCATTAACGACCAAGCTATCTTACACTTCCTGAGCGTTGATGCTCAGGCTGCCCCGCGTAATCTTGGAGGGGGGCGGGGGGAATTCGCTTGCGACTTAAATTGCTCGGGGCAAGCGGAGCAATAAGACCAAAGGGAACCCTGTCACGCTACCCGTGAATTTTTGCAACGTCAGGGAACTTCATTCCAACCTTAACGCCGTCTACTACCATCTGGAGACGGCGAAGCCGGCCTTGCTCTTTTTAACCGAGACTCAGGTGTCCTCTTCGGCTAATACTTCATATCTCTCTTACCTGGGGTAAAAATTAGAACACTCCTTCGTGCCCCGGGCTGGGTGATACGTTAGAGAGGACATCTGTTTTCGACGTCTCGGCAGTCTTGAAGGTACGGACCTGTACATCCTATGGCTGCGCGTAGACAGCGACACCGACTTTAACACGTCTTTTCCGGTACTCCTACTTCCAAGGCGTAGTCCCAAATTCATGGAAAACAGCTTTGGTCCACCCGATCCCTAAAAAAGGCGAACGCTCAGACCCGTCTATTTACAGGCCTATCGCCATCACTCCCTTGTTCTGGAAAATAATGGAGTCCATTATAAACTGCCAGCTCATGAGGTACATTGAGGATCACCAACTGATTAGTGACCGCCAATACGGTTTCCGTCGCGGTCGCTCGGCTAGTGATCTAGGTTACCTAACTCATAAATGGGCGGAGGCAATAGAGTTAAATGCCTCCCGTTGGCCGTTAGTTTGGGCATAGCGAAGGCCTTCGATCGGGTTAGGCACAAAGCGCTCCTTTCAAAGCTTCCTTCCTATGGGGTATTTCCCGATAAATTGTGCAATCGGATGACCAGTTTCCTTGATGATCGGAGCATCGAGGTCGTAGTAGACGGTGCATGCTCTAATAACAAGCCCATTAATGCTGGTGTTCCACAAGGCTACGTGCTATCACCAACGCTGTTTCTTCTGCATATTAATGATACGTAGCAAACTGTTAACATTCATTGCTATGTATACGACAAGACTGGTAAGTGCCTTATACACCGGCCGTGCCAATATTTCTCGGGAAAACGAAGTTGAGTCTTTGGTGAACAAATCTCGCATTGGGGACGACTAAATCTAGTCCAGTTCAATCCCAAGAAGTCACAAGTTTGCGTGTTTACCGCTAAAAAGAACGCCTTTGTCGTATCTCCTCAGTTTTAAGGCACTTCCGTTGGTGCCTCAGCTAGCATCGGAATCCTCGGCGTCGATAAATCGAGTATTATGTAGTTTTGTGGTCACTTGAAAGGGAAGGCCAAATTGGCCTCTAAAAAGCTTGGCGTACTCAGCAGAGCGAGACAGTATTTCATGCTGGCACATCGCTTGCAACTTTACAAAGCGCAAGCTGGACCTCACATGGAATACTGTTCTCATCTTTGGGCTGGGGCACCCGAGTGCCAGCTCCTTCTACTTGACCGCGTCCAGCGCAGAGCTGTTCGAATCTGCGACGACCGAGTTCTTTCTGATCTGCTCGATTTGCATTTTCTATCGCATCTCTGAGAGTGCTCTGACGAATTGTTTAGAGATTAATTTTAGCCGCCAATTTTCACGAACGCACATCTCATCAAAATTCACGATACCATCCTCACCATCTGGGTACTTGGTGGTTCACCACTGTGCGTTTTACTAGGAGTTTTCTTCCTCGTAAAACTTCTCTGTGGAATTGTTTACCACCGACGATTTTTCCGGACCGATAAGAGTTGGGGACTTTCAAGAAAATAGCTTACTCCTTTCTAAAAGGCCGGCAACGCACCTGCAATTCAACTAGTGTTGCGGTTGTTTATGGGCGGCGGTAGTCACTTACCATCAGGTAAACCGCATGCTTGTTTGCCCCCTCTTCTATAAAAAAAAATTAAATTCACAACTGTGTCCAGATTGTTAAGATTGATATTTTTATCCTTTTTGGAAAGTTCGCTTAATTTAGTATGATTCTTTTCGAGTTAACTGTAAAAGACTGGCTAACAACACAAAGGTCACCGAATAACAATAATTAATAGTAAAGATTATATATATAATATAATATATAAACACTCACGCCTGTCACCCAGAGGGGTAGGCAGAGACTACGGACTTCCATTTGGCACGATCCTGACATACCTCTTTCGCCTCCTTTACATCCATATATCTACGCATACATGCTCGTCGGTTAAGGGTACTTCTAACGTGGCCTCTTTTCAAAATATCGCCAATTTGGTCGATAAACTATTTTCTAGGGCGTCCCTTCCCAACTCGGCCGTTCACATCTGCCATATAAATTTGCTTTGTCACTCTTTCCTCATTCATTCTTTCTACATGACCAAACCACCGAAGCATTCCTTTCTTAATCCTGGTCACAACATCATCTTGCATACCATATTTATCTCTTATCATGCAATTTCTCACCCTGTCATTCAGATTCAACCCTAGCATACTCCTTAAAGACCGCATTTCTACAGCATTTATTCTACTTTCGTGCTTCTTCTGCCACACCCAGCTTTCACTACCATACATTAAAGTAGGGACTAACACAGCATTATGAATTACCATACGTGCCTTTTTTGACACATTCTGGTTCTTCATAATAGAGTGTAGTGCCCCATTCACTCTATTCCCTAGTAAAGATTCTTTTAAATTTTCTGATTCGTGTACTCTTTTCTTAGGTAGTAGCATATATGAACTCTACAGTGTTCGAAAATAAAGTCAAATGCATAGAGAATATGAAAGGAACGGCAGCTTCTCTAAAAGTATCGCAACAATCCTTAACAAAGTCAGTATAAAAATTAGTCTTTATAGTAGAAATATACTTTTTTTAAATAATTTGTATTTTATATGTGATGTATGATAAATTTCAGGGATGAAAGGAGAGCTTTATTGACCAATGATCGGTTTAGAGAATTAGATGAAGCTGAAGTCGTGAATACAAGAGCTGAAAAAGAGACTTTTCTTAATTTAGCCATGAGGTATTATAAAATTATTAATATGTGCAAAATGTAATAAGTTATAAGTTCTATAAAGTCTTTTATGAACCTAATTTCCTTAACATAACACCTATTTTAAATTAAAACATTATTACAAAATACAATGACTTAATTTAATCTTATTACTATGATCATATCATATAAATGATAGTATTTGGTTGTAGATATTATCTCCTTTCATTGAAGCATTGCGAAAAGACAAGATTGTCGATATTCAGAGTAATATCCCTTTGGTTAGACAATCCTTCCTTTGAATTTGAAGATAAATCGGAAACTAATTTGCAAGATCTACTAAATACAATACCTTCTTGGAAATTCATAACAGTTCTTCCACAATTGGCGCCACGGCTCACCACAGATGAGACAGATTTTGCGGAATATCTCAGGAAAATTTTGGGTAATATTTTTTTATGTTTGCCTTGTGCTCTGATACTGGATAATCTGTATTCCCTATCGTTCCATGAGTGTCGTCCGAGTGACTGTGGTAATCGTTAGAAAAATTTCATGGCATTTGATGTGTCGTATATTCCATAACAAGAAAAGTAGCTAAACTGAGGACGGAGAGAAGCGTTAAAGGTAACAGCGATGCAGTACAGGGGAAAAAGATAGGGGATGGTGATCACTCTTACGTAGCTTTAAAATTAGATATAACTCCGTATTCATACTATTTGCTAATAAGAATCTTATGTAAACATTGTTTTCTCAGAAAGATGTGCTGTAGAACATCCACACCACACGTTGCCAATTTTATTTAATCTAAAGAACTCTGACAAAGACAACTGTATACTGAATGCGAGTAAAGGCAAAGGGTCAAGTTCGGGACGTTCTTTAGTCAAGCCTGAGGCGCGCGTCGCGGCCGCAGACGCGCTCGTCCGCGAACTGGCACAGCGGGACGATTTAAATCGTATTATATCACAAATGGAACAGATTTGTGACGGTGAGACTTCATTTTGATTTACCTATATTTATTTGTAAGTAAATAATTTTAGGCTAAGTAATTAAGGTTACCTGTATTATATATAGATATCATAGATGCTCCCTTGAAATTAGTCCAGTATATTGATGAATGTTTATTTTCAGCAATTATAAGTTTCGCCTATTTCGTACCGAAGGTAAACAGTATGAAGCCGCAGCCAATACCTTCAGCCGAACCGATTTCTAAGTTACGCAATTTGGATTCTCTACCTATTCCTACTGTGACTGTTCCGATCAAGAAGGACGGGGTCTATTCAAATTTAGCAAGTAAGATTCTATTAAGTTGTAAGAGAAAGAATAAATTGCTTAGTTTGAATATTTATATGTCTTCTATTAGATTGTAAACAAGTGACTATTACTTATAATATATTATAGTAACAGCAACTTAATCGTCTTTTTAAACTTAAAAATTACAATAATAAGTCGTGTTGTTTCGGATTTGTTTACCAACACAGGCTGTACGCGCTTATTCAATATGCAGATCGGTCGAGCGACTGATCCAAGTTGTTGCTGTCACCGTGCGATTCTGTAATAATGTATGTGTGTGCGTGTGTGCGTGCGTGCGTGCGTGCGTGCGTTGTGTGTGTGTGTGTGTGGTGTGTGTGTGTGTGTGTGTGTGTGTGTGTGTGTGTGTGTGTGTGCTACGTGCGTGGTGTGTGCGTTTTATTTTGGTGTGCGCAGATTTGCCCCGCAAAAAATGACAGACAGTTTTCTATCGGGGAATTGCCCCATGGTTTTACAATTAATAAATAATCGTTTGATTTTTTTCAGCTTTAACAGCATTTGAAAATTATTTTGAGTTAGTAGGAGGTATCAATTATCCAAAAAAGGTAATATGCCGGAGTTCAGACGGCAAAGGCAGAATTCTTTTGATAAAGGTATTTTTCATGTGGTATGAGTTATGACTAACTGTAATAATACATGAGGTCTTTGTTTATGACTTTTAAGCAATTGTTTAACATGTTTTAGGGTGAAGACGATCTAAGACAGGATGCTGTTATGCAGCAGGTGTTTAACATAGTTAACACATTGTTGGAAAAAAATCCTATAACTAATAAAAACAAACTTTTAATACGCACGTATAAGGTAAATATCGAATAGCTTTATTAAAAGTTTATGAAACAAATAAGCGCAGTTCAAAGTTATGTCTCATATAATGAAAAACAGTATTCATGAATCTTATGAATTTCAGGTAGTTCCCATGTCTCGGCGTTCCGGTGTTTTAGAATGGTGTGAAGGCACAATACCCCTAGGTGCTTACTTACTCGACGCTCATACACGATATCGGCCGCAAGTAAGTGAACATCATTTAGTTAAATATATCTGGCTACACTGAAACATTCGCCTGACCAGCCAGCACCAGATACATTTTATATGAATGTAAAAAAATAATGCAAAATAAATGGGAGATGAAATAAATAATAAATTAAATATACGGCTACAAAATATTATATTATTTTGTTTGTTTATATTTATATATATCGTTTTTAGGATATTACGCCGGCTGCTGCTCGCACAAAACTAAAAGCGTGTCATGAGAGTAGAAAATTAAATAAAGAAAAAGTGAGGGTTTTCATGGAGATACTTGCGAACTTCAAGCCGGTTTTCCATAACTTCTTTACTGAGCATTACCATGATCCGATCACGTGGTACGAACGGCGATTAGCTTATACCAGAAGGTAGAATTTTTAATATTACATTTCATTATGATTCAATTTTTACTCCGTTTTTACAAGAGATTTTTATTTTGTTTAAACTTAAAAAATGCTTAAAGTGATTATACAACAAACTTCTTATAAATGTATTATAATAAAAAAAGATCTTCGTAACCTTTGGTATAAAATTATTCAGCTACACGTAAGTTATCTTATCAATATTATCCATTTCTTCCATTGTATCATTTTTGTGGGTTTTATGTCCTCAATGAAAACAAGTAGATTTGGGATTTAGCAGAATTAAATAAAAACCTACATATTATCTAAGTTAAAGTCAAGTAAACTTGGTTTTAATAGTTCGCATTACAACCACCAAGACAGTCTAGCATATTTTGTTGTATAAAATGTCTTGAAGTGACTTGGTGAATGTTACTTCTTTTCAGCGTTGCAACTTCCTCAATGGTTGGTCACATTTTGGGCTTAGGCGACAGACACGTTCAAAATATTTTAATAGACAAGAAAACTGCAGAGGTTGTACACATAGACTTTGGTAATATATTTTAATATTATTATCTTTTAATAATCTTAAAGATTGAAATAAATAATAACAAGCAACCCGAACAGTGAGGGCTGACGTTAACAAACGTTTAACGTTTTTATTTAGTGGTTAGTGTAGGCAATCCGCTGTCCGATCAGTTTGTTCTTTGAACGCTTAAATCTAATAGATAATGGGCTTGTACTATTTCAAACGCATATTTTATTTTCATAAGTATTTTTTAAATTTTTCCTCTACATGTTATATGTGTTTTCTTTCGGGATTTTTTATTATCATTCGCATTTATTTTTAGAATCTATTGTTGTAGGTTTTTTCCAGAATGCTCAAACACAGGTCGCTCAGCTGAAGTAGGCACTTTGAGTAAAAATTGCTATAAATATCGGCATACAATTTTTATCATCCTTTTTTCTTATACTATGATGGTGCTAGTAGTGTACTGATTTTGGGTTGTCCAAAATTAATGTGATAAACATTTTAGGTATTGCGTTTGATCAAGGAAAAGCTTTACCAACTCCGGAAACTATTCCGTTTCGTTTAACTCAGGATATTATTGCTGGATTCGGATGTTGCGGTGTGGAAGGAATATTCAGAAGGTATGCTAAATGTACTTCTGTTAGTATTTTTGTGTACTTGAACTCATAGATAATATGTTATTTAAATGAATCTTTGCGTTTATATCGAAAAACCAGATCAGCAACAATTATGATACAGAAAAATGTTTCTTGTTCCAAAATCCATTGAAAAAACATGAAAGTAAACAAACCTTCACATTTTAGTCAGATTTTAAGGTAAATTAAATAGTGTTACGGAATTGACTAATTTCATTTATTTCTCTGTATTATGCAGTATTTAGTTTAGTGGTAGAAGCAAGAATACTACCTCTCTGAGTGATAGGTGTGAGAATATTCTGTAAACCCTAAAAATTTATTCGCAGGTGCTGCGAAAAAACAATGCAACTGTTAAGGGATAATCAGGAAACCTTGCTAACTATTTTGGAGGTGTTGTTATATGATCCCTTGTATTCATGGACAGTTAATGGAACTCTGAGAAAATCAAATGTGCATTGTAAGTTTCTTTTACATTTTATTGTAGTATACACTAGAGACTAGTGTGGTGATTGTATAATAGAGTACTTCACCTCATCACATCTCGTGGATATCGTCAGAATTGGCTAAAGAAAATGCTTAAAAATGTTGTTTGTTGTTTGTGGTAGATATTTCTTGTGGGAAAGGTATATGACCGGTAGTGGACGATTTATACGGTTATGGGCTGATGAAACTAGGAGAGTACATTAGAAATGTTATGTACATGATTAACTTTTATCAAGTGATCTTGAAACTAAAAAATATGCGTTACTCTATGAATTATTATTTTTAATCTACCGTAAAATTGGCGCCATTTTCGTATGATCGGCAAATGTAAATTGACAGGAGAATAAAAATAAAATACATAAAGTAACTGACTATTGTTTAGACCACATGATAGATAGTTTCGTATAGATTCTATAATGCCAAACTTCGTTATAGAAAAGTAGTCTATAAATGATAAGTTTTAATGGTTTAAAGTGCTGTGGGTGGGTGCGGTCGTATGCGACCGCTCGGGATTTGACGGACGCATGCGACTGCGTGGGAATTTTAAGAGGATTAAGGGGCTAGTCGTACATATGTGTTTGGTAAGGAGTGGCGGCGCAGTTTGTATTGGTGTACAATAAAGAGTATATCCGGCAGCGGTGCGAGGCAGCGAGCTGACGGGGGCGGGGGCGGGGGCGGGGCGCGGGGTCGGGGCTGGCGGCGCGCGCGCTGCTTGCGGTGCGCAGCAAGCTGTGCGGCGCGGAGGGCGGCGCGGCGGGCGCCGTGTCGGTGGGCGGCCAGGTGGCGCGCCTGCTGCTCGCCGCCACTGACCCCGCCAACCTAGCGCGCCTCTTCCCCGGCTGGCAGCCCTACTTGTGACCGCAAACCACAACCCCACCCCCCACTTCCGGTGGTTACTCCACCTTATATTGCTCATAACTCTCATATCTTGTACTTGATCACATTTTGACTCATTCCCACTCGTATTATTTTCCAAAAAAGATCTTTTAAGAAATTAATGGAATCTCTTTAAAAACATATAGTGGCGAAACTCTCATTGGATAAGAAGTATTGTTTGTTTTTACCTTTTTAGTGACAAGTGCATTTAATTTATATTGTATGTTGAATAGTTTATCTTGCAAATGTTTTGACTTAATGTTTGGCTCAAGTAATGTCAGTCTCATTAATTTTTTTGTGTAAAAACACAACTAAATGATACAAAGCTATAATTATTAATATGCATTAATAATTAAAGTTTCGTATTCACAGTTTTGTTTTTCCGGCCAAAACAATATTGTTAATTGATAACGATTAAATAGTTGATATAAATATATTATATGTGCCATTGTTAATATTGTGACATTAATGAATAAATAATTGAAAATATAGAGATTTTTTTTATAAAACTGAAAAATAAACCAAAATTAGTGCCAATTGTAACTGGTACACATGATCAGCCGAAAATCGTTAATTTTGAAAATAAAATAAAGAACTATACAAATACAGCTATAATATAGCTTCTGAGATAGGAGCTAAGAGATAGTCTATCGAAAAATTAAAGCCTCTACTTTCGAAACTATTATGTGCAAATTATTTTATTCTTTTAGTTTTTAGTAAATTTTAATTTTCTTTACCCTATTGAGTGAACTGAGGAATATAAGTTCAAGATAACAGCTAAATTATCTTCTAAATAGTTACTTCCTTCCTTTAGAATCCTCTTCATTTTCGGAAGTCGCTTAAAAAGATAGTAAAATCAGGTGTTTGTAAGCGTTAATAACATAATTACGAAATTACGTATTTTAGATGTGTTAATTAATCTGCTACGATAAGCGTGGCAGAAGAATAAATTCGAAGAACCGACAACCGATGGGGAAGAAAGGTTCTCAAGTGGCAGCCACCTAACGGTAGGCAAAGTGTGGGGCGGCCCCCAACTAAATGGAGTGACGACCTGGTAAGACATGCAGGAAGTCGATGGATGCAGTTGGCTCAGGATCATGCTTCGTGGCATTCCTTGTAGGAGGCTTATGTTCAGCAGCGGACTTGTAGGCGCTGTAATGATGATGATCCGCGTAAAATATAAAATATATAGTTTATTTTACTATAGTTTGAAGAGTAGTCCCTTAACTACGTACTACTATTACGTACATATCGCTACCACTAATAAACGTATACTATGCAATGGTAACACAACATCGTCGATAATACGATACTCTTTTTGCCTCAAAACGAGGCATTACTGTGAGAAATAGACTCTAGACGGTAGCTAAGCAATAAGTATAAATCACAACGTGCTAATTGCTAAGTGAGCGATGGGTCAACCCAGTTGCCCATGCAACCACCGCTTTAGCGAATTTGTATACATCTGCTCCTCATTTAAATAGCGACAAATCTCGAAACGCTCACCTTCCAAATACGCAGTTAATCATTCGCCACAGTAAGTTCACTACCAATTTTTGTTATTTTTAGTATCTCCAATGATGTTAACTAATTAAAATGATACGTTTTACCTAGTTTTTTGTGGTAGAGCCATGCTGCAGTTATATTAGATGTATAGTTGTAGCACGAATGGGTCGGCTCGACCGGGGAAGGACCACGCTCTCACAGAATACCAGCGTGAAATAGTAGCTTAATGCTGCTGTATTTCGTATGGTGAGTGTAGAGAACCGGCGACCCATTTTACTGGAAACGAGGCATTCCATCTTAGTCCTCACGGGTGCCAACACATCTGCATTTTGATTCTTAATCGAGGATAGATGTAGATGTCTATGGGCCACAGCAACCACTTACCATCAGGTGGACTGTGTGCTCGATTGTCATCCTATCCTATAAAAAAAAAGTTTAAAAAGCAAGCACCTCCGTCTTTCCCTCATTACACTTGAAAAGACATCTTTTAACTAATTAATTTTAACATCGTTAATACAATGGATTTCCGCAAAGTAAGTCCTGATTCTTTTATCATAGATGGCGCTATTTTAGAAAAAAAAAACAAGCGAGCAAACTAATCTTTAGCGCACATCTTAGCTCCGCGATTCACTGTTATGTTATGTTATTTATAGTCTTTATTCTTTATCTTATTAAAAAGAATACATAGGGCGGATTTAATGCCTATAGGAATGTTCCGCCACTTAACCCATAAAGTGGTCAGGATTCGACGTAGGCGAAGCAATTAAAAAACATTAATAACAATATTATACATGCTTATATATATATATATATATATATAGCTAGTGTTGCAGTTGTTCATGGGCGGCGGTAGTCACTTACCATGCTAGTTTTACTTTCCTTTTTGTTGCCCAGGTAACTGTGTACATATTGTTTATGATAAAAATTGTTCCGTTAGTCCGTTACCATAGCAACTACGTCACAAACATTGAAGCCAATTTAGACATTGTATTATAAATTATTCTAATATCAACTCCAATCAACGTAGCGATTAGATAATATTCTCTTGCTTTGAATTAGCTTATAAGCTTTATTTACGTAAATAATGGTGTAAATCAGTGATATCGTCTCATGGCGGAATTGCATATACTTGGCCAAATATTGGGAGTGACAAATTTTGAGCATTCATCTTCGTTATTTTGTCGATTTTCTTTTCAGTCGGGTATATACTTGTTTTTACTTTTCATTTATTATTTTATGCATTAGTAGACTAAAACATTTCCTCGGGTATTATTAGGCAATCAACTTCTGTTTAATCCTTACCTAATATAGTGTATATTGTATTGCCGGTGTAATTATAAGGGACAGTATATATTGACTTTTTATTTCCTGTAAGTATTTTGGATTATTCACGTAAAATTAAAGAAATATCGATACTCGTGAATATGAAAGTTACAAAAACTCCGAAGTAAAATGGAATGAAATAAATATTTTGGTTTTATTCAAAGACATTTAAATAGGTAGTAATAGACCGGACATCAGTAACAAAATTGTCGTCTGTAACTTTTGTCCTATAGGATCACCGATTTTCGTCATTTAGTCTAAATGACATCGTCAAAAGGTCAAGACGCATTCATTTTATAAATTTAAAAATATTTTTAAAGAAAATATGCCTCGTTGTGGATTAAAGTATGGTAAGTCACGATATGGAGCAAAAAATGGACGTGATTTCGGTTTATTATCGTAAAAATGATTTGTATTTACCAAATAATCTTTAAATTTTATTATTTCTAGTAGATTGTTCAAGAAAAATGAAAAATTATTGTAATAAGTGCCCTCTATTATCCACTAACGTCACTATTTATTTACAAATATGTTAGTGATTAACGATGTGCCTACAACGGATTTTTACCTTATGTTTAGTAGCGTCACCTACTGGGAAATAGCTAAAATATTTTCTAAATAAATATTCTGTGTAGTATTGCTATATTTCGCTACAGGGTGTAATACATGCGCGTGGTCACAGCTTTTGTATGAAAATGTTCCCAATGTCCGCTCTATAGTATACTGCCGTCATAAGAAAAAAGGGCGCATCTGACAATTGTTGACAAAATGAGTTAAATATACTATTCGACTCAGGATAAAACGGCGCATCTACTCAATTTTTTTAATTTAAAATATCAATATTTTAGAAAATACCGCAAGAGCTTTGGACGTAACTGCTAATCAAAAATGATATTTTTTAAGTAGAAAAGACGTATTCAAATTCAACATAAAAGAAAAGACTTATTTAACCAGTTGCTCCGTCATCTTTAACATTATTTAAATGAAAAGACATAAGTTATTAGTTTTAAAATAAAAAGACGCTTTTGGTTTCTTACGTCCAATCATCTTAGTACTCACAGTGATTAACATAATAGGTTAGGCGCAAATGACGTCGCGTTTTTTAAAATAGCATCAATGATTAAATTACTTTGTAATTGAAAAGACGTAAATGACTATTACTTTGTAATTGAAAAGACGTAAATGACTGAAAGAGGAATGTGAATTATGTCAAAAATTCTTGATTCATAATCCTAGAACTGATCTTCGTCACCGAAATTGTGAGAAATGTAAAAATTATGAGATTCGCCACGAAAAGTACATTTTGGCTCGAGCCGAGTACCAGCGTAATGTTGACGTACAAAATAATATGAAAGGTGATTCTGATACTGCATATTTCGCCGTTGATTTACAGAAAGTTATAATGTTGCCGCGCATGGAGCAATTTAAAGCAGTGATGTTCTGTTCACGCTTAATTGTTTTCAATGAAAGTTTCGTACCAATCGGAGAAAAGAAAACAACCTAAAATTTTCAAATATTTTCGGCTCTTTGCATGAAGCTATATCTGGTCGAAAGAAAGATGACATAGTAAGTTGCTTTAGAGCATTTTTTTACAAAATCGTGACATGAAGCACTTAGTGCTTTGGCTAGATAATTGCGCTGCTCAGAATAAAAATTGGGCTCTATTTTCATATATGTTATACCTCATTAATTCAGCTGAAGTTTCATTTGAAACTGTTACATTCAAATATCTTCAAGTTGGTCACACATTTATGGCTGCCGATGAATTTCATCATAGAGTAGAAATGGCTATGAAAAATAAAAAAAGAATTTATGATTTCGAAGACTTTTATCAAGCTATTTTAAGCACTAACTATAAATCTATTACAGCAAAAAAAATGAATGTGGAGGATTTTTATAAATTTGAAGACGAGCAGTCTTCTGGGTACAAGCTACAAAACTCGAATCCACGGGCATATTTAAATGATACGTGCCAAATTACTTTTCGCAGAGGTTATCAATACGAGCTTTTTTATAAAACAAATTTCGATGGTGATGAATATTCACTGGATTTCCTAAGGGTAAAGAATATTAAAAATGGAATACCTGCTCCCAAACAAAATTTTACTTTCAGAGAACTTTTATTTTAATTAAACCCTGTTTAAAAGAAATTTAAGAACAATTTGAATTCACTCGTTGCACATTTAAAAATGTACGAAAAAGTGGCAGTTAAGTTTTATAAGTATAATTATGGTTTTGATGCTGTGAAAGCAAATTTTAGACTGATATAGCTTTTAATATATTTTAATCATGTAATTGTAATTGCTCAAAACTTATGATAATTTAGAAAAACACTGAAGGGAAACTATTGGTTTTGATTTATTGGTTGCAATAACAATAAAACTATGATATGAAAATAATTAATAAGTAAAGTTATTAAATTTTAGTGGTATTTATTTTGTTTAAATGTTTTGAAACTAATTTGTGTTTAAGTTTTTGGTTTTGTGATTATTAGTCATACCCTGATGTGACTATTCGTAAATATTTAGTTTTTTAATTTTCTTAATAAACAAAATTTTAATTGTTTTTTGTCTATTATTCTTATTTAGCACGTCTTGGAACAGGTATATTTTAAAGAGTGATTTTATGAGTGTTACATAATGTAACTACGTACCTACGTACGTTTAGATAATTCTAATACAATGCATTTAATATTAAAAAATAACCTCACTAATGTTACCACTCTCTTAAGTTTTTCCACCTTTTATCGTAGTAAGTCTGGTATGATACCCCTTTATCGCGGGTTGTTACTTTTTTGTGTCTAGTTTTGTTACATACTTACTAAGAACAAAAGTAGTAAATGACCATTTGCGTCCATTCAATTTCAAATTAACTTTCCGAGATATGTAAAAATGTTAATAGAATGGCAGTTTTTTTATTTACTAGGTTGGAAAGACGCAAATGGTTATATGCGTCTTTCCTTCGAAGTGTTTGCGTTACCGGGATTATTTTTTAAGCTAAAATGAAAAGGAAAATCCGTTTTATTTAAATAAATAAACAAATTATCAAAAAAAGTTCGTCTTTAAAATCTTCATGCCTCTAACTATCAATTTCAATTTTCATATTGATACATTTTAAAATATTTTAGACGCAGCAGGGTCTGAAAGAAAAAATCATCTATTTATTTTTTATCTCCATTTTACGTTTATGTTAGTTACGTCCTTCTCTATTATGACAGCAGTATATATATATTTGAATCTCTTCGGTTCTATCCTAATAAGTTCAAGTAATAGTTCCTGTGTATGTAGTTATTGTAGTTTTAGCTTGGGTAACGAATTAATTAACTTTTGTTGCTACACAAGGTCCGAACTGGACTCTCATTTCTGGATGCTCAGAAGGACAAACTATATCAGGCAAGCCAAACTATAATAGTTATACATTTTGGTCTCATCCCATCGACATCCAATACTTAACAAAAGGAATCCCAGGTAAGATTTTATTTTTAAATTTTGAATAAACACTGGTTGCTCTTCTACGGGTAACATATTATTTTGCATAATGATTTCTTATATTTACGCGAACACTACACATTGATTAAAACTACTTTTACGGATTTCATCGCGTTATACCTTTAATTAAAATAATTAAAAGTAAAATTAAACGCGATAAAATCCATAAAAGTAGTTTTAATCAATATTATTTTGCATTAAAGTAATATGTACTAGAACATTCACCACGAACAAAATCTGTGCGGCAGTGTGGGGCACGTGGTAGGAGGCATAAATTACATTTTTATGGCGCAGACTAAGTAAATTTGAGCCCAAGGGCACTAACGCCCTAACGCGTATTGCACCCAATAAGGCCCCAGCGTAACTTATATTACGTATAATATATTACTTTAATGTTCTTCTGTGCTGTTCTTATTAAAAAGTAAAAATACCGTTATAATAGTGTTACTAATAATTTAATGGTTGGATAATTTTAGGGTGGCCTAAGATTAGTTTCCAAGTCAGTTGTCTTGATTCTATAGGACGAACATGGATAGTAGGATATGGATGTTGTAGTTTACCTACAGTACCAGGAAATCATGCCATAAAAGTACCTTGTTGGGTGCCCCAAGCTACAACTGTTAGATATAAACTTCGTCAATATTTCCTTGGCGGGTCACATCAACTTACACAAAGTGACGTTATTAATCTTGGCGTGGATAGGTCTGTAAGACCAATTATATTAATAATAATATTTATTTTTATAATTATATTAATATATAATTTTACCATGCTTGTAAAAAATTGAAAGGCTAATTTCATTGTTTTAGGTTTAAGTTAACTACTCAATCAAAAGGAAGCATAGACTTGAATATTGATATTATTTTAAGGAATTTTAATAGATTTGGTGTAGAGTATAAATGAAAATATGAGACTTCTTACTTATTTTGCTTTCACATTACTCTCAGTTGTAATACAATTTTGTGTAATGGATTTTACACAAGAAAAAATTGAACATGATAAAAATCCAGCTTATTTCAATGAAACAAATAAAGTAGAACAAAATTCAATTGGAATATTAAAAGATTACACGCACAACACCCATGGTTTATATTATCGATTAAACGCCGGAGAAATAAAAAATGTATCAAGAACTAAATACAGTAACTCTTCTTTGGTTAATTATCCTTTCTCAACAACAACAGACCCTTCATTTACTGTTTATGATATATTATATGATGAGAACATTTCCGTAACAGACGGAGTTTCAACAACAGAAACATTCTTTACCAGCACTGAGTTAGATAATGTTACTGAAATCACTTTGTTTGAAAATACTTCTACGACTACTAAGCCTGAAATTATTAAAAAGAAAACAAGAAACATTGACATATGTTATTGTAATTTTATGGTAAGTACATTTTAATATTGTATAGGGATGTAAGGAAAATAACTAAACATAATTATAATGCCCTCCTGACCGAATTTCGGTCACGATGGCCAATCACAACGGAGGCTATCGTCTGTGCAGGACGGGATTATAGTGCAAGAGTGTGTGCGCAAGCACAGGTAAAATACCACGGCAATCCCACATGACCGGAAAGAGATCAGGCGCAAGGCCAACAGCTTTACGTGCTTTCAGAGGCACGGCGTTGAAAAACCTCACCCGACCCCGACGACCACTAGACTACTATATCTACATCTATTAATTAACTAAAAAGCAAAGAGAATACAAAACAATATTGCGTTAACGAACGATATTCCAGTGACTAGGCGGTATTAGTTACCTACTCGAAAATGTTAAACTTAAATCCTGCATACTGGTGATGGAAAGAAACATTATTAGTGCGATGGTATGGTATATATATGGTAGATGGTAGCTGTGCTTACCAACCAACGCGCCTGTCCAGCGTGGCAAGTAATTTGCTATTTTTTTTACGTTATGCATACAAGTTGCTATATGGGGTATCCTTAGTAAAATTTAAAATTGTGTACAACAAAAATATAAAAAAAAAACTACTGGTCTGATCTTGATCAATTTTATGTGGGACTTCACCGCACCAGCTCTCTCAAAAAAGAAAAGAATCATCAAAATCGGTTCACCTAGAAAAAAAGTTCTGCGGTAATACACACAAAAAAAAAGACGAATTGAAAACATCCTCCTGTTTTTGAATTCCGTCGAAAAAACAAAACGCGAGTTATGCAAATATTTTATAAGTTTTATGGATTCATCCAACAATGTACATTTTCTTCATTTTCTGACAGTATAAACAATGTGATATTAATTGTTGCTGTGATGATGATTGTTCAGAAGAAGAAAAAAAATTATTTGAGAAATGCAAAACTCCTTTGTCTCCAAAAGTTAGAAACCAATGGCCACAAAATTTATTAATATGTAGTGAAAATGACGCCAGTGGAATACTCGGAAATTTATTTTGCATTGCTAAAACAAACCTACCAGACAAGAGAGCTGCGGTTCCACAAAAGGTAAACTAATAGTTTTAATATAAGTAAATGTAAAATACCTATACTTGTAAGAAACGTGTAAGTAATAATACTGCGACTCATGAATTACGTAAACCGGAGATACATTTTATTGACGAGTGCAGTTGACATTGACTGCTAGAACACAGCTTTTTTTATAGGATAAGGATAACAAATGAGCGTACCGTCCACCTGATGATAAATGGTTGCAATGGCTGTGTGCTGTTGATTCATTGTCGAGGATAGACATCTATCCTCGACAAATAAGTCAAGATGCAGATGCGTTGTCACCCGTGAGGACTAAGATGGAATGCCTTGCGAAAGGGGATTCCGGTTCTCTACACTTACCATACGAAACACAGCAGCATTAAACTGCTATTTTACGCTGGTGTTCTATTAGTGTGGTCCTTCCCAGGTCGAGCCGACCCATTCGTGCTACAACTATACTACTGATATAGCTGCAGCATGGCTCTACCACGTAAAAAAGCTTACACTCCACATTAGCGTGAATACGTGATGCAATAAATAATGTTCTGCGAGATTGTTTGATGTCGGTGCAATAGGAATCGACTATTGGAACTTCAACAATAGACCTTTTATGATTCATAGAACATATTTTTTGCTATAAAGGCAGTATCCACAAGTGCTCGCGGTTGCAGAATCGACTCCGTATATTTTTACAATTTAAAATTATTTCCAGATCATTAATCTAAAAATTAATTCATTCAGTACGAAGTAAACATAACAGTAAAGAAGTGAGAGTGTTATTTTGCATTATAATTAAGCAATGTTTTAAATATCATTCTAAAACTAACGTGATTATAAACAACTTTCAAGTGTTCAAAAACAATTAATTACTAACTTATCAAATATTAATTAACTTTATTGACATTTTCTAAAACTGTGAGTGAAAACAAAATTTGAAATTGAAAAATTTGTGTAAAATGATTGTTGTGATAATTGTAATAATATTGTAAAGACGGTGTTACTAAATTTCAAATACACTTATTATTTCCACGGTTAACGAAAGTTTTGATAACTAGAACGTTATTTTGACTGCAATATAATGTACTAGCTTGGTGTAATGGATTGTAACTAATATAGTTATCGAACGAATTCAAGAAATCTGAGTTCTAAACCAGCCTAATTAGTTTGTAACTTTTTTTATCAGACTTAGTTTTTAGTAGTTGTTTAATGTCGTAGTAATTTAAAAATTATATTTTAGTCTTAATTTATTTAATTTACCTTTTATTGTTTTGTTTGTACTTTGTATAATTTTGAACATTACTTCTGTTATTTATTTAATTTTTTATTTGTTTTCTTAATTTGATATTTGTTTAATTTTTATTTAGCATTGTAAGGTTATTAGGTAATTGACATTTAATAAAATCGAATAAAATTATGGAAAACATTACAATGAGAAGAAGGAAGATAACTTTCTCTGACGATCCTGAGAACTTCCAAATGAGTCAGTCGTTAACAAATTACACTCTGATACAACTGGTCACAGTGACCACTTAATCCACGCCCTAAATAAATCTAAACTGTCGATGAGTTAAGCCTACAATTGTCCTCAGTAAAAACGGAACTAGAATCAGCGCATAATGAAATTGGAGAACTAAATTCGCAGATTCAATTATTGAATTTAAAATTACAAGAGAAAGACAGAACTATACACTGCTTAAAAAACCTTACAGGTGATGATAAGATTACTTGCACACCCATTGCAAACCGAACACCTATTCCATTAAGCAAAAAATGATTTATTTGCAAACTAAGACGCCTAGAATATCACCACTGAACGCTTCTGATATTATTTGCAAAAAACTTACATATATAAATCCTACTAATACGGGTATAACACATGAATACAGAATTGAAAATGAACCCAAAGATAAAGAGACTTCAGACCATGTACATGCAAAAATAGAAAAAATTACTATAAAGAAATTAAAAATATTTCGTCAACACCAAAAATCATAATCTTAGGAGATCAGCAAGTGCGAGGACTCGCTCAAGTAACGTATAAGCAGAGATGTAAAAACAAATGGAACAATGTTTACTCTGTTTCTGGAATATGCAAACCAAATGCAACCAGCGCGCAAATATTTGACAGTATTGATAATATATTGGAGACTTTGAATACAGATGACATTATTATTTTAGGAGTAGGAAGTAATGAGAAAAATCCGTACACATTTCTGACTGAACTTTGTTCTACACTTTGCAAGTTAAAGAATAACAACGTCTTTGTATTGAACGTATTTAATAATGAATTTTTAAATGTCAAATTATTGAATAGAGAAATTAAGTTATTTGTTCAGAATTTTTCAAACTGTTATTTTGTTGACTAAGTAATAATTTGGATATTGACACGCATTGGATACCGAAACATTTCTTGTGTTCTAAATTAAATATAGAAATAATTTTAATTACGAAAGATTTGTTCGATCGTTACTAAGATCAAGGTGTGCTGGTATAACACCTGGTAGCAGTAAAGTAAATAAAATGAACTTTAAAGATCTAAGCAAAATAAAAGGAACTATCCCATATTATTTCTACAAACAGAAAGAGAAAAGTAAAGTAGAGTCTAAACAAAATTTAATGGATAATTGTAATGATTCAATCTTTTTTCGATAGTGAAAAAAAAATACCTTACTACACCAAAACATCGCTGGGATTTTACATAAAAAAGACTTATTAGAACTTGCACTTCTTGATTTTGAAAATAAAAATATTAGTATTGATATAAAAAAATAAAGGTGTTAAAAATTTAAATGATTGGTTTTTACCAATTATAAGACAGTGTTGCACCAAAACCTGGAAAACAAAAAAAACTTAATTTGAAGTTTTTGTGAGTGCGGCTTGGGCGCTACGGACTTATTGGACACCAAATACGCTAAAATGGACTGGATGACTTTTTTTACCGTCTGGAAAAAATGTTGTTATATAAATCAAACGACTCGACCTGACACAATTTTTTTTAAATATTTTGATTAGTGAAACTTTTATGAAACAGGATACGGAGTCTAATTTAAAGCTTAATAACTACAAATTAGCATCGGCCTTTTCGAGACCGAATCAGCGTAGAGGTGGCACCTGCATACTAGTTAGGAAGGAATTAGATTATCAACCCATATAAAACCTACCCAACTCGGTAATTTATACATTTGAATTCTGTGCTATTGAGATAGTTACACTAGGTATTTGCGTTGTATGTATATATCGGATTCCAAATTCTAATACAAAATTATTTTTTGAAAAATTTGAAGAACTTCTAAATAAACTTATTAAAAAAAAATATAAAAGAGTTATAGTTTGTGGAGATTGGAACATAGATATTTTGAAAAATGATATTCATTCTAAAGAACTTTATTCTATTTTATACAATCATAACTTAACACATTTGTAAACCAACTAGAAAAATGTCGCGTATTGATTTGATTGCCAGTAATCTTCCTAATGTACAACCAAATAATCACTTTTTAGCACTATCAGATCATGAAACTTTTCAAACAATAACTTCTCAGGCAAACACAAATAAAATTCATATTAGGAAATCGTTTTGGTTTGAGGAAAAAAGAGACATTAGTAGTGAAAACGTGAAAATATTTCTGTCCTACATATATTTCGACCCTATCATTTTCTGATGTATATGAGACTGAAGATACTAATTTGGCTTTCAACTACTTTCATGACACTCTTACACTATTTTATAATTTGTGTTTCCCTAAAATTATCATAAAAATAACAAATAAATCTATTAAAAGTAAGTGGATTACACGGGGTATTAAAAAATGTAGCATTAATAAAAGACGTTTGTATTTGAAATATCGTCTTTCGACAGCAAACAAAAAGGAAATTTTCAAATATTTTAAGGAAATGCATTATGCAAGCCCAAAAACTGGACAATACACGCTACCTACTTAATTCTAACAACAAAAGTAAGGCAGCTTGGCAAATAATAAAAAACGTTAATAATGATATGGCAGTTATTAATGACATTACTACAATAACCTCTAATGGCAATACATATTATCAACCAGATAAAATAGCGGAAGTGTTTAACAATTACTTTATAAATTTAAATAATTACATTAAAACACCAAATAAAATAATAACCAATAACGACTATACGTCTAAATTGACATTTTATCCCAATTCTATATATCTAGTTCCAATACATAACACTGACATTATAAAAATTATTAATTCTTTAAAAAATACAAATTCTACAGGTTATGATGATATTAGTACTAAAATCTTAAAACAATGCTCCAAATATTTGTCTTTCCCACTAACTTACATTATCAATTTATCTTTTGTTCAAGGCATTTTCCCAACTAGACTAAAATTTTCTGTCGTTAAACCACTACACAAGAAAGGTGATAAAACTGACATAAACAATTATAGGCCCATAACACTGATATCTGTTCTATCAAAAGTGTTTGAAAAGGCCATACATACCAGAATCTATAACTTCTTTAACAAACATGAAATATTAAAACCAGAGCAATATGGGTTTACAAAAAAAAGTCAACCACTTTAGCATGTTTCAACTTAATTAAACTAATAACAACTAGCCTAAACAACAAAATACCTATAACATCCATTTTCATTGATATGTCCAAAGCATTTGAATTCGTTGACCACGAATTATTGTTACACAAACTTGCAGATATGGTGTAAGAGGCAATGCATTAAAATTAATACAAGATTATTTAAGTCAGCGAAGACAATGCGTTGAGGTATCAAGTTACTCAGGACGCAATAGAAAAAACTATAGATCACAATATTGCGAAAATAAATGCGGAGTGCCACTAGGAAGTATACTGGGACCTTTATTATTTATAATCTATATCAACGATCTTTGTAACGTAATTACTCATAAATGTGTGTTATATGCTGATGACATTACCATTAATATTGAAAATAATAATAAATATTTTGACTACGAACATGAAATAAATAGGACCTTAGAAACAATAATAGATTGGTTAAGACATAATAATTTGCAAATTAACATCGAAAAAACTAAGATGATAAGATTTCAGACATATAATAGTAAACAAGAACCACTTAAAATTGAATATGGGAAAAACATAATCGAAGAAGTTAACCATACTAACTTTTTAGGTGTAACAATAGACAAATTCTGTAATTGGAAGACACATATTGATAGCCTATGTAAAAAGTTAGATAAATTTGTCTTTGTTTTATATCGGTTAAGACGAGTGGCTAACATGGAGGCCGCACTCTCTGCCTATCATGGATATGTTTCTTCGATCCTACGTTACGGCTTAATAATATGGGGTAATTCTGTTGATTTAATTAGAGCTTTTCGTGGACAGAAAAAATTTGTACGGTCTTTATGCGGAGCACACCAATCAGATGTTGTATTCCCCTTTTTCGCAAACATAAAATATTGCCGCTTCCAGCATTATACTTTTACGAAATCTGTATCTTTGTTCACAAAAATAGTAATTTATTTGAAAAACACAATGATGTTGTAATTAGGACTAGTAGAAATATACATACCTAAATTGTGTGTACCAAAGCACAGAATACAACTCTACTCAAAAAATGTATATTGTATGGCAATACGTGTTTACAACAAATTGCCTGTTTATTTCAAAGAGATGAATATAGGAATCTTTAAAAGTAAATTGTTTCAATTTCTTTTAAATAAGTGTTATTACTCAGTAAATGACTTCTTAAATGATAAATTTGACTCGAATTGTATTTATTGAATTGCTGAATTTAATTTTTTGAAATGTTTTAACTAAACTATTATGAATTAATTGATAATTGTTTTATATAGATTTGGTTTCCATAAATATTGCGCCAAGTATCTTTATACTATATAATAATTAGTGTCTTAGTTTTCTACTTTATTCGAAAAATTATCTATCTGAAAATATTTGTACGCCGGAAACGGCAGAATATTTAGGATCAAAATTCTTTTGTAACAACAGTAATGTACCATATTCTGACAAATAAAGCATCTTATCATATCTTATCTTATAAGAATCCACTGCCGCACCATATCGTCCTGTGGGTGTCGTAAATGGCGACAGAAGGAAACTGAAGCGGGAGATGAGCAGCAGCATCTTCCTGGTAACATCTTAAAATAATAAACAACTGCAGTAGCAAAATCACTCCTATGAAGCAATTTATCGGGAAGTCTGAAATGATCAGGAGGGGAGCGTTACAGACTATAACGGATTAATTATATTTTACGTTTATTTAACATAAACGAACACATTTAAAGCAACAAAACAAAACAAAATAGAAATTATATTATTGAAAACTAATAATCTATAGTAATGTAAAGTAAATTACTTAGTACTATTTTTTAGTTTTTACGTCAGTGATTACCGCCGTCCATGAACAACTGCAACACCAGTTGAATTGCAGATGCGTTTCCGGCCTTTTAAAAAGGAGTAGGATCTTTTCTTGAAGGTCCCTAAGTCGTATCGGTCAGGAAAAATCTCTGGTGGTATTCCGATGATATCCCGGACGTCAGTCTGAGCGAGATTAGAATGACTCTCCAGCACTTTAAAAACGGCAGGGTCCCAGGCGAGGATGGAATTATAGCGGAGCTTCTGAAAGCGGGTGGAACACCGGTACTTGAAGTCCTTCAGAAGCTTTTCAATTCCGTCCTCCATGGTGGCACTACTCCGGAGGCGTGGAGCAGAAGTGCGGTGGTCTTGTTCTTTAAGAAAGGTGACAACGCCCTCTTGAAGAACTACAGACCGATATCCCTTCTGAGCCGCGTTAGTGTGTTCGTTAATCGTCTCGCAGCAACTCGACGACTTCCAGCCTCCCGAAAAAGCCGGTTTTCGAAAAGGCTTTAGTACCATAGACCACATACATACCCTTCGGCAAATTGTACAGAAGTCCAAAGAGTACAATCTGCCACTTTGGCTGGCGTATGTGGACTATGAGAAAGCCTTTGATTCCGTCGAAATTTGGACGGTGCTACAGTCTCTTCAGCGGTGCCAAGTTGACTGTCGGTATATCGAGGTGTTGAAGTGTTTGTAGGTCAGTAGGGCTACGATAGCTATCCGAGTACAGAACCTATCCAACTGCAGAGAGGTGTAAGACAGGGTGACGTTATTTCCTCGAAACTCTTCACCGCTGCATTGGAAGAAGTTTTCAAGCTACTGGACTGGAAAGGATACGGTATTAACATCAATGGCGAGTACATCACTCACCTTCGATTTGCCGACGATATAGTTCTTATGGCAGAGTCGCTGGAGGACTTAAGCACTATGCTCAATGACCTCAATAGTGCCTCCCAATGGATAGGTCTTAAGATGAACATGGACAAAACTAAGATCATGTTTAATGTCCATGTCACACCTTTGCCGGTAGTTGTTGGGAGCACTAAGCTCGAAGTTGTTGACGTGTACGTTTACCTAGGACAAATAGTCCGACTAGGTAAGTCCAACTTCGACCGAGAGGTCAATCCATGGATTCAACTCGGCTGGGCAGCTTTCGGGAAATTACGACGCATCATCTCGTCAGGTATACCTCAAAACCTGAAAACTAAGTTGTACAACCAGTGCGTGTTGCCAGTGATGACCTACAGAACCGAGACGTGGTCCTTCACTGCTGGCCGTATGAGGACGCTCAAAGTCGCTCAGCGAGCTATGGAGAGGGCTATGCTCGGAGTTTCTCTGCGTGATAAACTCAGAAATGAGGATATCCGCAGTAAAACCAGAGTGACCGACATAGCCCAGCGGATTAGTAAGCTGAAGTGGCAATGGGCAGGCCATATAGCTCGAAGAACCGACAACCGTTGGGGCAGAAGGGTTCTCGAGTGGCATCCTCGTACCGGTAGGCGAAGTGTAGGGCGACCCCCCACTAGATGGAGTGACGACCTGGTAAGACATGCAGGAAGTCGATGGATGCAGGTGGCTCAGGACCGTGCTTTGTGGCATACCTTGGGAGAGGCCTATGTTCAGCAGTGGACTTGTGAAGGGCTGTAATAATGATGATGATGATGAGTCGATTTCACAAGGAAGTTGTTCGAGGAAGAAAACTTCTTTTAAATCGTACAGTGGTGGACCGCCAGTCAGGAGTCATAGATGGTGTGAAAGGTATAGCGAATGTTGTCGCGATGTGCGATGGTGAAATTGTGCCCCTGGAATTAATCCGAACAATTCCTCAAAGAATTCCCCGTGGTAAATGCGATAAAATACGCAGAGATGCAACTTCTCTTCCCAGTGCCAGTGAGTCAAGCCGAGTGGAAAGAGCTCGGTCGCGAATCGTTAGCGATCGCTATGCGCTGGATGCGATCAAATTGAAGGAGCAGGCACTGGAGAGCCCCAGCCCAGAGATGGGAACAGTATTCCATGTGCGGCCGAACCTGCGCCTTGTAAAGTTGCAGGCGATGTGCCGGTATAAAATCCTGTTCCGCTCAGCAAGCACGTCAAGCTTTTTAGAGGCCGATTCGGCCTTCTTTTCCAAGTGACCACGAAACTGCACGTGACTGTATATGTCGAGGCCGAGGATTCCGATACTGGCAGAGGCAACAAGGGGAGTGTCTTGAAACTGAGGAGGCGAAGAAGGGGTTTCTTTTAGCAGTAAACGCGCAAGCTTGTATCTTTTGGAGATTGAACTGGACTAGATCTAGTCGCCCCCAGTCCGAGACTTTGTACAATAAAGTCTTGACTTCAGACACAAGTTTGTCCCGGTACTCGGCACGTTTTCCAGAGAAATATTGGCAAGGCCGGTGTATAAATCGTCCGCAGAGCAATGAATGTTACCGGTTTGCAACATGTCATTGATATGCAGAAGAAACAGCGTTGGTGATAACACGCAGTCTTGTGGAACAATAGGCTTGTAGTCGGAGCATGCACCGTCTACTACGACCTTGATGCTCCGATCTGAAAGAAAACTGGTGATCCAAGCCCATAGAAAGGAAGCTTCGTAAGAAAGCTTTGTGCCAAACCCGATCGAATGCCATCGCTATGCCCAAACTAACGGCCAACGCCTCCCTTGGACTCTATTGTCCTATTGCTCTATTGCCCATTGTGAGTTAGGTCCCGGCAGCGAGCGACCGCGACGGAAACCGTACTAGCGGCCACAAATCAGCTGGTGATCCTTAAGGTACCGCAAGCTGGCTGTTAATAATGTACTCCATTATTTTAGAGAACAGGAGAGGAGGATGGCGATTGGCCTGTAGTTTGACGGATCAGAGCGGTTACCTTTTTTTGGAATCGGGTACACGAAAACTATCTTCCATGATTTCGGTACTACGCCTAGGCAGTAGTAGTACCGGAAAATACGCGTTAAAACTGGTGCTAACTCCGGAGCACACGTCTTCAACACTATACGAAGGACGCCATAGACCCACTCGACTTGATGACGTCCAGGGAGAGGAGTGCTTTGCGCGCCGAGCGTTGGGTAAACAGCATATCTCGCATGGAAAACTTACACCGCGCAATGGTCGGCGGTGTATTCTCCCCGGCATCAAGAGTCGAGTTGGACCCAAAGAGAGAGCCCAGCAGAGAGCAGTCCTTTGCGGCATGGGCCAGTGAGTCGACAGAAGTTACCTTGGACAGCCTAAGAGAGAGATCAGAATGCACGTGTTTCCGAAGGAAAACGAACTAGTTTCTCGCCAATTTTGCCGATGTGCTCTGACTGTGCTTTGACAATGACACTTTTGAAGGACCTGGAGGCGGAATTATACGTTTGTTTAAGAGCGCTGGTGTTTGCATCCCGAAATGTAGATGCGTGAGCGCAGGCTTGGTAGCACTCTTGCTTATGACGTAATGCAATTTTGTTGGAGCGACCAAACC
Source organism: Parnassius apollo (assembly GCA_907164705.1). NCBI lineage: Eukaryota > Metazoa > Arthropoda > Insecta > Lepidoptera > Papilionidae > Parnassius > Parnassius apollo. The sequence goes on along the minus strand of CAJQZP010001146.1, from coordinate 5,467,874 downwards.
ATGACTGGGTCTGCCTCCGATAGGTACCACATATGATGGAATAAAAAGTTCCATTCCCTGTAGCACCACATCAGCGACAGAATCAGCAACAACGCTGGGATCATCCGGCGAGAAGCAAACCCGCCTCCAAGGTTAGGATGCAAAATAAGATCGTATCCCGTTCCAATCGGCTGACCTATAATGCCAAACACGGCGGCAACTTGCAGAACGCAACCTCGATGGGAGTGTGAGTGGCACCGTACTCCGGATCAGACGGTCATCGACGGAGACCTGATATCCGTCCCGATGAGAGGTCAGCAGAAGGTCCAACAGGGAAGGTACATGATCTTCCACGTCTGGGATCCGCGTAGGCGAGGTAACCAGTAGTGTTACCTCGCCTACGCGACATAGCCAGACAGACCATAAGCCAAAGCAAAGTCATAAACAGATCTACCCGCATGATAGAATAAACGAGAACCAAGCTATTCAACGTGGTGGGCGTTAAAATCACCAAGCATCACGATCTCTGCGGATGGGACATGTTGTCTGAGTCTGCAGCCATTTGGATGTGGTCGATGAGTCGGTCTGTATCGGCATTACCGCTATGGGGCCTATAGAGGCACCCGTAGATGCGCGGATGGTCGTCGCTGTCTACGCGCAGTCATAAGAAAGGAGTGTTCTAAATACCCCGGGAAGGAAAGATACGAAGTAATAGCCCGAGGGCACACCTGTGTCTCGGTTAGAAAGAGCAAGGCCGGCTTCGCCGTTTCCAGGTGGTATTGGACGGTGTTAAGGTTTGAATGAAGTCCCCTGATGTTGCAGAAATTCACGGATAGCGTGGCAGGGGCGCCTTTGACTTATTGCTTCGTTTGCCCCGAGCAGGTTTAGTCTCAAGCGGGTTTTCGCACCCCCCAGAATACGCGGGGCAGCCTGAGCACCCACGCTCAGGAAGAGTAGGGTGTAGAGCTTGAGCGTGAAAGCTTAGCGAGGGATTTATCGTCACCGGTCCAGTATTTTAGGTGTGATACATTCCACCTTAGCCCTCAGAGATGTCCATAGATTGCAATAGCTACACACATACTATGAGGTGGACTGTAAGTTTGTCGCTTCAATTTAAAAAAAATGTACATTTCTTCCGCACATCGCTTACTGCATGTTGTATTCTATCGACTATCCCCCAGGTTGAAGAAGAACTCCATCAGTAATATTATCAATTAGCTAGATTACAAAGAACTGAATTTTAAAATTTCTTCTTCCAGTATGCGCATTTAGTCGTCAACAATGTTAAAAATACATACATATTACTTACAATAAAAACATTCAATCGGTAATTTTTTGGAACTTAACAACGCCGAGTTTACTTCTAATAAATATTATCGAAATAGCTAATTAATTTTCAACAAGTTTATGTGTATAGTTTCAGTTTGTTGAAAGAGTAATTAATGACACGTTTATATGGCATGGTAATAATCATTGGAAAGATGTAGAACCTTATAAGTTTACAAAAAAGTTGTATAAAACTGGTGACCCTGTTTGGCTACTCAAGAATACATCAATTTATCATATTGGTACGTAAAATACATTGCTATGGCAATTAATAGAAACTAAGAATTATTGATTTGTCCCTGTTTTTAAGAAGTAAGTATACATGTTCTTTGTTTATTTAAGGTTTTTTACGGTATTTAAAATAATAGGTTTCTTTGTATTTTTATCCAAATATTTTCACTAAGTATAAGCCTCACAATGCATGCATGCACTTTTTTAATTAACAATTGAGGCTGTGGCAACCAAGTTATTGCGACAGTTGTTGGTGATGATAATGATGAAAATCCAGATTGGGTGACTGACTTTAAATGACTACTGTAAACACAATACTGCGCCAACCCATTCTTTGCTAATCTGCAACTCTTCGGCTGAATCATCACGTGATTTACGCTGAAGGAAAACATCGTGAGGAAACCCCGACATGTCTTAGAAATTAAAAAAGTATTTCGAAGACGTGAAATCCATCAACACGCATTGGGGCAGCGCGGCGTTTTCCTAGCCTTAAAACCTTCTCAAAAAGGGGGGTGCAGTCCTGTGTCCAGGAATGGGACGTTGTAGGCTGTAACTTTTAACTCATCAGTTACCTGCCATAATTTTATTCTTCATACCGGCCAGTACTAATTTTTCGACTTTTCGAACATTTCCCCTCCGTCACTACCGTCACAGGACGCAAGGATCATCTCCACAGCTCTCTCGTCCTTCTTGTAATAAGCAGCCCATTTTTGACCATGCTATTGACGAAGGCGCACATTCCTGTAGAACTAATGACATGTCTTCGAAAATTTTGTTCTAGCGTTTTTCCTTTCTTTTACGGACTATTATAGCGCAGTAATTAATATTACTGAAATTTGACGAATCAGCTGACATGATGACGTTTGCTCGACAGATAATTTGCTAATGACCTTATTATCGGAAAAACATTATATTCATACTACCAAGAAGTGTCCCTATTAAAGCAAACACAAGTGAGATACTGAGTCATTGCTAAGTACCTCGGGCAGTGGACTTATTAGCCACCCCTCGAATATTGGTTACAATTATGACCTGGTCAAAAATAACTTTTGACCAGGAGTATTTTGTAAAAATGTGTTTAATATTATATAAAACGTTTATTGCCAATCTATTAAACAGAGTTTTGTTTTTTTTGGATAGATACTAGCTTTTTACAAGGTAGCATAACTAGATCAGACATGTACATGATCCTAAAAAAAAAGGAAAGCAATATAAACGACAATAAGTTGAGTTACGGCTGAGGTGACCCCTGTGCTTGCCAAGGAAAAACAGCTATTCCTAAAATCTGGTTTGGAAACAATGAGGGGGAAGGTTACTCCTTCTCTCTCCCTCTTCTGTTAAAAAAAATGTACTAAAATGCTTTAAATTGCTATTTAATTGCGAAATTTTGAAAAATGTATTAAAAATATATGTATTTCCAAGAGGGTTCGGAATGGAGTGTGTGCTTCTCCTCCATAGAATACTATAATACACTATAAAATGGCTGCCAACCTTATTTTGTACGAGGATCGGTGTCGCCGGGAGCACACAAGCAATTATGTCGTATTATCACTACTACAAACCCGATACTCGAATTTACACATTTTAGACCCTTGAATAATGTTTTTGACACATCAATATTTCTTTATTCTTGTTTCTAATATTCACAAAATATAAATAGTTTCGACTTACTAGTTGTAGAATATGTCTCCATTACTTAAATTCCATTTCCCGGTGTTCTTTCGACACGTAATTAATGCACAATTTGCATATTTTTTTGAAGTTTATCTTGTATGCGATAACTACCTTCTAAAACCCAATATGTTGAACAAATGTGATTACTGCAGCAAAAACATTACGAAATCTAAACCGGGCCTAGAATGCAATCGCTGCGAAAAACTAGTTCATCTTAACAATCAATGCACTGGACTTACCAATAAGCAACTGGCTGCACTGAAGGCTTCCGAAAACCTAGAGTGGAATTGTCAAGACTGCCAAGAAAAGACACCCCGACGTAGCTCAATAGTGATTCCTAATGATGACGAAGACGACGAACATTACTCTGAGTCTCCCACTATACAGATCGACGTTAAAAAACTGCTGGGTGATATATCTAAAGAGGTAGAAAGAGCCATAAAAAAGGAAATGAAAGACCTCACTCAATCACTCCAATTTCAATCAGATAAAATGGACGAACTGCTTAAAAACATAGAAATTATGCAAGACAATATTTCTAATCTACAAAAGAAAAACACAGAACTTACCAATAAAAATAATAACCTAGAAACGCGGGTAGGTGCGCTAGAACAGCGCATTCAAGAAATAGAACAACAAAGGCTACATAAAAACATTGAAATCCACAATATCCCGTACATTGAAAACGAGAACCTACCAGAAATTGTAGGTAAAGTGGCAATAAGGCTTAATCAAAATGCATGCAATGTTAAGCAAATGAAACGACTGCCCAGTAAAAATGATCGACCAGGACCGGTCATGATTGAACTGAATAGTGAGCAAACACAATTAGCATGGCTAGCTGCTTCGAAATCGATAAGCCCCAGAATTACAGCTCAAGAAATATGCTCACACAACCACTCTTTAAATGTAAATACAGCAGTATTCATATGCGAAGCCCTAACGCAATACAACAAGCAACTACTGTACTATGCCAAACAGGAGCTTAAGAACTCATTTCGGTACATATGGATTAAGAAAGGTGTTCTGCGTGTACGCCGGGCAGGAGAAAGCCAGAAACCAATTATAATACGTTCAGCGGATGATGTAAAAGAGTTAAGCTGAGTACCTCCTAAATTTGTGTATTGAGCCTGTTTTTTTTTTTTTTTTTCGCTTCTCTGTTTACTATATAATATCGTTTCTTCGAACACTACTATGGATACCACACCTGAAGATGTATATCAACTTACAGACTGTGTAGACATAAACACATTTTTAGATAAAATCCCTTATAACATAGAACTCCTCTGCATACATATGAATATAAGATCTGTCATAAAAAACTTTGATTCACTTGAGCAATGTATTATGTCTTCATCTATGGTTATTGATGTAATTATGTTAACGGAAGTTAATATTTCTGATTCACTCAGTAACATATACCAAATAAAAGGCTATGTGATGCACACAGGACTGCGAAAAGGCCAAAAAAGGCGGTGGCGTAATTATCTACATAAATAATAAACACAAATTTAAAATTAAACATTACAAAACACAACACTGCGAAAGCTTATTAGGAACAATATACACGCCTACACGCTATTCCGCTGTCCTGTGTTGCATCTATCGTCCACCCGGTAGCAGTAAGCACCTGTTTGTTAAGGAACTTGACACACTATTATGTAAAGTTCCACGACTAGAAGACCTGTATATCTTAGGTGATATCAACATAGATCTACGCTCAAGTAGGCCCATTAAAGAAATTTATAACACTACTATGTACACCCATGGTCTAGTGTGCGGAATCAACGAGTACACACGCATTGAGTTAACAAAAAATGGACTTAGTAAATCTTGCATAGACCACATATACGCACGATCCCGCTCACTAGACGTGTACACGGCGGCACTGGGAACTGCTCTGGCCGATCACCGCGCTGTTGCGCTTGCAGTTACCGCTATAATGAATCGATTCACACGGGAGGATTCTAAGTATATCATACGCTACGACAATAAAAAACTAATAAAAAGTCTAAACGAAATAGATTGGAAGCCTGCCAAGCAAACTATATGTCCATACAAAATATATGAACTTATAATTAATAACATACACAAATGTTACGAAAACTCAACTGTTAAAATAAAAACATCAAATAATAAAAATCGTCATAATAACAAATGGATAAATAATAAGATCTTAAAAGCTTGTGAATACCGGGATAAATTATTTAAAAAATGGATAGCCGACCCATCCAATAAAATTTTAAAACTGCAATATAACACATCAAGGAATTTTGCAAATAAATTAATCTGGAAGTGTAAAAATCAAAAACTACGTCAAGACATCACAAACTATAAAAACAACCCCAGAGTACTGTGGCAAATATTAAATGAACTCACTGGAAGGACAAAAATATTGGCTGATACGATTATTACCAATGCACTCGAAAAAAATAATACCTCGATTTATGATTTGACCAACAACTTTGCTTTATGTTTTAAAAATAGTGTTAAAAATATGCCAAAATGTAATATAAAGCTTTTAGATAGGGAAACTTATGCAGATGTTCCTAAAGTATCTTGTCGCTTTCAAAAATTGACAGCAAAATCAACTCTCAAAGAAATAAAGTCCATAAATAGCACTAAGGCACCGGGAATTGATAAGATTAGAGCGCAGGACCTAAAGACCATTGGGATTAAAATAGCTGACGTCATTGCTCATTTTATAAACGAAACCGTTAGACAAGGTAAGTATCCTAATGAGTTGAAAACGGGAATAGTTAGGCCAATACACAAAAAAGGAAGCCATAACATCTATGAAAACTATCGCCCAATAACTATTCTCTCCGCTATTGACAAAATAGTTGAAAAAGCCATTGCGAAACAAATTCAGACGTTTTATACAAATAATAACATTATCACTAACAAACAATACGGATTTCAACCAAAAAAGAGTACAACACAGCTTCTATCCCAATTCACTGACAGAATATACAAGCACCTTAATGACAAAAAACATATTCTTATAGTATTCATAGATTACAGTAAGGCCTTTGATACATTAAATCATGATACCCTACTTGCGAAGTTAAACGACTGTGGGATACAAGGCCCTCTGAACAAATGGTGTAAGAACTATCTTGAGGATAGGTCATTTGTGGTAAAGATCAGGAACACTCTCAGTATGAAAATTAAAACTTCTGAAGGAACGGCACAAGGCTCGGTACTTGGACCACTCCACTATATCACGTACGTCAACGATGTAGTTAATATTGTCAAAAACTGTGAAATATACCAATTCGCTGATGACACGTGTCTTGTAGCCGCAGACAGGGATATTAATCTTGCTCTTAAAAAACTACAAAGTGACTTTACGCAATTGACAAAATGGTCGCACGATGCAGGCCTTGTTCTTAATGCGGACAAAACGAAACTCATGTACGTAAGCTCAAGTCAAAATAGAAAACCCTATAGCCTCAAACTAATCGCGCATAACCATAACTGTCTTCATAGCGATTTGGCTAACTGTTCTTGTGCTCCTGTGGAGATTATCAACAAACAAAAGTACCTAGGGTTAGTAATCGATAATCGTCTTAAATGGACAGAACATATAAACCATGTTTGTGATAAAGTACGTGCAATGCTGGCTAAATTCGGACTTATTAAGAATAAAATTCCCTTTCCCACGCTCTTACTTTTATACAAGGCCTTGGTGGAGACCACTATACATTATGGTCTTAGTAGTTATGGCAGAACTAGCAAATCACATCTTGATCAAATATATAATCTCCAAGTCAGACTTTTAAAAACCATCGTGCCTACGAATATAAAAAACAAATACAAAAATAATTACCACCAACTTTTTTATCACTGCAACACCATACCTATATACGACAAAGTGAAATATATACTGCTCTGCGATCATTTCTTTACTGACAGTTTTAAAACATTTACCTACCGCAGCAGTAAAACAAGAAGTGCCTCTAATGCAATTCTTAATTTACCGAGCTATAAAAATTTATACGGAAAAGCAATGTTACAATACCTAATACCAAAATTGATAAACGAGTTACCTACAACAGTTAAAGGCCAAATTACTAAAGTAAACATCAAAAATAAACTTAAACAGCACTACTTATCTTTAGCATTACTAGCGTAAAATATTAAAAAAAAAATTGTACAAACAATGTCATCCGTGTGAATCTACAAACCCAAACGAGTTACTTTGGCTTTTGGAGTTAGAGGTGCATAATATGTGTTATGCGTGTTGATTGGTCAAATAGCGTGCGCAGTAATCACATCGCGCAATTGATGTGTAAGTAGGTAGTTAAGAATGAATACCTATTACTTAGTTCTGTTCGAGCGACAGATGTCGAATCGCAGTGTGCGGTAAAACCAATGCTGGTTTATGTCACACTGTCACTTAATGTATTTAGTTTAAGTTATGTGTAAATTAACTAAATAAAAAAAAAAATAAAAATATGTATGGCCACGCTTGATACAAAAATTGGAAACGATTAATTGTGTTGACTTTTATATAGGTGTGAATTGACGTGTTAGTGACATGTTAGTGGCTACACGGGCTCCGCCCACTCCCCCGTTCTATTATGTATGTATATATATAGTATTCTATGTGTCTCCTCTGTCCCCCCCACCCTCCCCCCATTTCAATATAGTTAATCTAAAGCCCTTCCTGTTCGACATCAATTGTTTATAGACTTAGAATTCGTTACGCGCGATCTTGATTTCCCAAAAATATTTGATGAGAGGAGCCAGAAAGGCTATCATAGCTTTCAACCAGCATGTGAAAAACATTCCCTCAGACCAGTGGTTCCTTGTATTCAAAAATAGTTTTAACGAATGAAAAAGTGCTTAAATCTGAGAATACTTTGAAAAGCAGTACATTTATAATGTAATATAACTTGTTTTTTTAGGAGTTACGCAAAACTTTCAGTGTACCCCACGTAGTTCTGAGGGGTAACGATGCATGCCATTTGTTTAAAGAGTCTCAAAATTACGTAATTACTTTTGAGACTCTTTAACAACTGTCTTTTCTTTTGGACATCATGAAATTCACGTATTTTCTATTTTCCTAGTCGGACTAGATCAATTTGAACCTTGTCCATTCACAAAAACGAACTACTTTAATAATTTCATGTAACTATTTTTACAGATTTGCCTGCTTCTTCTATAAACTACTATTGCAGCATCAGACGTCCAATAAAATTTTTACAGAATGATGACATACAATGTCTTGTGAAATTAAAGGAACTAGAAATGTTTCGTATTTTAGGAACTATAGATGAATCGAAAGTAATAAGTGTCGCAAATAATTCCTTGAACAGTACTGCAATGGTATATAATCCACGATTATATTTTACTACTTCGTTACTGAATATTTTGTTGTAAAACAATACAATTTCGTTTGCAGAATTGCTCCAATATTCAGTGCACTAACTGGACAATAATTTATTGTGATGAAGATCATTGTTTGGATTTCAATAAAACCTTGCATGAACCAATGTGCACAGAAAGCTTTTGCAAAAATATTGCCCTTAGAATAGAATATGATTTCTATGTTTACGACTCAAAAATTGTTAATGCGACTGTAAAACTATTTGCTAAAGATATACCAATCGCCATACAATATACGACGCAAAAAATAACTGTTAAATTTTACATGGGTAATACTTCATCAGAGAGAACAATAAAATTAAGTGGAACTCCAGGTTACATTACAGGTTTGCCTTTGATAACGTCATTTACGGAAAGCAATCACACTAATAAGTTTTTAAATAACGATCGCCAAAATTATTATTTGACATATCCTGATAACAAGGATGGTTTGTGTGTAAAAACGAAAATTACGAAGAAAGTTTTACTGTTTGGTTTAAACAAAAGAATGAAATGCAAAATTTCGATACGATATATTCCTACGTCAAATGCTACAGAAGCGTGCTTAAATGTACAGACTTACATCAACAAGATGTTAAGTGTCCAAAATAAAGTCTATGTATCACCGTATGGAAACCCAAATAATGTTAAGGATGACGATTGGTTACCCATTCAACTGCAAAACCAGTTTATTTATGGCCAATTATATACTAAAAGTTCTAAAATACAATGTTACAACTTGCAGACGCGGGTTGCTTTTATTTTCACTTATGCTGTTTTAAGTAATAGTATTGGTCGAGAGGAAAATAAATTATTAAGTGCTAAAGTAGATGGTTCTGCAACTAATGTAACATTTAGCATTAACTCACAAGAACTATCGGCTGTGATTACAGTTGATATTAATTTTATTAATGTAAATAATTGGATGCAGCATGAGTATGCTGGACCTCCGCATTTGAATCTCAATTTACCAAAGGATTTCTTTTTTCCTTTTCCTTCGAATAAAGAATGTTTTTCATTTAAGGCAAATATATTCTTAATCAACTATTGTGTCTTTGCACTGTTCGCCAAATAAAATAACTGTCGAATATAACGAATAATTTTTATTTTGAAATAAATACTTTTGTTAACTTCTATCACTTTAACTTTGCATCCACCCATCATGGACTTGGGTCTCGATGCTGATGGCCTGAAAATAAAACCCATTTTAGGCTCTCCACATATTTATATAATCAATGTGATCGTGAATTCTCACACAGGTTGTATTATTACAATAAAACATTTTATTATAAAAGAAATATTTAATCCAATGTAACTAATTCTAAGAAATTATGAGGAACACTTTTATGATACATTAAAAGGATGAGACTAAAGCCGCCTTCATATATATACAATATTTTTACATAGATTATTTCAATCTGTACTTTATTAATAACTAAGATATTATTTCTTAACAAAAAAAAAACATTAATTTTAGAGGAGCGTGTTTGAGATTAACTAAAGCGGATTGTATAAGTGTGTGGTGTTGTGTGGTGCGGTGTGGACACGCACCTATGCGACGTAGGTGTAGACCTTGCGGTCGTCGGGCGTGCGCGCCAGGTACTCGCGCTCGATGAGCCCCTCGATGCGCTTCTTGATAACGACCGGCGACGGCAGGAAGCGCGCGCGCAGCTGCTCCGTCACCTCGGCCACCAGCAGCGTGTGCTGCACGCCAGCACGCACCACGCCATTACACAATATACCAACCCCCAACATCTTATCATTTTTACTTAGTATGTATCATCATTCATCAGTACGATCTATCAATCTATTGCATTCTCATAACGGGATATTAGCTATAGTTGGCACGCTTGGCAGGCGGGTTGGCAACCAGAGTTGTTTTTATTTTCTAGTTATTAGTAAGGAGACACTCCTGTCCATCTCCTATGTTATTTTCCTCGGTCGCCTCTAACGACATCCACGGAACGATATGTATAATTTACGAGTCCTCTAAACGTACTCGTATATGTTAATACGGAACCGCGCACTTTATTTGAAGGGTATAAGGACAAAACAAGGAATGTCACAAAAAGTTCAAATATACATTAAGTAAAGCAACACTTAGGTTTACGCGCGTGTTTCTATGTAGCATTATGTAAAAAGCACAAAAACAATTGTAATCCCTCATATCTTCAATATTTCAAAACCTTGTACATGTGCAAAAGTGGGAATGACTCTGGTTAAAGGGAACGTGATATGGAATGTCCAACGGTTAATGTCAGATTTCTTGTATATACAAATTTCTTGTATATGTACTCTGTGATGTCAGATATGTTATCTTTTCCAAAAAGGATGCAAAAATATAGTATTTTTGGGAAATTGCAATTTTTACTAGTACACTTTTTTTAATCTTTATGTCTGTATGTACTCAATACAAATAATAATGTATTTTTCCATATTTATTTGATATTGCTTATTGTTTTGGCCATACCTTACTTTTAAAATAATAATGAGAGTCTGAGCAATTTAGATTCATATTAAAATAAATTAAAAACTATTTTATAATTAAATAATACATACTCTTTCTTTTTTTCTTTCAATTTTAAATTCATGATGGAAAAAATTATTTCCGTAAAACATACTTGTTCCAGACTTCCAATCACGGTGAATATTAAAAAGCGACAGTTTAATTTGCGATAAAAATATAGCATTTATCGTACTATATTATTTTTCTATAATATATAGTACAATTGACTGATATATAGTATACTTATTATATATATATATATATATATATATATATATATATATATATATATATATATATGTACACGTGGTGGCAACCCTACTTGTCGGTGTAGTTCAGATTTACATTTTTCAGTCGATTTGGGAAAAAAATGAATACAAAATCATCCATGTTGAATAAGAAAACAGTGAATCAACCAGAATGTAGCAACGAATGTGAATTGCCTAGACTTGACTACCAAAATTACTTGCCAATTAGTGCTGACAAGTACAAGGACCTTATGGATTTAAAAATTAGACATGTGTCAATCATGCATGATTCGTTCGTTTGAGCTGGTACACTTAAAAGTATTGATGGTTCATTCATTTGTTTTTGAATGTACCAGTACAACCAATCACAAACAATTGACGGTACGTTTTTACCCCCCGATTTGTTTGAATTGTTTTGTTTGAATTGAATCAAATTGAATTGTTTGTTGTGAATGAGCCGCAAACCGACCGAATCCCGAATGATCTGAATAAACAAGCGAATTGAATTAACTGTGCAGACTGCAGATCATGGAGTAGAGTAGAGTAATATATACACAGATCACCATTACTCCTAGCGGAGAATATATACGGAAACTGCAGAGTAACAGGAGTATTTATTATTTAAGGGTTTTTTTTATTATAATATTGTTACCTAAATTAAAAACTATTTTACGTTTTCTTATATTTATTTGTTAAATCTATGAGTTAAAAATATAATTCCTTAGAGTTTACTAAAAATAACACTTCAAAAGATTTCATGATAAATGATTTATTTATAGATAATTTTCAACCATCTTATATAAGTATAAGTTAGGTAAAAGTTTAATTTCGTAGCAAATAAATGTTACAGTCCCTATTTTTAGACATGTAATGTAAGATGAAATTGTGTATTGTTAGATTATTAGGAATGAAATTTAAAAATAAACAAATTTATTAAATACTTAAAATATACGATAACTTGAGGTTTTTGTGTTTATGTCATCTAGCGTCGATTGTTCTTACCACCTTGAAAGTTTATAAGTTTTAGTTCGATAAAATGACTTTATTACCTATAACATGTAGTAGATGGCGCTATTACAAATCTCAAATAGAAAATTTTCGCTTCTCAATGGATCTCACAGACTCACAGAGTACTGGAGCCTGAAATGATCCATTTGAATGATCGATCCGAATGTACCAGTACGCGTGACGAAATGTACTAGAATGATTCGGTCGCTAGTAATGAGTGATTTACACATGTCTATTAAAAATATTTTGTTCTGTTGAAGGACGAGCCTATATTGAAGGCATTACTCACATATAGCATACTAGATTTGGACATTCCCTGTACGGGTTATACAGGACATTCCATGTTTTAGTACTTCATAAAAATTACTTACTTTTTTTTCAAATTTTACACATTTGTTAATATTCGCCAACAGTTTATTTGTAACCACAGCTAATCTCCGTAAGCTAAAGTTCCTATCAGTAGTTTCTAAACAATTAATAAGTAAGACAAAGTTATAAACTTTTAAACATTAAAGTGTTAATTACACAAAAACCTGTTTAAGTGACATTCCTTGTTTTGCCCCTGTACCCTTCATTTTATGTAAGAACTTAACACTCTTACCCAGGCCATAATCATCACGATAACGTGAATATTCATGTTATTATAAAAGTGTTTGTTTTATTGCAATTTTTAAACTAGATTTTTAATAATACTCAGATTGAGATGATTGAAGCTGGTAATTACTCAGTTCACAGACGCAATTAAATAGTTCTTTGTTTTTTGTTAACTGCTATGTATATTCGTTGTTTTTATCTTGTAATAATTATTACTAAGTTTTTTTTTATTAATGTCTATGATTATTAAAATTATACAATGGAAGTAGTACTATCCTCAAGTCCATTCAAGACGTTTGTATCTCCGCGGAGAAAAGAAGTCTCACTTTATGTATATATAAATATACATAGATTCGGATTATCTACTAAATAAAAAGCATAACAAATATATTTTTTCTCTCGATTACTTCGCAATACTTTAGATTTATTACCCGTTACCTTAAAATGTCAATTGTATGAAATTCTACGTGCATGACTACCAGACTATAGAAGCACACTGACTTACAAAATTTTTGAGTTATGGTGATTATGAATGCAATATGCAGGCAGTTTGCTCACTTGAGCCATCTGTTCAATTACCTAACGGATTAATGTCTTTGTTTTACTGACTGTTTATTCATTAGTTTCGGTCTTACTAACTTCTCTTTGATGTATTGTATGATTTTTGTACAATGAATATCTTCTCTATACCCACCTCTTTCTATTGTCATTTAATGAAGTGATAGAGTAACTTTAAGCATTCCCTAATTTTAAGACTAAAACTGTTTAAGTATAATAGTGTTATGTGACATTTCACTGTAAGTCTTGGCATTTTCTAACACAGCATTCACTTTGCTATTAGACTATGTAACACTATCACTCGTTTTCAAATATCAAGGTATATAGTAAAAGCTGTGTTGCAGTAATTACTTTACAAAGTTATGGTCCGTGTACATAATTAAGTTTTCAGTTATTTGACATACCGCCATCCTCTTCCGAGCCTTCATAATACGCACGATGGCAGCTTCAATTTCATGCTTGCGATCTTCGTCTACTTTGTTGCGAGTCTCGCGTCGTTCTGGCTCCGATTCACCCTTAGCTGCTACTGTTTGGATCTTAACTCTGTAATTAAAATATTTATTACAAAATAGATATCTTTAATAAAACCAGCATGATAAAGAAAAATAGTCAGTTTTACTGTGCTTATACTATAACTTTATTCATCATGTCTTTTAAGATCTATTGGACCTGGACATGCTTAGTAGGTAGTAGCTGATTTGTTAATGCTTCCCAAAAGCTACTCTGTAAGATTTTGGTTGGGCATTTTTTAATTTGGATTTTTCGCTATCAGGCAGTAACTGTGATGCTGCATAACAATATTAAAAAAGCCATAAATTCCTTTTTACATCCAGAATGTTATTTTGGTATGTATCTTACATGTGCTGATTAGTAATTGCATTTTGAAGTTATAGCTAGTGGCATAAGTTATGAGGACTGCCATTCACATGCATTATAAAGTGAAGGCAATATTTGAGCACTTGCTTTGGGTATCTTATAATTCTATAATTCTCATGCATTGCTATCAAGTCTTAGACTTAAATTTACAGCCTATAGACGTCCCACTGCTGGGCACAAGCCTCCTCTCATCTCTGAGAAGGTTTTAGGGAAAGGAAATGTCCACCGTGCTGCACAATGCGTGTTTACGAACTTCACTTGAAATATATTTTTTTTCAGACATGCAGTTGTCCTCACGATGTTTACTTAACTGACAAGGTTGTGGTAAATCAGCACTTAAAATTACTATGGCATTGGGGCCGGCGGGGATCGAACCTGGTTTGCTAGTGTACTGTGAAATTTACAGCGAGCACTTAGTATTGTTAAGCGCAAATTGTTTTCAGTACTATTGTTATCAACTCCTACTTTTCATCTACCTGTAAATATCCACTCCTGGACCACATTCATTCATTCATTACAGCCTGTCAATATTTAACTGCTGAACATAGGCCTCCCTCATAGATAGCCTCATAAGAGGTTTTCGTCTAAGTTGCTATGCTCGGTACGTGGGTTGGCAACTAGTTTTTTATTATTTTTGATCTAACGGCGCCTCTACACGTTGGCCAACACAGTGGTGAATGTAGTGGCCAATAGCATTGGGCAACGTGTAGACGGGGTGTTTAAAAAATATTTTTTATGGGCTTCATTGGTATGTATTGGAACGATGGCCCGCAAGTTGGCGCGAGATCCGTGTGGTGTCGGTTTTTTACAAAAGATCAAAGGATTGTTGGCAAAGTTTGGTCGCCGCGTCCACACGTTGGCCGCGAGTTTAGTTTGCTACAAGCTCCCAGAGTGTTTATACGCATCTGATTAAAATTTTATATTCACGCTTTGTAGGGTGGATGACCCAATTACCAGCCTTTTAGTGCCAATTTCAACTTTAAACATTCCTACTACTTTAATTAGTGCGATTTAATTATTTTTAAACATTTGTTTTAATCGATAAGCTATTTATAAAAAAAATAATGAACATTTATTTACAATCAGATTATTACGAGAACAATTTTAAAATGAAAAAAAAAATGAAGCACGTCGTTTATACATGGTAGAACCATGCAGTTATATTAGAAGTATAGTTGTAGCACGAATGGGTCGGTTCGATCAGGGAAGGACCACGCTCTCACAGAATATCAATGTAAAATAGTAGCTTAATGATGCTGTGTTTCGTATAGTGAGTGTAGAGAACCAGAGACACTTTTTAAAGGAAACGAGGCATTTCATCTTAGTCCTCACGGGTGACAACACATCTGCATTTTGATTCGTAATCGAGGATAGATGTAGATGTCTGTGGGCCACAGCATCCACTTACCATCAGGTGGACTGTGTGCTTGTTTGTCACCTTATCCTATATAAAAAAGCGTCGATTTCTTATAATTTAATCGTGCAAGTTTTCGAATCATCATCATCATTACAGCTCTTCACAAGTCCACTACTGAACATCCTCCTCCACAGAATGCCGCAAAGCATGGTCCTGAGCCACTTTCCTTGTCATGAGTTTTTCATTTATGTTCTAAGTTATAATTAGTACCTATTATTAAGTCAGTGTCAATTATATTTATTGCTATTGTTTTTGTCTTTCTCAAAAAATAATTAAATTACCAAATAAATTATAAGGTGTTTTTTTATATACATCAAATGTCTGATAGAAAAGCAAGTACATGTTTTGCTAAAAACAAAACCCTATTTTAAAACATAGACTAATCGATTATAATTCCTTTAACTTTAAAATAAGTTAAGTTCTAATTAATGGTATTTATTCCAGTTTATGATGCATGTAAAGAATAAATAAAGCTAATCGTATATCGTATATCTATTTGTAGCCCCATTAATATTCACTATTCTTTTATAAATAAACGTTACCCCCCACACTTGGATTTTCTCCTGCGTCGCGGAGGCTACTTACAAACATAAATTGCACAAGGACACACATCCAGACCCGAAACAATTATTTGTAGGATATACAAATACTTGTTCCGTGCGGGATACAAACCCGCGACCCCTGGCACAGCCACTCATTGCCAAGCCACTGCGCCACGAAGCCGTCGTCTAAAATAAAATAAATTCGTCCGCACATCGGCCCGAACCGAAGTAAACTGAACGACCTTCCAACGTGTGGACGCCGTCACCAACTCTCGGCCAATATATTCGCCACTAGTGTGTTGGCCAACGTGTAGAGGCGACTTAACAGTAAAATACTGCTGCCCATATCCTGTTTCACTGTTCCCATGTTATGTAACAACACCCATAGGATGACAGTCCAGTCGATTCTCTTACGTCGCCACTACACGGCCAGATCAGCCAAACGCCACATATTTTAGACATATGTATATTATAGGGAAGATTTTCTCCTTTAATCATTACTTTTGGTAGTCGGATTGACGATAATAACTAATGATAACTATTTCTAAATAATGTTCCACATCGGTGTCGGTATCTTACATGTGGCATAAACAAGATGGTTATATAGTTATCTATTAAAAATCATGACATTTTTTAGCTTTTGTAATCGCCTTTTATGACACCTGTGGGAAGAAAGGCGGTCATGGACTCTTTACGTCGTGGCCAAATGCCATAGCGCAATACACTACAGTATATTGTTTAGTTCAACATTCACTTACCTATGTAACTTAGAAGTGAAGGCATCATTAACATAGAACTGATGAGAAGGTTCTATCTCCTTAGTCTTCGGATGCTTGATAAGCACTCGTTGTGTCGGTTTTCCCATGGCTAAAGATTGCAAGGCACGTACGAGGTCTTTTTCGGGAATGTCAGTCTCATTGAGTATTTCCTTAAAAGAAAGAGAGCATGTTCATACCATTATTTAATACAAATGCTTTTAATGAAATTAACCTCACCTTCCAGATTGTAGAGGTTTTAAATTGCTTAATTTATTGAGATGTATAAAAGCCGTAAGTAACGAAGTTCCGAATTTCTAGATATACAGAATATATTCTAAGTTTATCCAATATAGATATGTCTGTGTTTTATGTTTAGTATTATATGTGATCATTTTTGATTGATTTTAAAGAAAATATATTTTTTTTTATTTATCCAACCATCAGGTTGCCTGGTGAGGTAGATATTTGGAAAAAAAGTTCTTTTATTTCACGTTTCCAACAATTAATTATATAATTACTTGTCGTAATAAATTATATTATTAAGAAACCAGCAGGCCCAAGACATTATAATATTGCATCTACTGATCATACTAAATAGATATATTCTGGAGTCGGTTTAAATTATATTATGCAAAAGAATATATTACAATGTACATAACAAGTTTTGCACAGAAAATTTTACTCTAAGTCAGTTTAGGCTTGTTTAAAGCTCTCATGAACGTCAAATCTACATTGAGTCAGAAAATAAAACCTTTTCAGAGAAGAATAGGGCATTAATTGTCATATTACAATTTCGAAAACTTTTCAATATTCAGTTCGTATTTGTAAATTTAGCGTACCTCATAAGTGAGCCGCTCGCGCTTATTAAACAGCAGCAGAACGCACATCTGGAAGGTGGATACTTGTATGATGTGCTTGCGGGGCGCGGCGGCGGAGGCAGCAGGGGCGGGTGCGAGCGCGGGCGTAGAGGCGGTGGAGGGGGCGGGGGCAGTGGAGGGGGTGGAGGACGCAGCGTGCGGATGCGGGGGGGGGGAGCGCGGCGGCGACGCGCCCGCGCCCGCGCCCACCGCGCGGAACGTGGCGTGTAGGTCCGCGCTGCCCAGCTGCGGCTGCAGCGACAGCTGACGTCCCGAGTGCTTCGCTAGGTAGAAGCTGCAACACAAATTGTGTCAAATATATTTTTTCTAACAACCTCTTATTTGATGAACATATTGAATATATTGCGAGTGGGGCTTCTAGAGATTTAGGTTTTCATATAAGGTCACGCTCGAAAAATTTTAAAAACGAAAAAACTGTAATATACACCCGAATTAGCAGGGAAGTTTCAGAATAAATATTATACGCGAATAGTGAAAAAGAAACCTGTTCTTTTTAACTTTTAAACTGAGTGCGTGGTGATGCACTATATTAACTAAATGTCATTCATAAGTATCTAACGCTTACTATTTTACTACGCACGCACACATTCGTAAGAATCAATTTACGCATACATAGGACAAATTTACGCATACGCGTAGTTGTTGCCCATAAATCACATTAAATTTGGGATAGTTTCCAAAAAATATAAAACCTTATTTACTCGGTATTTTCAAAAACACTAATTACGGTATGTCCTTACTTTTATATTTGATCTTAAATATAAAATTTGAATAATATAAAAAAGAACTCTGAAGTCAATTCAAAATAAAATTTTGAAATATTTAGATTATAAAACCCAAGTTTATGACAGTACATATAGGCGCGTTGCATAAGATATCACTTACTTCCCTTATGAATTCGAAGGAGCGTTAGACATAGCATACTATTTAAAGATAGCAAACGGGACAGTAGAGTCGCATGAACTTTTGAAACACTAAATTCGCTGTTCCACGCAGCACCAATACCACAAGTAAGCTTAGATTGTATGTTCATGGGTACGTATGAAGATTGTACGTTCGCATTTGCACGCTTTTTAATTCAATGAGTGAAATAGACAGAGCACTAAAGGGAATATATTATTTAATAGTATTATTAAATAAAAGCGATTTTTGACTACGCAGTTTCTTGATATGAGGATACATACTAGGTTACAGTCTATTTTCATGCTAGATTAAGTTAAAAGATAACAGTTGCCTGATTTTATCACAAACTTTCTTAGCATGCGACTCTACACATTTATCTACACGTGACTAATTTGTAATAGTTAATTTTTACATAAATGTATAAAACAATTGATTGTAAATAACTCTATGTATTCCTAAAAACAATAAAATAAAAAATACTTCAATGGACGATGCAAATTCCATGGTTTCAATTTGTGTATTTTTAGTAGTTGAAGTGTTTTAGCTTTCATATCAAATCACATACATTTATTGTGGAATATATATAGGTTACAAAAGACCTTATTACCTATATTACATATAAGTATCACTATTTCCGTCCGTATCGGATGTACAATATTCAAATCCGACTTGGACGTACAAGATTTAATTTCGTTTAAGTGACATAAATTGGCATTTAAATAATCATTAATTGTGTGAAAGTGGAAAAATTAAATAAAGGGGCTATGGGTGTAAAAGGGACTTCTCTACACTCACCATACGAAGGGGTTGTGATTTGTAGAATTACGATCACAGGTTTGAATATATAGTACACAATTTATAATTTATTGGCAGGGACAATAATTCCTTTCAGTAACCCTAAACAAAATTAAATGTTTTAATAGAAAGAATGAAAGGAAAAATAATACGTTATGGTGGGATGATGTGATACATATGGAAGTTGAAGCAAAGAAGAGAGCATGGCTAGATTTACTAGCAACAAAGGCTGGTAATTCTAGTGGTACAAATGATGATATTGAAAGATAAAAGGCAATCTTTAGACATCTTAATAACAGAGTAAAAGAAGTAGTTGAAAGGAAAAAGCAAGAAAGAACGGATAAGAATGATAGAAGAATATCGGATAACTTTCAGGCAAATATTAAAATGTTCTGGAAACTCGTAAGAACTACCAGGGGACATTCGAAACAGCTTATGATGAATGCTATAAGAGACGAGAATGGCTATATTCTGAATGATGAAGTTTTGAGTTTAAAGAGATGGAAGGAATATTTTGAAAGCGTGTTTATGAGTGAGGAGACAACGTGTGTACTAAGTGAAGTAGAAATTCCGAAAGAAGAGGAAAGAGGTAGCGAGATAAGTATAGGTGAAATAATGAAAGCAATGAAAAGCATGAAAGCAGGTAAGGCTGCCGGATATGATAGAGTTTCACTCGAAATGCTAAGGGCTGGAGAGGAAGTGGTGGCAGGCCTGCTGCACACCTTGTTTAATTTACGCTGGGAACTGAAGCGGGTACCGGTAGACTGGTGCATAGCCGTGATAATCCCAGTATATAAGGGAAAAGGGTCGCAGCAGGACTGTAAAAACTAGGGGATCAGCCTTCTTAGCATTGTGGGAAAACTGTATGCTAAGGTACTGATTGAAAGGGTCATGAAAGAAACTGATGGAAAAATTTGGGATGTGCAAGCGGGATTTAGAAAGGGAATGGGATGTACAGATCAAGTCTTTTCCATGCGCATGATCGCGGAGAAGTTTTTGGCCAAAAACCAAAAGGTTTTTTGTGCGTTCATGGACTTGGAGAAGGCCTATGACAGAGTGAATAGGGATGTGCTATGGCAAACACTGAAGTCATTTGCGTTGGGCGCTGGCTTGATACAGGCATTGGAGTCTCTTTATAGGGACTCTAGTGCTTGTGTTAGGATCAACGGGGTCTACTCGGACTGGTTTGACATCCATAAAGATGTCAGACAGGGCTGTGTGGCTTCCCCGTGGCTGTTCAACCTATTTATGGACAGTTGTTTGCAAAATTTGAAAGTTGAAGAATGCGGATTAAGAATGGGTGAGTTAACCGTCAAATGCCTTTTGTAAGCAGATGATCAAGTTATCCTTGCGTCGTCGGCGGCCGAGTTGCAAATGATGGTTACATTAATGAACAGATCATTAAAAGAAAGGGGTATGAAAGTGAACGCAAGTAAGACGAAGGTTATGGTTTTTGAAAGAGAAGAAAGTAAAACGATTTGTGAAATAAGAATAGAAGGGGAATTGATCGAGCAAGTAGATGAGTTTGTATATTTGGGCTGCGTATTTAGCAGGGATGGGAGATATGATAAGGATATAGAACGACGAGTGAATGCGGGAAATAGAGTAAATGGGGCCCTGCAATCTATTGTGAAGAGTCAAAATGTGTCGAAAAAGGCACGTATGGCAATTCACAATGCTGTGTTGGTCCCTACTTTAACGTATGGTAGTGAAAGTTGGGTGTGGCAGAAGAAGCACGAGAGTAGAATGAACGCAGTAGAAATGCGGTCGTTAAGGAGTATGTTAGGGCTGAATCTTAATGACAGGGTAAGAAATTGTGTAATAAGAGAAGAGTGTGGTTTGCAAGATGATGTTGTGACCAGGATTAAGAAAGGAATGCTTCGGTGGTTTGGTCATGTGGAAAGAATGAATGAGGAAAGAGTGACAAAGAAAATTTATGTTGCAGAAGTGAATGGCAGAGTCGGAAAGGGACGTCCTAGGCGAAAATTTATCGACCAAATTGGCGATTTATTGAAAACGGGCCAAATTAGGAGTACCCTTAACCGACGAGCATGTATGCGTATGGATGTGAAGGAAGCGAGAGAGGTGTGTCAGGATCGTGCCAAATGGAAGTCTGTAGTCTCTGCCTACCCCTCTGGGTGACAGGCGTGAGTGTTTATGTATATGTATGTATGTTTTAATAAAATATTCAATGCACATCATAATCATTGTATTAAAACGACATGTCGTGTAGCATTCACACACCAATGAAAAAAGGAGCTTTGCAATTAACTATAAGAAATATAAAATAAAATGGAATCATAATCGATAGTAACGATAATCGAGTATTTTACGTAATTTTTAGCGCGTAATATGCGTTTTCACATCGCTAGTATATTAGTTACCGTCCGCACCGTTTCTTGTCATTATTTTGTTCCTAAAAACTATAACTGCGCAGCCATTCGCGACTATCTTCAGCCCGGCCAAGATAGAACGCGCAGACTCGTAGTTTAAATAACTAAAAACTATGTGTGATACGGGAAAAAATTTAGGCGAAATTTAAAATTGAAGACCTATTCATTTTACGTAAAAAGGTCGTTTATCAGTTATATTCTAAAGTTCCTAATCTATTTCCTTTAATACTGGTGATGGTTTTTTTTTATTGATTTAATGTGTTTAAGGTAAGAAATCAATTCCTTCTTAGTTTTTTCCAAATAGTTTGTTTTAAAATAAATGTAAAACACATCCATTTTCATATTACGATGATACGTTCCCTTTGCTTGTTGAGCATCATAACACTAGATACTATTATAATTTTTTGTTCTGAACTACTACAAACAGAAATCTTTGTAATTAACATCAAGTTTGTTCACCACCACATCATAAATAACCTAAACCATCCTTACCTTCTAAAAACTTCAAATGCGTTTCTTGGGGCTGTAGGTATATTGCATTTGGGTGTAGCACTTTGAGTCGGCCAAAACCCGGTGGTTAAAACACGAACCGATAGATCTACACCATGAAGATTGGTCTGCAATGAATAACTATTAACTTAAACAATATCTTTTTAAATGTTAGTAACATTAAAATTAATAAATTTAAAATACTTTAATATCACGTCACATGTGACGACTTAGAAAATAAATTATTTACCCCTGAAGAAAGCACATGCTCTTTAAATTCGTCCATAATGGTATTAGAAACAGTCATATCTTTGAACATTCCTTCCAGCTTGGAAGTAAATTGACACCCGCATTCAGTCTGGAAAAAATACACATATGTTACAGAAAATGTAATTTTGTAAATTATGTATTATAATACGGGTTTAGTTTGGGTATCATTCTGTTTGTATATAAAAAGATACCACCGGTTTTACTTATTTTAATAACCGAAATTTAAAATCATACGAGCTTAGTTTTTATAAATAACAATTTTAAATTGAATAAAAAGAAATTAAAATGTTAGTTGCGAAGTTGAAGTAGTTGAAGAAGAAGACAAAAGCAAAACTTCATTCACGGCCCTTAATATATTATATATTTTTAGATATTACACCTCTTTAAATATGTTAGGTTAATGGTGTGAGAATCAAAACGCAAATGAGAGCTAAAATGGAAACTGACTGACTGGAAAGAATGCCTCGTTTCCAGTAAAAAAATTTCTCCGGTTCTCTACACTCACCATACGAAACACAGAAGCATTGAGCTGCCAATTTACGCTGGTATTCTATGGGAGCGTGTCCTGCTCCGGTCGAGCCAACTTATTCATGCTACAACCATAATATATCTGCAGCGTGACACATATGAAATTGTTCAAGCATGATAGCAGTCTAATATTGTTTTAGCTTCATGGTTTAAACAAGTAGGCTCAGGATTAGGTTTAGATTCATCAGGATTAGTCTTAAGTTGTGCTACTGTGTAGTGCCAGCATAATGAGCATTAAGTATGGACTTTTATAATAAATGCATTCATATAAAATAATTAATTTGGATATATTTCTAGTTTTCAATTATATTGCATAAAACATCCACAAAATGCGTTATCTATGATCTAAATGGAAGAGTAAAACAGTCGACATGATGGTAAGTGGGTATTGCGGTTCATGGACACCTGCAGCCAAATTCAAACAATTTAGCATATAGATGCGTTGTCACCTCTGAGGATAAGATGGAATTCCTCACAGCCTGTTATTATGTGATGGTCAAACAAAAACTCTGGTCTAGTGGAACTTCTTCTTAATATATTGTGATATTTTTTGTTATATGAAATTAACGCATTATTATTTATGGCATTCATTTCAAAGAGAAACTGTTACGGTACCCGGGCGACGGAGCTTTGTTCTGGATTAGAATTTTTTTACTTAGGGATGATGTGGCGACACCTATCTAGATGAACTTGGAATGTAAAACATTTTCTAAATATAAATCTTCATCCAAATAGAGCTGATTCCAAGAAACTATGTAGTTGCATATACTCATAGTATACAAGTTCAATACTTGTTACTTGTCACTTAATTTTTGCTATGAATAATTAATAATTATTTCTACACTACTTATTATACCAATCTTCTTGCATTGTTATTATAACAAGATTAGGTAAAATTCTAATTCTAACTACTACTGAAATAAACAATTCACGACATCTTGCTTAAAGTCTCTCAAATCAATTAAAAATATATATCTGCAAAATTCTTTACGGTTAATGAATTTAACAAAATAAAGGAAAATATAATAGGCTTTTAAGTAGACTTTAAGCAGGATTTTACTCAATAATTATCTACTAGTAATTTATTTTTAAGAAAATGCAAGAAACTTACGAACTTAATATTTCTTAGAAATTTGTAAAGAATTTTGCAGAATAAAGAGAGCAGGGGAGGAATGCAGGAATGGTTTAGTCAAAATCAGGTTTGTTGTTAACCATTAGAATTTTCTATGTGCGAGACATCGCCAATTATACAATGAAACACTCGAGGCTCCATATCTTTTAATAAACCTTCCTTCTGGGAAAAATAATCAAGATAAAAATAAGAGCCACAGTTTTAGGCTAAACAAAGAATGCTATTTTTAAGACTGATGTAGACTATTGTAACACTTATTGCAAAAGTTGTATATAATATATACTGCGGTTTTAAAGGAGAATGTTATCCCACCTTTTACTCATCCCACGGGTGTTTTAAGAACGAATAAAAAGGTAACGCTTAAAAAATATTGTAGTCCCCGATAGATAGCGGTATCCATCTCAGTATTAGATATTAAGTATACAATCCTAACAACGAGCAGCATTAAGGTTACAAGGTACTTGGCACTGCAATTGTCAATCTCCACTCCACAATGGAAGAGCTCCATGTTCAGCATTGGACTTTTAACCTGACGGTGATGATTTAAATATTCGGCTACTGGATATTAATAAAATGTAATGTAAACCTTATAAATTTTTAAATATTATTAGGAATTATAAAGTAATATATAGTAATTATAAATCATTAACTTACCTTCAGTTTGGATATCATATTCTTCTCACTATCGTCAGAG
Organism: Parnassius apollo; assembly: GCA_907164705.1. Lineage (NCBI taxonomy): Eukaryota > Metazoa > Arthropoda > Insecta > Lepidoptera > Papilionidae > Parnassius > Parnassius apollo. Next base: position 5,442,702 of record CAJQZP010001146.1, on the reverse strand, counting down.
ACGGATTTATTGAGCAATAAGCGTTTAGCGAGATGTTGCTTATAATATCGTTCAAAAACATCCTTTTCTTGAAGGAAACGAAACAGGACCATTGTTTTGTCTAATACTGCTTCTATCTCTTGTTCACTCATCTGACAAATAATATATGTATATTTATAGAATAACTGTAACGCATAGTGAGCACAGTCTATCTGATAGTAAGTGGATACTATAGTATGTTTCACGTTCTATCCTTGATTAAGTATCAAAATGCAGATACTATGTAAAAAGGGTCTCTGCTTCTTTACAGTTGCCATAAGAAACACAGCATTAATCTTCTATTTGACGCTGATATTTTGTAAGAACGTGGTCCTCCCCTCCTGGTCCAACCAATTAATACGTGTTCGTACCATAATATAGTTATTAAAAAAAATATCTTTTTATTTTCTGCATCATAAATTAAAATTTCGGTAGTAAAACATAACTTTTTTTGGGGGTGGGGGTGGGTGGGGGTCCTTATTTGTCTTACTTAATAAACATATTAATAAAAATTGCAAAGGAAAACTTACTCCTTTCTCTCCCTTCTTCAATTTTCCATCAATAAACAGTGATAGAAACTCAGGGGACTTATTATTTAGGTTAAGAAAATATTCAAAGTCGGAAGCAATCATATGTTTGAATATTTTGTCGTTGTTGAAGGAGTTGTGAAGGAAATGGTCAAATCTATCCTTCAGATCCAGCAAATTCTGAAATTTGATAATATTTGCATAAAACAACTAAACCTCTATAAAAAATAAAAAATATTTATCTATAATAATAAACTATATATAATATTATGTTTCACAAGTCTAATAGCCCTTACATAAAACAATCATCATTATTCTATAAAAGAAAATTTTCTTCGAAATAGGTTTAAAAAGCTTTATAGTAGGTAGTTTAAAATGTTTTTATGATATGACTGTAAATTTGTATGTGTAAGTGTGAGGGGGTGTGGGGTGTGGGGAGGGGCGCGGTGACCTGCACGAAGGCGATTGCGTTGGTGTTGTGGTGCGTATCGGTGACGAGCGCGCGGCCCTGCTCGCGCAGGTGCGCCGACACCGCGTCGGCCACCGTGCGCAGCCCCTCCGGCACGCGCGACAGCAGCTTGTACACGCACGCCAGCTCCGCCGTGCGCGTGTGCAGCAGCATGTGCACCACGCCCGAGTTCTCCATCTGCGACAAGCGACCATAATCACGCTACTTCACTTCTTTTGCCGCACGCAATATACTGCTTCACTTTTTTACCGTCAAACAAAATAGGGCGTAAAATCTCTTCTTAAGTAAATCTTTTAATTTTTTTTTTATCTAAAGCGTATTAAATAACGCTCGTTAGGTAAAAAGTTTACTTTAAATTAGTAGTATTTATTTATTGATAAATAAATTTGATGATGGAAATGTCAACGAAATGACAATAATTTGAAAAATATATATGCCACAAGCTGCTATATTGTTTGGGTTATATTATAAAGATTACTAGATTACAGATTCATTGGAATCTTGGCATCAAATAATTTAAAATGAAGTTAAAAACAAACTTCCAATCGTAAAGTTTTTGAAATGCTTGTAAAAAAACGCTCAGTTCTTCACTAACACATCTGTGCAAAGAATTGCAAAATTACATTAAAAGTGACGAATTTATCCAGAATATCAAATTACATCTACTCAAATATGAAATTGTGTTTGTAATTCATCATCATTACAGCCCTTCACAAGTCCACTGCTGAACATAGGCCTCCCCCAAGTAATGCCACAAAGCACGGTCCTGAGCCACCTGCATCCATCGACTTCCTGATGTCTTACCAGGTCGTCACTCCATCTAGTGGGGGGTCGCCCTACACTACGCCTACCGGTACGAGGCTGCCACTCGAGAACCTTTCTTCCCCATCGGTTGTCAGTTCTTCGAGCCATATGGCCGGCCCATTGCCACTTCAGCTTACTAATCCGTTGGGCTATGTCGGTCACTCTGGTTTTACTGCGGATATCCTCATTTCTGAGTCTATCACGCAGAGAAACTCCGAGCATAGCCCTCTCCATAGCTCGCTGAGCGACCTTGAGCGTCCTCATACGCCAGCAGTGAAGGACCACGTCTCTGATCCGTTATTCATCACTGGTAACACGCACTGGTTGTATACTTTAGTTTTCAGAGATTGAGGAATACTTGACGAGAAGATGTGTCGTAATTTCCCAAACGCTGCCCAGCCAAGTTGAATCCGTCGGTTGACCTCTCGGTCGAAGTTGGACTTACCTAGTCGGACTATTTGTCCCAGGTAAACGTACTCGTCAACAACTTCGAGCATAGTGCTCCCAACAACTATCGGCATAGGTGTGACATGGACATTAAACATGATCTTTGTTTTGTCCATGTTCATCTTAAGACCTATCCGTTGGGAGACACCATTGAGGTCATTGAACATAGTGGTAAGTTCCTCTAAGGACTATATCGTCGGCAAATCAAAGGTGAGTGATGTACTCGCCATTGATGTTAATACCGTATCCTTTCCAGACCAGTAGCTTGAAATCGTCTTCCAACGCAGCGGTGAAGAGTTTCGGGGATATAACGTCACCCTGTCTTACACCTCTCTGCATTTGGATAGGTTTCGAACTCTGTTTCTGTACTCGGATAGCCATCGTAGCCCTACTGTACAAACACTTCAGCACTTCGATATACCGACAGTCAACTTGGCACTGCTGAAGGGACTGTAGCACCGCCCAAGTTTCGACGAAATCAAAGGCTTTCTCATAGTCCACATACGCCAAGCAAAGTGGCAGATTGTACTCTTCGGTCTTCTGTACAATCTGCCGCAGGGTATGTATGTTGGGTCTATGGTACTGAAGCCTTTTCGGAAACCGGCTTGTTCGGGAGGCTGGAAGTCGTCGAGTCTGCGTGCGAACGATTCGTAATGACTCTCGAAAACAGCACGTAGACGCGGCTCAGAAGGGAAATCGGTCTGTAGTTCTTCAAGAGAGCGTTGTCGCCTTTCTTAAAGAACAAGACCACCGCACTTCTGCTCCACGCCTCCGGAGTAGTGCCACCATGGAGGACGGAATTGAAGAGCTTCTGAAGGACTTCAAGTACCGGTGTTCCACCCGCTTTCAGAAGCTCCGCTGTAATTCCATCCTCGCCTGGGGCCCTGCCGTTTTTAAGGTGCTGGAGAGCCATTCTAATCTCGCTCAGACTGACGTCCGGGATATCATCGGAATAGTGTCGGGTAAGACTTGCTCTTGGATCCTTACTCACACTTGCGTGTGGCTCCAACGATAATGTGTAAAGGTGCCCTCTATGGGCAGCTTTACACATTATCGTACCTCTCAATCTCACTCAAAATCTCAGGTGTCTCGGAAACGATGCTGCCACACTCAGTCTTCAGCTTTGACAGTTGGCTCTTTCGACAGAAATGAGCAGAGTGTTTGTAATTGCCTGGACATATTGCAGAATTTATAAATTAAGCTATAATATTATTTGTAACGAAGAAGGCTGTAGCGGTAACGGTAATACGTAATAAGTTTTTAATAAGGTTTGTGGTTATTTAAAATTAATTAATATTTAAAGTGTATGTTTGAAACTGTACTTGGGATAAAAATTCGGAAGAGCAAATAAAAGTGAATCCCGATTACCCACCCCGTCTGTGGTGGATAGATGAACACGCGTTTCCGAGTAAAACGGAATCACTCTATTGTTTACCTATTACATACTATATTTTCTTTATGATAATAAAACTCAGCTGGCATAGCTTTAGTATTAACTGACGTTAGAATAGATTGGTAATAAAAAAAGAGAAAGAGCTAGTGTACGTGTATAAAGTAAAGTAAAGTTACAGCCTATATACGTCCCACTGCTGGGCTCAGGCCTCCCCTCATTTCTGAGAGGGTTTAGGGCAAGGAAGTGTCCGCCGCGCTGCCCAAATGCGTGTTGACGAACTTCACATGTCTTCGAAATATTTTTTTTCTTATTCCTCAGACATGCAGGTTTCCTCACGATGTTTTCCTTCACCGCCGAGCACGTGGTGATTTACCAGCACTTAAAATTGCAATTAACAATTTCATTGGTGCCGGCGGGGATCGAACCCGGGTTACTCGCGTTCTGTTATATTTACAGCGAGCGTTAACCACTGAGCTACCACGGCTCTCGGTACGTGTATGTTAGATCGAAAAGGATAGGCTAGACCATTCACGTACACTCTTATCGGCCTGTATAGGCCTGGCGTCATTAGTGAACAAAACAACTCCCGCTTGTATTTGCGTTTGGTAAACTAATGAAATTAGTGTTTGGTAAACGTATTTTTTTTACGCCGCTCACGAACAATCACAACACCAGGGGAATTGCAGGTGCGTTGCCGGCCCTTTAAAAAGGAGTAAGCTCTTTTCTTGAAGGTCTCTATATAAGTCGTACGGTCCGGAAAAAATCACCGGTGGTAATTCACATAGAAGTCCAAATTCCACAGCGAAGCTGTACGAGGAAGAAAACTCCTAGTAAAACGCACAGTGGTGGACCATCAAGCGTCCAGATGGTGAGGATAGTATTTTGAATTTTGACGCGATGTGCATTCAAGAAATTTGGTGGCTGGGATTAATCCGAACAATTCCTCAGAGCACTCCCCGTGGCAGATGCTATAGAAAATGCAAAGGGATGCAATAGCCCCGCGCAGCGCCAGTAAATCGAGCCGATCAGAAAGAACCCGGTTGTCGACGATTCGAACCACTTTGCGCTGGATGCGGTCAAGTGGAAGGAGCTGGCGCTGGGGTGCCCCGGCCCAGAGATGAGAACAGTATTTCATGTGAGGCCGAACTTGCGCTTTGTAAAGTTGCAAGCGATGTGCCGGCATGAAATACTGTCTCGCTCCGCTGAGCACGCCAAGCTTTTTAGAGACCAATTTGGCCTTACCCTCCAAGTAACAACAAAACTGCACACTATTCGATATGTCGACGCCGAGGATTCCGATGCTAGCTGAGGCAGCAATGGGAGTGCCTTGAAACTGAGAAGATACAACAAAGGGGTTCTTTTTAGCAGTAAACGCGCAAGTTTGTGCCTTCTGGGGATTGAAATTGACTAGATTTAGTCGCCCCCAATCTGAGACTTTGTTCAGCGAAGACTGGACTTCAGACACAAGTTTGTCCTAGTACTCGGCGATGTTTTATCGAGAAACATTGGCACTGCCGGTGTATAAGGCATCACCAGTGCTGTCACAAAAATATTCCATTATATATATCATTAATTTTTATATTATTATTTGTTTGTTTCATTATTATTTGTTTCATTTAATTTTTATTTTTAAAATTCCTTAAACTACATGAATCATGAACACGTTTATTTTTTTTAATTTGCGAACGTAAATTTGTGTAGGCAAAAAAACTCATATACAAGGCCGCGATATAAAAAGCACTACGTAACTTCAATATCCCGCCATTTCGGGAGCTTACTGTGCGTAATTTTGTGTTTGTCTTCTTATTTTGTGACTCGGCTTTAACTTTTTGGACTGTTTCTTCAATATTCGTTGAAGCATGTGCCCATTTCACAAAGGATAATTGGGCAAAAGTGGTAGAAAATACAAAAAAAATATTATGGATGACTTTGAAAGAGACATTAATTTTGACTGCATTATTGAAAATCAAACAATGACAGCTCAACTAATTGTACTGATTGTGATTGAATAAATTTATTTTTAATCTAGTTATAATCTTAAATTTTTATAACTGTGCCTCTAGAAATAAGCAGTAGGGTAGACTGGGTATGTTTGTAACAATTTTCAACGGATCGCAGATAATTTTGTTAGTATGCCACTTAACTGGAAGAAAGATGTCTTTTATATTAAAGTATACATTTATCTACGTAAAAATAGAAAAATTTTGCACTTATGTACAATGGTTACCTTACACGAGCAAATCAGGGAAAAAAGGAATAATGTCACAACCGGCCACAAGCCGGCCAAGCGGTTGTGGCAGCGCTTGAGGTTGGTAGTGACAGGTTCAAAAATACACAAAAACAGTCTATAAATCAACTTTTATTGCAAATAATATCTTACATAAGGCAACATAAATCTTCTTCTGGATAAATTGAACATTAACGTAACAAAAGAAATAAAGTCTAGGAACACTTTTATGGCTTAAAACAACTAAATAAAAAAAATGTTACTGTAGAGTCTACAGTTACGAGTACTATAACAGTCTTTAATTATAATCTAATCGGTATAACCACAAAACAGATCTATTATAACAGTCCTCATATTACAATCAGTCAAAAAACTTAACTAAACATTTCTAATATATTGGGGTAACTGTGTTAAAATACAAAGTAAATATTAATTCAAAACCTCTCCTTCAACAAAAACTAAACAATTGTATAAGTATCAACATGCAAAATCAAAAAATAGAAGGCATCTAAAGTTCGTTCTTAGTAATAAAAACTAAAAAAATAAGATACCGAGACCTAGTTAGACTCATTACAGTTATGACAAATATAATGGCGACTACCACCTGCGCACTCTAAGTGGGACCAGAGCTCACATTTTCCTTGGCATTTGATCCATTTCTCGCCAGCCTTACTTTCAAAATATGCGCCCATACAAATTATGCAGAAATACTCTTCTTCTTCTGATGACGACGGTGGTGTCTTACTTTTCTTTTCTTTGCTTTTTCCTTTTGGTTCAGCAAGATTTATTTTTACCTGCTTATTTGTTTCTATCATCTTCTTTCTCTCTTTTTCTTCATATTCTTGCCTAACCGTCTCTTTTTCAGGCGTGTCTGTATATATGGTCGATATTTTGGTTCTGGAACTTTTTGTTTTTCCTTGGAATAATTTCAGGCGAAAAAACAGGGGGCGTAGTTGAGGATGACGCAGTTGGTTGAAAATTGCTTTGATTTGAAGTTGAAGATTCACCCATTAAAGAAGCTGAATGTTGCAGTATTTCATCGATCGATCCAGGATTGTTCTTTCCATCGTCTGGGTTTGGTCCGTCTGTTTGAAAGGAAGCTAAAAAATCAAATTCTTGTGTCGTCTGTATTTCATTGTTAGCTGCAGAATTGTTTTCTTCAGTGTCAAGATTTGTTCTGTTTGTTACAAAAGATAATTCTGCAGAATTAGTCTCTCCAATGTCAAGAGTTTGCTCTGTCCGGTACAAGAAATTGTGCTGCGGGACTATTCTCTTCAGTTTCAGGGTTTTGTCTGTCCGTTACAAAAGACGGTGCAAAGTCGATTTTTTGGAACAGATTACGATTATACGGATAAATACCAGTTTTGCAAAAACCAGCTCGAATGTTCGCTTGTATGAAAGCCAGAGGCATAGAAGTTTTGATAACGCCTGGTATATCGTAAATCGTCATAGTTTTTCCAGGGTGACTCCACATCCATTCCTCACAAGCAGTATTTATTGCTTTTTTGAAGGGTCCAAAGACAGATCGATCTAAGGGCTACAGTTTATGCGAGCAGTGTGGAGGAAATGAAAGCAGTGATTCCATTTTCTTTACAAAAATCCAACGTGTTAATATGGATATGCGAGGAATGATTATCCAGCACTAGCAAGACTTTATGCGTTAGGGAAGCATTAAAAAACTTCTAAAAATGTTCGAGAAACACTAGGAACAATGCATATTGCATCCAGCCAGAAGGATTTGCTGTCCCAATCAATCCTACTGGTCCGTCCCTAATAAAATGATCGTGATAACGAACCCGTGGAAATATTATTAAAGGAGGGATAGTATTGCCCAAGGCATTTACTGCTAAAGCGACCGTGACTAATGTGCCTCGTTCGGCTGAAGTAACAGCTCCCACTTGCCGTATGCCACGACTTGCTACTACTTTATCAGGTCTTTGGACGGTTGTGAAACCTGTTTCGTCAACATTGTATATATCTTGGGGCTCATAAGTATGTCTATCCATAACAATTTGTAAATTGTCATAAAAAGCTTTGAAATTAGTTTTGTTAAAGCTTGTCACTCTTGAAAGGCTAGTAGCTTGAGCTACGCGAACAGAGAGTGATGGATTTCTATTCATAAATGAACGAAACCATTCTTCACCAGCCATTTCATTCGCAGTCCAAGTATCAGGTCGCTTTAGATTTAATGTATTTAATGGCAAGCTCAAAAGCTAATTTCCGTACCTTTTTTGGAGAAAGGCCAAAATAAATTTCTGCGCAACGTTTTATATATCTTGACAGCTGATGTTCTTGCTCCTCAGAGAAGACTTTATTATGAGCGACGTACCCCATGCTGACGCCGTCTTTATTGTTGCCCGCGTCGGCTCCATCATGTTTCCGAATGTATCGCAACAAAGACATGCGATTAACTTCATGCATTTCCACAGCTCTCCGTAAAGAAGTTCCACGTTTCACTTCTTTATAAGCATCTTCATATTGTGTTATATCACACTGCCCTCTTTCGGTCTTCCTCAAACGTTTCATGGGCATCTAAAAGCAAAAATATTTTTTTTTTACATTTGTCACAACCGTACCCCTGAAAATATGTCACAACCGTACCCAATGCACTTCTTCGCGAAAAAACAATTTCCACGACAATACAACATAACATATGCACAAAGTAATTATAGCTATATAATTACTAATGTTTCAGTTTTCACGAAGAAAAACACTCATTACTATATCTGTACACATATAACAATAATTCTTTCTCTTACCCATAATCGGTTCCTTCGATCCTCCGTCAATCTTTCTCTGTCTACATCTTTGCACTCTTCTTCCTTTTTTAAGAAATCCTTCACCGTAACTGCTGTGCGATTGTGGAACTCCTTACCTCTCCATATTCGTCGTGCTAAATCTCTTTACTCTTTCAAAATTCTTGTTAAATCGTATTATTTAGAACACTATTAGATAAATTACTTTACCATCTTCTTCTTCTTTCTCGTACTCTTTTCATTTAATCTGTTATATGATATTTTATATATAACTTTCACTTTATTTGTCTGTATTATTATTGTATTTTTTTATTATTATTTTGTATGCCCCCCTCTATTTGTAATTTTTGTTTGCATCATTCCTCTACGCAAAGGTTGTCTGGAAGAAATACTTGTGTAAACTATTTATTTATTAGTTTAACTATATTGATGTTTCTTATTGTGGTTACAAAAAAGAATAAATAAATAAAATAATAATTTAATTATTAAAATATATTGAATAAAAATATTACTTTAGTTAAAAAGTAATATGGGCTTCTCTTGTTAGTGTCGCGCAATGGCTGACGCAATACTGTGAAACACATTCAGACGGGCACACTGCCCCTCTCTCCGCTTGCAACCTTCCCGGTATTCCTTACAGATTCGCTAATAAGACGACTGTCACAACCGTACCCTGGCACTACCGTACCCAGTCTACCCTACCTAACAACAAATACGTAGAACCTGATGAAACTTGTGTTTTAAATTATCCGTATTTAATTTATTCCGGTATTAATAAAACCAAACAGTAAATGATTACCAACTCTAAATAATCGATGTCGATTTTTTTAAGAATCGAATATTGTACATTCCCATTTTTTGGTTGGCATGCCTGGTGCAATAAGTCTGACAGCTGTCAAAATGTATTTCTTAGATTTGGTTGACTATAATTTGGAAAAAAAATGATGTTTTTAAAATAAAATTAATTTCAAATTAGAATTCTTAGCCAAACAATAATTATTCTGATTCGAAATGGCCAGTACTGCAGATCGGCAATTTCTTAGGTAGAGACATTGAGCTATTATGTACTACGTACTAGAGGCGACACTGCATTCAGCTACTCTGTTCTACTCAACTGCGGTACATACACCGCACTTTAATCAGTCACTCGTTAGGCGCTTGTAGAGTTGTCACGTGTTGTGTTGATTTTAAAAAAATCTCTTGATAAAAATATGCCGTCGTGTGTACCTAGATATTGCACAAATAATTCAAAAAATGTCAGTAAAAACCAAGGAATTACTTTTAATCGGTTAATAAGATACTTAATCAATAAGAAAATGTATAATAGATTAATAATAAAACAAATTATTCCTAAGACGCCATCTCGTGTCATGGAATATAGATTATGAAATTAATATGTTCAGATGCGACATTTCTGTGGGTACTAAGTATAGGACGAATATATTATTATACACATTTTTTTTTGTAGAAACATTTATAAGTTAATATAACTAGGCTAAATATTTTCATGTTTAAATCTGCTTATTATTCTTTTATGTTAGTTTTAGGTCTCCACATCAAAGTCAAAGTGGAATAAATTCGTCCATTTTTAACTCTCGCATACCCAGTATTTATGAACGATTCTTATTCTAATTTAAATAAATATATTTCCAATTGAAATGTTACGTTAATAAGTTTTGTTAAACATACATTTAGTATGTTTTTTTATATTTGGCATAGAAACCTTTTAAAATATTCAGATAAAAATATCATTAAAATGTAATTGTGATATAATATTATGTAATATTATATTAAATAAGCAAGTATAATATACAAAATAAATGACAAAATTTAAAAATTGTTTTCGATATAATTTACCTATTTAACAATACAATACCTATGGATCATTCTACCTATATTTATTATATGATAAAAAAACCAACCGCGCGAACACAGAGTAGCGCACATTTTTTCTTTGAAATAGCTGTTCTAGTACATATTACTTCAATGGGTAGAGACCTATTAATTTCAAAATTTTAAGATGTCCCACCAATCAAAAGAACCAAAATACGAAAAGGGAGCAGCCACATAGGGATATAAACGACGTCCGAGGTTACTGTTAACTGCGTAACCAAACTTGACTCCCAATGTTTTACATTTAAATTTTATAGAGAACTTTTTTCTAGAGACTTTCTTAGTCCTCAGAGACCATAATGTATATTTCTTTTGATTCTTGACTGAGAATAGATGTAGGTAGGTGGGCCACTGTATACAATACACTTTTGTATAAAAAAGGTTAATATAAGCAATTGAAATATAATTATCACCATAAAACAAAAATGCCACAAAGAATGGTGCGGAGCCACCTGCATCTATTGACTTTACGCATAGAATAGAATTATTTTTATTCCATGTAGATTATAAGAATACTAAGTACTTACTGAAAGTCATTTAAGTTTTACTACTGGTTCGGATAAAATCTCTGTCCTGGAAAGAACCATCAAGAAACTCAGCGGTACTTTTTTTCAACATTAATTTACAATATAATATTTTATACAATAAAGTATGAAAACTTTTAGAAACAGCATAGTAGCAACCACCTCATTCCCAGGGGTTATCATCAATCATGTACGTTTTATTAGTATAATTAATGTTTGAAAAATAGTTCATCTGGGTTTCTTGCCGGTTTTTCCAATGACAGACGTTTTTTTTCGAACCTGGTAGTAAAAACACAAATAATTTTCAAGAAGTATTCTTGTAATCTATATTAATTAAAAGTTATTCTATTCTATACAGCCCTGTGTTACTTTGGATAAAATTGTTTACTTCCAATTTGATAGTAGTACAAAGTTATTTTAGTTACGACAAAAAGTTTCCAATTGTGCGTGGAATTTTTGAAATGTAATGAATGTATTTTATAATAATAAATAGAATTTCACCTCCACTATAGTTTTCATATGGCGTTCGATGAGTTCATGCTCTAGAACAGCGACGACGCGTGGTTCTGTGGTCTCGTCCAGGTAGTGCCTTGCACGCTCTGCCTCTTCCCCAATTCGTGCCTCAACGCGTGCAATGTATACCGCGGCACTGTTCTCCGCTAGAAATTTTTGAGATTCCATCTGGAAGACAAGAAATTGTGATAACTGTCACTATGTATATCTTACAGACGGTTTCATCAGTCAGGTAAATGGATGGCTAACGCGTTAGAAGTGAGCGCATTAATATTTTTTAACATAGCAGCAGAATGAATGGGTATGCTAGACCAGGAAAGAAGCGAACCCTCTCAAAATACCTGCATAGTGGTGTTTCATATAATGAGTCGTGACAACTGACTTATTTCTAGTAATGAAGCATTCTATGTTAGTCCTCAGGGCTTAATTGCATCTGCATTTTGTTTCTTCAATGTTAATAAATTTATGAGTCTGAGTGTCACAGCATCAACTATATATCAGTTGGTTTGTGTGTGCAACAGTCTTTTATAAAAAGAAAAACAAATAAACTTTTGTATATAAATTCTTACCCTATAAAATTCTGAAGATTGATGCAAGAAAGGTTTTTCAAAATCCTCTTCATAAACGGCTCGTGAGTTGATTCCTAATACCATAAGCATTTGGCAGGCGTTACGAATTGCCAGGCGGTCTACAACTTCACCACGGCGCTCCCTCGCTACCAACTCCAGAAGAGTTTGTCTCAGATGGTCTCGGATACAGCCATAACGTACTACCTGATTGTTAAAAATATAAGCATGTTAATATAAACTATAATGAGTATATAAAAAGGTATTGTCATAAAGGCTTTAAGAGTTTAAGAACCCACAATCATCAGTTTTCATTAGGCCGTAAAACACATTTGTAGGTAAGAATGTTCAGATACTAAGAACAATGAGAAATTATTTGTGTAATGGAACTTGTTTAAGGTCAAAAAATTACAGTGGCTTTTAGTCACAGTGGCTTAGCGTTGAGTGGCGGTGCTAAAAGAAACGTTCCCGAATCACACACACTATCACTATACCCGATTACAAGTCCATTACTGACCATGAGCCTATAAATTGCCACAAAGTATAGTCGTGAGCCACCTGCACTCTTTTATTAGGTTGTTACTCGCCAGTATGAGACTGCCACTTCAGAACCTTTCTTCTCATCTGTTGTCGGTTAATTAGGCTATATGGCTGGCCCATTGCCATATCAGTTTACTTCTGATGGACTATGTCAGTTAGTCTTGTTTTTCTGCCGATATCCTTGTTACAGATTTTTTCAAACACAGAAATTCTGATAATACTTCATGCAGAGTGGTTATGAGTTTTATCATAAGGCCACTGACAGTGGCCATATATATGTTACTACTTTTTGTTACTGTTGTGTTACTGTGCACTAGTTATACTCTATAGTTACTGTCAAGATTAATTTGTTAATTAATGATTAAACCTTATTACCTGATCTCGAAAAATTATAAGGCCCAAGTTGTACACATTGTCAACGTCGTTTTGTTGAACATAAACTCTATCCATATACATCAGTATGTCACGAATCATCACCATACTTGTTTGATGGTCAGTCCATGCATAGTTCAGGGTTTGCAAAAATCCATTATGAAGAGAATGGAGAACATCTTCCCGTACCTGAAAACAATATTATGTGGTGGTGAACATTTATGCAAATAAAAGGAATGTTTATATTGAAATTAAGAAAGAAAAAGCAATGCGATACTAATCTGCAAGCACCAAGTCGAGCATAAAAGCGGCACGGCCGTACCATACTTTTCTCGAAGCAATTCAGGCCATTTTCGAACCCCTATAACTTTGTTGTGGATAAAACTAGAAACCTGAATTTTCAGAAACTAAGCATGCACTGTATAGACACGGTATATTTCAAACTTCATTCAATTTGAACCAGTGGTTTAGGAATTATAATTAGTCAAAGTTTCTTAATTTTGTCACTCACTGACTGACCGATCATCAAAACTCTAAGGCACTTCTAGCAGACATAGAAGCTTCAAACTTAGAATAAAACTAGTGTTTATTGTATAAATCAAGGAAAAACTAAAATATTTTTCTGGTCCGGTTTTCTAGATACACTAACTGCATAAATAACTTTGTAACCCCAATTTGCGGTGAATGAATCAGTGTACCTGTATATGTATAATATAATGGAATAAAAGGTGAAGGTAGGTACTTTATTGATAATTAAGAAGTAGAAGGTACCGGAAGGAAAAAAGTAGGACTATCTGCAAAAAGAAATGAGATGCCATCAAAAGCATAACTTGTAAAAAAAAACCAAGTCTCGCAACTCAGTTCTTCTATCCATGTCCAAAGTTGTGAGATCCATGTAATACCAAGTCGGTTAATTTATTAAGTCCCTACTTAAGGGTTCTTCTGTCTTAAGTTATTACGTAATTAGCTAACATAATAACATCTTATTGTGACTGTAGTGTATGTATATATACTAACTTGTCTCGAGCGCATACGTCACAATGTGGAGGTAACGAAAGTGGCAGTCTCGGCCCGACAGCCGGCCCGGTAACACGTGTGGTGCGTTGGTGCATGGTGCGTTGACGAGCCAAGATAAGTTGTCAATAAACAGTGAACAATACAGTGACCATATCAATATTAAAAAATCAATATTAAATTAGATTGACTTGGGCCATCGCATGAAAACACAATGTATCTCACAAGTAATGCATATTATATCAAATTTGATTGCTTAGTGCAATTGCGAAGTCAATCTACTTATTTAAAACATAAAATATCTTTAATATTGATATGGTCACAATAAGACGTTGTTATGTTAGCTAATTACATAATAAATTAAGACAGAAGGACCCTTAAGTAGGCTGAATAAATTAACCGACTTGGTATTACATGGATCTCACAACTTTTTACGATAGAAGAACTGAGCTGCGAGACTTGGTTGTTTTTTACAAGTTATGTTTTTGATAGCGATGGATGGATAGTCTATTCATATGAAAATTAAAAATGGTCAAAATTAGAAGTTTACAATAACTTTTATTTGAATATCTTTTCTAAAAAATTATAAATACCTTAGTTTCAAGATGATGAGTTACAACTTCTTTTAAACCTGTATAAAGTCTTTCTCCATGTTTATGGAGAACCATAGTATATGCATTACGATACAATTCTTCAAAAGAAAGCCCAGAATTATTTTTCTTTTGTATTTCCTGTATTGCATTCTTTAATAAACTCCATATACTTTCCACATATTTTTCATCCATAGTCATCTAAAGGACAATAAAAATACAAAAATTGAAATCAATACATTAAAAATTTTTAAGCATATTATTGTCATGTATATGAAAAATGAAATGTGAACATATTAAACCAATGACTGTTTAATAATGTAAGAAATCTGGAGCAATCTTGATTTATTTCATTTAAATATAAAAATTACATGCACACACATATCCTATACCTTTAAACAAGCAATTCTTGATATATATCATCATCACCATTACAGCCCTTCACAAGTCCACTGCTGAACATAGGCCTCCCCCAAGTAACGCCACAAAGCACGGTCCTGAGCCACCTGCATCCATCGATTTCCTGTATGTCTTACCAGGTCGTCACTCCATCTAGTGGGGGGGTCGCCCTACACTACGCCTACTGGTACAAGGCTGCCACTCGAGAATCGAGAACCTTTCTTCCCCATCGGTTATCGGTTCTTCGAGCTATATGGCCGGCCCATTGGCACTTCAACTTACTAATCCGTTGGGCTATCTCATCCGTTGGGTCACTCTGGTTTTACTGCGGATATCCTCATTTCTGAGTCTATCACGCAGAGAAACTGCGAGCATAGCCCTCTCTATAGCTCGCTGAGCGACCTTGAGCGTCCTCATAGGGCCAGCAGTGAAAGATCACGTCTCTGATCCGTAAGTCATCACTGGCAACACGCACTGGTTGTACACTTTAGTTTTCAGAGATTGAGGTATACCTGAGATGTGTCGTAATTTCCCGAACGCTGCCCAGCCGAGTTGAATCCGTCAATTGACCTCTCGGTCGAAGTTGGACTTACCTAGTCGGACTATTTGTCCCAGGTAAACGTACTCGTCAACAACTTCGAGCATAGTGCTCCCCACAACTACCGGCATAGGTGTGACATGGACATTGAACATAATCTTTGTTTTGTCCATGTTTATCTTAAGACCTATCCGTTGGGAGACACCATTGGTCATTGAGCATAGTGCTAAGGTCCTCCAGCGATTCTGCCATAAGGACTATATCGTCGGCAAATCGAAGGTGAGTGATGTACTCGCCATTGACGTTAATACCGTATCCTTTCCAGTCCAGTAGCTTGAAAACGTCTTCCAACGCAGCGGTGAAGAGTTTCGGGGATATAACGTCACCCTGTCTTACACCTCTCTGCAGTTGCATAGGTTTCGAACTCTAGTTCTGTACTCAGATAGCCATTGTAGCCCTACTGTACAAACACTTCAGCACTTCGATATACCAACAGTCAACTTGGCACCGCTGAAGGGACTGTAGCACCGCCCAAATTTCGAAGGAATCAAAGGCTTTCTCATAGTCCACATACGCCAGGCAAAGTGGCAGATTGTACTCTTCGGTCTTCTGTACAATCTGCCGCAGGGTATGTATGTGGTCTATGATACTGAAGCCTTTTCGGAAACCGGCTTGTTCGGGAGGCTGGAAGTCGTCGAGTCTGCGTGCGAGACGATTCGTAATGACTCTCGAAAACAGCACGTAGACGCGGCTCAGAACGGAAATCGGTCTGTAGTTCTTCAAGAGAGCGTTGTCGCCTTTCTTAAAGAACAAGACCACCGCACTTCTGCTCCATGCCTCTGGAGTAGTATGGAGGATGGAATTGAAGAGCTTCTGAAGGACTTCAAGTACCGGTGTTCCACCCGCTTTCAGAAGCTCCGCTGTAATTCCATCCTCGCCTGGGGCCCAGGCGTTTTTAAGGTGCTGGAGAGCCATTCTAATCTCACTCAGACTGACGTCCGGGATATCATCGGAATAGTGTCGGGTAAGACTTGCTCTTGTATCGTTACTCACACTTGCGTGTGGCTCCAACGATGATGTGTACAGCTGCCCATAGAACCTCTCAACTTCACTCAAAATCTCAGGTGTCCCGGAAACGATGCTGCCACACTCAGTCTTCAGCTTTGACAGTTGGCTCTTTCTGGCAGACAGATCTCTGGCTAAGACTTTGGAGCCCTGGTTCCGCTTGATCGCTTCTTTAATACGAGCAGTATTAAAGTTGCGTAAGTCTTGCTGCATGCATTTGGAGATCTGTCTGTTCAGTTGCCTGTATGCTGTCACATTTGTTGACGATTGCAGCCTCATCTCCCGTCTAACAGCCATGAGATTAAGAGTGTGATCGGAGAGTTTTTGTGTTCTTCTGCGGCGGGTCTTGCAGAACTTAGCTCCAACCGCATGGACAGTTTCCACGAGCTTGTCATTCATATCGTCCACTGCATTGCAATTCAGTATATATATATATATATATATATATAATCGGAATCTCGGAAACTGCTACAACGATTTTCATGAAATTTTGTGTCCAGGGAGTTTCGGGGGAAATAAATCGTCTAGTTATATATATAATAAATAATCTAGCTAGAATTTATTTTTAGAAAATGTTTTTTTTGGCCTTATTTTCAGGCAATGAAAAACTGCTACAATATAAGAAGGAAAATTTTGACACTGAGTTAATGATCGTAATAGCCCAAGTGGATAGCGAGCGATCGCATAGTCGTAATGCCTCGGTTCGCGTCCCGTCTTAGGTTCGACTTTTTTTCATGTTCCTTCTTTTGTGAGAAAATCTATTATTTCCAGCACTTTTTTTAGTATTTTATAAAAATACAAAATTTTTAATTAAACTAATTGCACTCATGATTTTTTATTCAAATAATCAGTTCAGTTTTTTCTATTATATCAATAAGATCAAAAAATATTCATCAGTATGTAATTTGTATCTAAATGTAATTTCAAAAACGGTCATCCGGGTACTTTAATGGAAAATACAATTGTAAAGATGTTAAAAATATTCATTGAACAAAATGATTAAAAAAATGTAATGCACTATAAGAAAGCAAGTGTCTAGTGTGCCACCAGTAGTTAAATAAAAAGGAATATCCTGGCGCTAGTGGTATGTATGTAATTAATTAATGCTATTCTGCTGTAAGTATTCAACTTTTTTTTATTGATGAAAACTGACAAGGTTTAATATATATACGGAAGAGTAGTGAGTATAGATATTTTATTACAAGACTAACAGAAAAAGCTATACCACGAAAAGTTAATACTCATTGGAATGTGTTACACTTGATTATAGTTTTTTTTGTACGACTGTAAGTAATAAGTGTCTAATAAGTTTTTGATCTATATATTAGTAAGTATGCAATTGAAAACTATGCAATTATGGCAGTAGGATAATCAAACAATAGAAAAGATGAAAGCCAGGTTCTTTAAAATAAAACCTTACTTATAACAATTAAAATATAGGATAACTTACGTTTTATAGTAATTATGTTACATCCTTTCCACTTATAATATCTAAAACTAGGTATAGTAAAGCCTGGACAATAATTAAAATAACTATAACTTTGTCAAAATATAAAAAAAACTAACAAGTAATAATAGCAACTGTAGGCTCACCCTTCCATGCAGCAAGATAATGAGAAATACTTATACTCATTATTTAATAGATAAAAGAAGTTTTCTGTTTTGCTTTACCTACAGCAGAATAGTATTATTTCTTAATTTATAACTAGCGGCGGGATGTTCCATATTATTTTTAACAACCCCTGTTGGCAGACTAGAGCGTTCCTTTAAGAAGTTCATGAAAGAAAACACTAACCCATGTGTCTGGATACATTTGATAATATGGTTCAGAATAGTTCCATACTTGAAATTTTCTAGTCATTGTGTTGCTTACTGACTATTGGTTATACAAAATTGTATAAGGTATAAATTGATAGGTAAAACATTGATAATACAAATTGTTAATATTTGGAGATGGTTTAAAATTCCACAGTTGTCAAAAATAATTATGATTATGACATTATGTACACAAAAATTTAGTTGTAAGTTGAAACTATTTGTATTCTGTTTTTGAATAAATGTCAAAAATATTGCCAGAGATATTAAAAGTTTATTGAAGTTTTAAAATCAATATCATAAAATAATGTAAAAGAACATTTTAAAAGATAGTATATTGAATATTTTACAATAATTTAGAAATATAGGGGTTATTTAAAAATATTGCATTAATCACAAGTTTTACTAAGTTTGTGCAGAAATTAACTTGAGACTTTACTTGTATGACATTAGAGCATATTAATAGTCCATATTGGAACAATGAATGTGGGCGGCAGATAGCACAAGGCAACAGGAGGTGAACACATTCCTTGGAGTCTCAAGTTCATTTCTATGCATTGTACTTTACCCCTAAAGGAAGTACCAAGTTAATTTATTAATAGATTAAATTAGATGTACATATTCTATTTATGTTGTAAGTTGAATTATTTATAGTATATCATTTTTTTGCATTTTTGCATTAGAAAAATATTGCTGATAATCACTGATTTCTATTTATTTGATGAAACATTTCAAGGAAAATAGTGATCACTGACCCAACATACAACACATTAAAAAAATAACATACTTGCTATTAAAGTTTTGTTATTAGAGATTTCATATAATAGAAAAATAAACTAACAAAACAAAAATGATATTAAAATACATTTAGTAAATGAAGTTAAAATCATAAAAAATCTCCTCTATTGTTAATCACCATATAAAGAATATATAGTGATTAATAACTTAATAAGCATAAATAGTACTTACAGGAAAAGCCCTAATTCTCATTTTGCCTGGTTTATCCTTCGGTAACGTACTCTTCATCATTGCGGCGGCGGTCTTTATAAACTGTTAGGCTAGATAATTATATTTTTCTTTACTTGTTCATTTACAGTTACAATAATACTTCATTGTTACTCTCACATCTGCAAAGAAATATGTAGGTAAGTGTATATATTTCTTACAATAACATCGGGAAGAATGTATCTACTATTTACTTCTACTAACAGTAGATGTGTCATTAAAGACCATAGTCAGAGATTGTTGTAATGGTAGGACAAACATCGAAATCTATAATTTGCGAATAATCTCTTATGTGGATTGTAGAAAAATAAGAATGGATGGAGAATGTGAAAAATGACAAATAAAATATCAGGGTCTCTCTGTCGCTCTTATGTCAGACCACATCTAGCATCAGCGCCACTTCATATTATGACGTTTATTTTTCGATTTAATTTTAATGGTAAACCTTTAAAATAAAATCAGAAACAATTCAACTTACATATTATATATGAACTATGTACACTTTCAGTTTAAATAGCTCACGGTTAATTTTTCAGCGTATATCAATTATTTATCCGTTTTTGCATTTGCATATCTGTTTCTTCTTTCATTCACAGTTCACAGATAAAAACTACAGAACCACAGAACCATAGATTACACAGAACACTGACTATACTACTGACTAGAGAGTAGAGATAAAAACCGAAAATTATGGAGTTTAGAGGTAAGGAGTACGGACTGTATAAAAAAGTGTCCGTAGGAACAGTGTCAAATAGGAAAGCACTAAATAAGGAATATTTTGCCAATAGAGCGTACTGAGCATAGAGCTGCCTCTTGCCAGCACGACAGTTTTATTATTAGATTAGGGTGCCTCGTAAATTTATATAATATAGCGCATAGTGCATAATTAGGTATGAAATGTTGTATCAGCGCTTCAGCGCATGGGCCGAATATCATTCAGGCCGCTAGTTGAACAGCGCTATTTCACCCTATCGTACGAATGGCCTAAGTATTAGCCAGCCAGTTTATTAAATGTTGTAACAAAAGCTATGGCTGAATAACATTTAGGCAGCTAGTTGAACGGCTTTATATATATATATATATATATATATATATATATATATATATATATATATATACACAATTATATTAATTATATTTAATATATACAATTATAAATACAATTTGCAGCCTTTTTACCTAGTGACCCATGAACGGCGGCATTGTTTTTCGATTTTACGAGCGTATATATGAATATTTTTTTATATCGAAGAGGGGGCAAACGAGCATACGGTTCACCGGATATTAAGTAGCCACCGCCGACCATGGACATCCGTAACACCAGGGGATTTGCAGGTGCGTTGCCGGCCCTTTAGAATAGAGTAAGCTATTTTCTTGAAGGTCCCCAGGTTTTATGGGTCCAGAAAAATCGCCGTTGGTAAACTATTCCATAGAGAGGTCGTATGCGGAGGAAAACTCCTAGTGAAACGTACAGTGGTGGACCGCTAAGCATCCAGATGGTGTGGATGGTATCGGGAGGTTGGCCGCGTAGTGCGTTCATGAAATTTTGCGGCTAGGATTAATCTGAACAATTCCTCAGAGCATTCCCCGTGATAGATGCGATAAAATAGAAATACAACATCTCTTCGCAGCGCCAGTGAATCGAGCCCATCGGAAAGCATTCGGTCGTCGACGATTCGAGCCGCTCTGCACTGGATGCGGTCAAGTGGAAGGAGGTGGCACTGGAGAGCTCCAGCCCAGATATTGGAACAGAATTCCATGTGCGGCCGAACCTGCGATTTGTAAATTTGTAGGTGGTGGGCCGGCATGAAATATTGTCCCGCTCTGCTGAGCAAGCCAAGCTTTTCAGAGGTCAATTGTTCCAATTGAACAATTTCTCTGGGAAGCCCATAGGAAGGGAGCTTCGAAAGAAGCGCTTTGTGCTGAGCCCGATCGAGGGCCTTCGCAATGTCCAAACAAACGGCGAATGCCTCCCCCTGGACGCGACTGCCGCGGCCCATCTATGAGTCAGGTAGGCCAGAAGATCACCAGCTGATCGACCACGACGAAAACCGTATTGGCGATCAATAATCAGCTGGTGATCCCCGAGGTACCTCATGAGCTAGCAGTTTATAATGGACTCCATTGTTTTGGAGAACATGGAGGTGATGTCGATGGACCTGCAGTTGGATGGGTCTGAGCGGTTGCCTTTTTTAGGGATCGGGTGGATGAAAGCCGCCTTCCACGATTTTGGAACTATGCCTAGCGAGTAGGAGTACCGGAAAAGACGCGTTAAGACTGGTGCCAACTCTGGAGCACACGCCCTCAGCACAATTGGGGGGGATACCGTCAGGCCCACTGGGTTTGTGGATGTCCAGGGAGAGGAGTGCTTTGCGAACCGAGCGCTGTGTGAACCACACCTCCGGCATGAAGCACTGGCATCGCGGGGCATCCTAGGGCTAATTATTCCCCAGAAATATGTTTTGCTTTAACGTTACATTACTATTCACCAAAAGCTTAACGATATGTGCGAAATATTAAGTTTTGAATTTTGTCTGCCTTCATCACGTACTGTAACGAAGGGGGTATAGTACAATTTATAGCAGACTTGGCTACACAAAACAAGCGTTAACTGTTTTAAAACTTAAGACTAGAGAGTAACCCTGTCAAGAAATAAATCTACTGTTAAATCTTGTTACTTCATTAATAAAGAGGTTCCGAGTGAATCTTCATCCACCCGTGATCTTGAGGTCATTCTTGATAACAAACTTAGCTTTATAGAACATATAGATAATGTGGTAACGCGTTCATGGAAAATGTTAGGTTTTGTCAAACGTACATGTAAGGATTTCAAAAATGCTCAGACTCTGACAACTATGAAAGAATATGCCTCGGTGATATGGAATCCTTCTTATAAAATTCACATTCACAGAATCGAGCGTATTCAACAAAACTTCACTCGATTCATTACATATAAAGTTCAAAACTATCCATACTATAAAGGTTATAATTCTAGGCTTTCTCATCTTGGAATGAGTTCACTGGCTGACCAACGAAAACTTTTAGACTTAATGACGCTACACAAACTTCTACACGGTAAGTTAATTTCGCCAAGTTTACTGCAGCAAGTGTACTTTAAAATCCCCTATCATATTCCTAGACACCCAATTACTAATTTGTTCAAAATTCCCATCAGTAGAACCAATTTAGGCAAGTTTTCTCCGTTAAGCAGGTGTAGGCGAACATACAACAGTTTAAACAATCATGATATCGACATCTTTAGCGACCCCGAACGTGTATTTAAAAGAAAGTGTAAAGACTTGCCAGATTAATGATTCAAAATTATTATTTATTGTAATTATTACTGGATGTGGTGCTTTTACTTTGATTAGTTAGTTTAATTTCTTTTTGTTTAAGAGTTTATATGTTGTTTAGTTCTTTTTTCTTTTATAATGATGTATACACCTGTAAAGACATATCCTTTATCTAAAAATGTAGCATTTTGATTGTAACAATGTTTATTGATGGTGTATCTATTTAAATAAATAAATAAATATATAAATTGTGTTGTATATTAGTGATAGATGAAATGAAAATAAAACAATTGACGGAGTACCATGCAAGTTCTACAAGACATTTTGGTTATGATAATTATAGATTTGACTTCATTTCTGACAATTCGGAGACCGCGACTGATGCTTTAGCATTTTTATTATTGGGCATTAATACTTCTTGTAAAGTACCTATTGGGTACTTCTTAGTAAAGGGTACAAGTGCTGATCTAAAAGCAGCCCAACTCTTCCACCATGGCGAGGTTGGTTTTTGTACCATCACATGTCACCGCCTTTATTTCAATGCCAGTTTTGTGAACAAGATAGAGAAGCTTAGGTTAATAGCCGTGCTTTTAATTCAGCGCTCGTACCCTTAATCAAAAAGTTAGCTATGGGTACGTTCCATATTGTGTTTATACCGACCAATAAAATACTAATGCGTCAGTAGCTTCATCGGAATTATCGGATATAAAATCAAACCCGTAATCGACATAGCCATAATATCTTTGGCTGCTAGCATGTTATTCCGTCAATTGCTTAATTTTCATTTCATCCGTGACCAATAATTTTTTTATCAGGGTTACTCTCCGCTTTCAATTTTAATGCCGTCAGCGCTTCTTGAGTAAACCCTTGGCCTTGGCCTTCGATGGCACTGTACCACTTAGTCAATGTTCGTTGTGCAGGCAAACATGTTCCAAAAGTTTTGCGACAACGTACATAGCGATAGGCTTTTGGTGAGTAATAATTAAGAGTTAGAGCAAAACATATTAACTATTGAAATTCCGCGCCATGTATATTATATTATACAAAAAGTGTGGATGCCCCCACTGCACACCGCTCAGGTAAACTCAATCCACTAGTTAGTCTGTGGGTAAACTCTTAAGCATTCATAAGACATCGTCAAAAATAAGATGGGTCTATTTTTGGTTAAAATTTATATTATAATATATTGTTGAAAATATAGAATATTTTTAATGATGTTATTAATTTTGATATTTTGTAAAGAAAAAAGACACGTTGTTGATAATTAGGGATGACAAAACTATATCAAAATTAATATCGATATTTATATTGAATTTTATAATTAATCAATAGACTTGCCCACGCAACAAGAAGAGGAAAAAATTATGTTCGGTTTGTTTTCTAAAAATTTAATTTATTTTGCCGTTTGTCAAACGGATTTTCTCCGGATTCTATTATTAGAAAGAAATGGTTAAGATTACGTGGGTGGTTTGGTTGGAATGCAAAGAAGAACTTAACAATTTGCTTCAAACATTTTCTTGAGAAGTGTAAAAGGAAAAGTAGAATAAAATCAATTTTATTAAAAGGAGCAATTTCTACATTATTTATACCAGTAAGTATAATAAGACTTCAAAAATTTAATTTCACAAACTTTTGATAAAGATAAAGATGATTTATATAAATTATAAAACTGTAGTATATTAAACATGTATCTATTTATCGACCGAAGAAATGTATATGTAGGAAGGTAGTTAATTAGAATTATTTACAATTACAAAATACACGGATTACAGATAATCAACTATAAATTGTACTGAGACTAATTAAATAGCTGAGAATAATAATTAATTAGTTTCCACGAATTAATTATCCGAATAGTCAAGGATGAGCTAGTAGCGGGATACAACAAGTGCACCGTGCCACGCCAGCGCCAAGACTGTCTTAACGGCGTTTTTTTTTTGCGCCCGAAGCAAATATGGGCAACCCTCCGGAAAGCGGGGGGAGGGAGGTTGAGAATGGTCATAGCATACCACGCAGCCGGCTGCGTGGTTATGTGGTGACTCTTACCCACTAAACTCAACCTTTTAGGAATTGGCTTAACGATCTGACTAGAGATCTCTAAGCCGTATACGAACGCGACCCTCCTTGGCTATTTTTATTTTTAGTTGAATTTATTATTATTTTTTGGTTGAACCAGTTTGTTTTCTCTAGCCCTATGTGTGTTGTACTTGTTTTCAACATTAACTTTATATTCATCATTATAATAATATTCCACATCCACATCTCGGCACATCCCGATGAGGAGGTGGAGGAAATGTATGAGGATATTTCCAGAGCCATACATTCCTCCAAAACCTACTACACGGTGTTGATGGGAGACTTTAACGCAAAACTGGGCACAAGAGAAAGCGGTGAGCTGAAGGTAGGGAAATTTGGAGTAGGGCAACGGAACCGAAGGGGCCAGCAGCTGGCCGACTTTATGGAGAAAGAGGAACTCTTTATGATGAACTCTTTCTTCCAGAAGCGGCCCCACAGGAAGTGGACCTGGTCGAGCCCCGACGGTTCGACAAAAAATGAGATTGACTTCATTATGACGACCAGACGCCAACTGTTCAGTGATGTCTCAGTGATCGCAAGGGTGAAAACTGGCAGCGATCACCGAATGGTTAGAGGCACACTGAACCTAAACGTTAAGTTGGAGAGGTCTCGTCTAATGAAGTCAACGCTCCGTCCCCCTCGTGCTCTAATCCAGAATCCCGAAACCTTTCAGCTCGAGTTACGTAACCGCTTCCAGTGCCTAGAAGATTGCAATGCAGTGGACGATATGAACGACAAGCTCGTGGAAACTGTCCATGCGGTCGGAGCTAAGTTCTGCAAGACCCGCCGCAGAAGAACACAAAAACTCTCCAATCACACTCTTAATCTCATGGCTGTTAGACGGGAGATGAGGCTGCAATCGTCAACAGATTTGACAGCATACAGGCAACTGAACAGACAGATCTCCAAATGCATACGGCGAGACTTACGCAACTTTAATACTTCTCGTATTAAAGAAGCGATTGAGCGGAACCAGGGCTCCAAAGTCTTTGCCAGAGATCTGTCTACCAGAAAGAGCCAACTGTCAAGGCTGAAGACTAAGTGTGGCAACATCGTTTCCGGGACACCTGAGATTTTGAGTGAGATTGAGAGGTTCTATGGGCAGCTGTACACATCATCGTTGGACCCACACGCAAGTGTGAGTAACGATCCAAGAGCAAGTCTTATCCGACACTATTCCGATGATATCCCGGACGTCAGTCTAAGCGAGATTAGAATGGCTCTCCAGCACCTTAAAAACGGCAGGGCCCCAGGCGAGGATGGAATTACAGCGGAGCTTCTGAAAGCGGGTGGAACACCGGTACTTGAAGTCCTTCAGAAGCTCTTCAATTCCGTCCTCCATGGTGGCACTACTCCAGAGGCGTGGAGCAGAAGTGCGGTGGTCTTGTTCTTTAAGAAAGGCGACAACGCTCTCTTAAAGAACTACAGACCGATTTCCCTTCTGAGCCGCGTCTACGTGCTGTTTTCGAGAGTCATTACGAATCGTCTCGCACGCAGACTTGACGACTTCCAGCCTCCCGAACAAGCCGGTTTCCGAAAAGGCTTCAGTACCATAGACCACATACATACCCTGCGGCAGATTGTACAGAAGACTGAAGAGTACAATCTGCCACTTTGCCTGGCGTATGTGGACTATGAGAAAGCCTTTGATTCCGTCGAAATTTGGGCGGTGCTACAGTCCCTTCAGCGGTGCCAAGTTGACTGTCGGTATATCGAAGTGCTGAAGTGTTTGTACAGTAGGGCTACGATGGCTATCCGAGTACAGAACCAGAGCTCGAAACCTATCCAACTGCAGAGAGGTGTAAGACAGGGTGACGTTATATCCCCGAAACTCTTCACCGCTGCATTGGAAGACGTTTTCAAGCTACTGGACTGGAAAGGATACGGTATTGACATCAATGGCGAGTACATCACTCACCTTCGATTTGCCGACGATATAGTCCTTATGGCAGAATCGCTGGAGGACTTAAGCACTATGCTCAATGACCTCAATAGTGCCTCCCAACGGATAGGTCTTAAGATGAACATGGACAAAACAAAGATCATGTTCAATGTCCATGTCACACCTATGCCGGTAGTTGTTGGGAGCACTATGCTCGAAGTTGTTGACGAATACGTTTACCTGGGACAAATAGTCCGACTAGGTAAGTCCAACTTCGACCGAGAGGTCAATCGACGGATTCAACTCGGCTGGGCAGCGTTCGGGAAATTACGGCATATCTTTTCGTCAGGTATACCTCAATCTCTAAAAACTAGATTGTACAACCAGTGCGTGTTGCCAGTGATGACTTACGGATCTGAGACTTGGTCCTTCACTGCTGGCCGTATGAGGACGCTTAAGGTCGCTCAGCGAGCTATGGAGAGGGCTATGCTCGGAGTTTCTCTGCGTGATAGACTCAGAAATGAGGATATCCGCAGTAAAACCAGAGTGACCGACATAGCCCAACGGATTAGTAAGCTGAAGTGGCAATGGGCCGGCTATATAGCTCGAAGAACCGATAACCGATGGGGAAGAAAGGTTCTCGAGTGGCAGCCTCGTACCGGTAGGCGTAGTGTAGGGCGACCCCCCACTAGATGGAGTGACGACCTGGTAAGACATGCAGGAAGTCGATGGATGCAGGTGGCTCAGGACCGTGCTTTGTGGCATTACTTGGGGGAGGCCTATGTTCAGCAGTGGACTTGTGAAGGGCTGTAATGATGATGATGATGATGAATAATATTCCAAACCTACCAAATAATCTATTTTTTTATCTATGGGAATAATTTTACAAATGGGAAACAACTTATTATAGTCTTTGTTGCATTTTTCTTTAACATTTTTACTAACTAGAAACTTAATAAGTCTTATTTGTATGTCTTTGATATTTTTCAGATATGTAATAAAGGTTCGCCCATATACAAGAAGTCCATAACTCATTAGCGAGTCGGTAAGTGCAAAGTATACTATTCTTAACGTTTGTTTGCTCAATACATTTTTTAATTGGTAAAACTTACTTAGCACTAATCTTAGCCTATTACAAATGTCATTTACGTGTATTCTCCAGTTAAAATTCCTATCTATTGTTAGACCTAAATATTTAAATTTATCCACATATTCCAATCTCTTACAGTTACAATTAAATTTATTTCTATGCATACATTCGTATGTATGTCCTATCAGTGTTAGATAATCATTTCTTAAAGATTTAGCATTTCGATTATATGGCGAGTGTATATGCATATATTTGGTTTTTGTAAGATTTAATATAAAGCCATTGCCGTGCGCCCATTAGCTAATGTTTTCAAAATCACTTTGTATACACTTTTGTGCCTCAGCTATGTCCTTGGAGGCATAGACAAGACACATATCATCAGCGTAAATGAACACCTTGCAATTATGTACGACATTTGACACACTATTCACATGCATTATATATCCTACAGGACCGTACACCGATCCAGTAGGCACACCCAAATCGACATCCGCCTCTTCCCCAACCACTTTAGAGACAATTGTGCTTATTTTTCTATTAGTGAGGTAGTTTTTAAACCAATTATTTATGGGACCGCGTATTCCGCATTCGTCCATTGCCTGTAATAAGATATCGTGGTCTAAAGTGTCAAACGCCTTTTTAAAATCAATAAAAAGTACTGTTATTTGTTTGCCAGAATCTAAGGAGTCATTAATAAAATCTGAAAATCTTAACAACGCAGTGACCGTGTTGCGCCCTTTCCGAAAACCGTGTTGTGAGTCACACAGTATGTTGTTGTTGTTTTAAGACCGCACGAATATTCATAGCATCACGCTATTTTCCACTAGGGGTTGAGTGTAGCTTTGGATTATATTCCAAAGTCACAATGAATAAATTTAACGTAGTTTGGTATGGATATTAAATATTGCTCATGCACATGAGACGCGCGGTTCTGTGTGCCAGAATACTGTTACGAGCTTGAGGTTCGTGACAATAAAAACTGCCGATTGAATTACCAAAATTTACACTTTTATTACCGAACTCCAATTAAAACTTAAAACACTAATAATTAACACTAATATTTCGCTCCGAAGCTTCGCTTGTCTTGCCAAATAAAATACTGCCCCAATCGCGGGTTGCAGCGGCTTTAAATACACATTTTCACCGAAACATACAGAATATTCCAGTGGATACGGGCGCCGACCGACCAGACGCAGAAAGTTCGAGTGTGGGGCTTCAGAAAGCTTAATTCTTCTGTTCGATACTAGATGGCACTATTGGTCGAAAGTCAAGATTGACATTTTCTAGGAAGCCCTCCTCGCTCTGGTCCCCGACACTAGATGGCGCTAGTGCCAGGTAGCTGACGTCAACTTAGAAAAACTTAAATCTTAAAACTGTTCTCGGATCTTCAGTAGAGTTCGTCTAACTCCCAGATGGACTCCTGAACAACCATTATGGTACAGCTGTTGAACATTCGGCACTTTAGCTTTAGGGACAATCATTTGCAAACAACTGCTGTCTCCTCGACCATTTTCCCATTTAGGGCACAGGACTCCATCCTGAATCAGCAAGCTGTCCCATTGGGCTCAATAGCTTTTAGTGGTCGAACTCATCGCTGAGACGTCGCTCCAATTAGGCTTGGTAGCACGGGCCTTCATCCATTCCAGAATCGGCTTGATGTCCGGATCTTCCTGCTGTGCATGTTGTAAGCTGTCCTTCCACTCGTTGCTGAGGTGGTCTGTCCTGAGCATCCTCACGGATACCACTTCCTTACTCTTTTGCCTAGTACAGTGCTTGCAATCTTCAGGACAAGGTCTCCTTGACAATGCATCTACGTTGCCATGCGATTTCTCGCTGCGGTGTTCAATCACAATCAATCCTGCTGCTGGGTGGTGCTGTTAGCCGCACAACCGTCTCGAGATCGATCACCTTCCCTTTTTAAAAATCGCTTAGAGCAGCTGGATCGAAGATGGCCCCTTTCCCCACAGCCGTAGCACCTTGGGCTGTAATTTTTATTGTGGTCGCGAACCGTACCTGCTGCAACCTCCCTAACGTGAGGGGAAAGATGATCCTGCCGCCGCCAGGTGGTGCCGTTAGCTGCACTACCCTCTCGAGATCGATCAACTTCCCTTTCTACCGTTCGCTTAGGGCAGCTGGATTGAAGATGGCCCCTTTCCCATAGCACCTAGGGCTGTATCCATTATTGCGGTCGCAAACTGCTGTAGCTACTGCAATCTCCCTGACGCGATGGAAACGAAGATCCTGCCTTACGGCTTCCACCTCCAGTGCATGGGTCAAGGCGTTCTTAAGCGTCTCGTGGTGCCAGAGCCTCACAGCAGCTCTGACTTTAAGGTCGCGGATGCCGTCGATGAATGTCTACATCAGGCTCCCTTCAATGAGCGCAGGTACAGACCGGTATGCTTTTCGCACCAGCTTCTCCACCTCTAGAGCCCACTGCTGCAGGTTTTCGTTGATGCGCTCCACCCGATCTTTAAGCTGCGCACGAAAGACGTGTTCCAGGTGAGCGTCGCCATATCTCGCCTGCAATGCCTCAAGGAGCTGCTCATAAGTCACTTCCTCACCAAGAGCTTCCAGAACTGTAAAGGCCTGGTCGCGCAGGCCTAGTGTGAGAGCAGTCATGGCCTGACTTTTATTCCAGCTGTTCGCCTTCATAACAACCTTGAACTGGATTTTGTAGGTCGACCAGGAAGAAGTCCCGTCGAACGGTGGCACCTTGAACCCACGTAGCGAAGGTGTTGCAGCTACTACTGGAGCTGTAATTCCATCCCCCAGTTTGAGGTCGTGCAGCGTTTTCTTTACATCAGCCATCACGTTGTCAACCCTATTGTCCACTTGGTCGATTCAGGTTCCAGCTTTCTCGATTCGGGTTTCAGCTTTCGCGATTTGGGTTTCAGCTTCCGACAGGCGGTTGTCATGCTGAGCAACCCTATCCTTTACCTCCTTTATCTCCTTCCCGAAGGTAGCGTGAAGGTCCTTCATGAGGTGCATCTGCTCTTCCAACCGACGGGCCCGCTGCTCTTGTCCGCCCCACAACTGCTCTTCTAAACGTCGGACCTGTTCCTATTGTCTGTCCTGCAGCTGCTCTTTCAACTGATGGACCTGTTCCTCCTGTCGGCGAGCCTGTTCCTCCTGTCGGCGAGCCTGTTCTTCCTGCTGCTCTTTCGATCAACGGGCCTGCTTCTCCTGTCGGCGAGCCTGCTCATGCAGCATCACCATCAGAGCACCTAAGTCAGGTGCTGCAGATGTAGGAGCTACTGACGGGCCTGCAGCTGGTGGCTGGCCCTCCAATGTCTGCGACGTTGCACCATCAAATCTTCTTTGGTCCGTCTCCTGGCGTTGACTTCGGGTACGGACACCCTCCGTTTCCTCCTTAGGTAAAATCGACTAATTTGCTAATCCACTTCTGACACCAATTGTTACGAGATTGAGGTTTGTGACAATAAAAACTGCCGATTGAATCACCAAAATTTACACTTTTATTACCGAACACCAATTAAAACTTAAAACACTAATAATTAACCACACTGATTCACTTTATTTCGCTCCGAAGCTTCGCTTGTCTCGCCAAATTCAATACTGCCCCGATCGCGGGTTGCAGCGGCTTTAAATACACATTTTGACCGAAACATCCAGAATATTCCAGTGAATACGGGCGCCGACCGACCAGACGCAGAAAGTTCGAGTGTGGGGCTTCAGAAAGCTTAATTCTTCTGTTCGATACTAGATGGCGCTGTTGGTAGAAAGTCAAGATTGACATTTTCTAGGAAGCCCTCCTCGCTCTGGTCCCCGACACTAGATGGCGCTAGTGCCAGGTACCTGACGTCAACTTAGGCGCGCAACAATACTATAAATTACATAGTATTTGATAATGAGGCCTTAATAGCGTGGTTCATCACCTACAGTGTTAGTCGCAGAGAAGAGGAGCTCGTGGTTAAATAATAGTTGCGTGTACCAATAGATCTGCGTAAAAAAGGTGCACTTGCCGCGGCCAGTCCATGGATGGATGACCGATTTCTTAACATATATATATCATATTATATTAAAAAAAATAAAGAGTACATATGTATAGTCAGACACTTGGTGCACTTTAATATCTTTGCGTATTTGGCTAGTCTCTGTTAATATCATTATATTTTAAAATTCATGCAGCTAAAATGACAATAAGTTTATTATTACTTTATCTTTTTCAAGGACAGATGATAGAGAGGGCATCCTCATAAACGTATTGGCCTTTAAAGAGAGCAATCTTATTTTACTGGTTCCTACAAGTTTCTTTAGTTTATTATTAAGTTTACATTCATATTTAAATCAATTTAATAATTACACACATTTAATTATTAAATGTGTGTAATTATTAAATGTAATATTTACAATACTTAGACCATTCAACCCAATGGACTTGCCTCGCATGATTATTCCCCTCTGCGCAGGTATTGGATTTAAAAACATTATGCGTTTATAAAAACTGTTTACGGAATCGATTTTTTTATTACAAGAATCGTTTCCGTCGGTGTAAGTGCTCTTCAAAAAATGGCAATCTGTAGGCTTAACGTGTGCAAAAAGAAGTCTAATACTTCAAATTTACAAAATAGATTGTTCTTTCCATTATAATCATTTAAAGTAATATCGTAAATAATAATCGAAAACTATACCGATAAGATAATCGAGTACACAATATTTCATCAAAATCGTAGTAATAATCGAAATGTGACAAGCACACTCTCCACGAGACTAGTTTTATATTTATTTTTTTAAAGTCAACCCTCAGATGTTTTCTACAAATTTAACACACAGGTTTAAAATTGAACACGCAAGCACAACCGTACTCCTTACGAGACTAGTTTATAATTACAACATATAAACAATAAAAGTGTAGCGAGACTACATAACCCTGCAGTGGTCGCGCCTTATAAAAAACGTAAATGGTCGCCTTGATTACGTTTGTAGTCCGATTTAAAATAAGAACAAAGCTTTAAAATATCAAATAAATGTATTTTATTTTATTTTAAATATGGAACAGTGTAACATTTAGTCAATGGTTAATCATATGTAATAAAGAAAAACCATTTATACGCCCTTTTCTATTTAAATTATAATATTTTAAAAAAACTTTTACATATTAATATATGAAAATATCACATTAATTTCAAAGTTAACACGTTCAGTGCGGTATCAGGTCGAAACATGGAGGTTAGAGAACAGGAGAACGATCGCTGTAGAAAATAGTGTCCCAGAAATATGGACAAAATAAGTGAGGCGCTGCGATCGCTAAGTTGTCTCAATAAAAGCGGGATGTAGTGCGCTAGTTTGAAATGATTATAATAATATCATTCAAAGAAGAAAAAAAGAAAATAATGAAATTATTATTATTTATTAATAAATAAATTGTGTTTATGTAATTTTAATTATTATAAATTTTATAAATTATTACAAATATAAATTATTAAAAAAAAATTATATAATTATTATAAAAAAAAAATCAATAATAATTTGATTATTGATTTTTTTTAGTAATATTTCACCATTTTATAATGTTTTTTGTCAATAATAGAAAATTGCTTCGCAGATACTAGGTACTCACCGACGACAGCGCGGCTATAAATTCTACAAATTTTCAGGGACAGGGGGGGACGGGGGCTACGCTTTAGCACGTAGCGATCGTTCTCCTGTTCTCTAACCTCCATGGGTCGAAAGTACCAGACGTGTAGCTGTCCCGTCGTGCGGCCGGAGAAAATTTTTTTTGTCACATGGGCCACAATCGCAATGTCTAGTTATTAGAATTTCTAATGTACGAATGAGATAGCTATATTTACCCTTATTTAGACGTCAAAAACTGCTATAAGAAACGGAAAAATCGCATCGGGTCTATAGGACCTGATACGGCCTGAAATGAATTTTTATCCTGCAGTGCTATTATCAGGTCTAATAGAACTGAAACCCGATCACCTGAAAACCGCACTTGATTGACCGGTCAGTCAATGAGTGATGTGCATTGAGTGACGACTACGTGTTGCTTTTGTCCTTGCAATAATTAGACTTGAGATAGTTTTTTGTTATTTATCTGAATATTGTCTTATTTGAAAATGAAATGATCTAGACGGATGTTACCTATGTGTGAAGCTAGTGGTGTAAAATTGGAGGAAAATTTTGATTCGCCGAAGTACCTGTAAATGCAACTGTTTTCACTAGTCCTTCAACTGGACAAACCATGAGAGTACTTGAAAATGCTATTTTTCTCCTCACAATCAAACAAAGCCGGCAACATCAGTACACAAAAATAAAACTATCCAAGTTCTTGAAGATATTGTAATAAAACCAGGCTGCCTAATTAAAACTTCAGTACCGACGTACAAGATCCTTTCTCAACTCCAAAAAGTAAAATGGTACCTAGACTTTCCGAAACTAATTTTCCCAAGGAGGGAGATGCAGTTTCGATGTTTTCTATTAGTAAATGTGGGTCTCTTACTGACATATCAGTTTCCAATTTAGTTTCACTTAATTCATCTTTTAACAAAGACCAATTCCTAAATTTACTTGATACACCTTCTTCAAAACATATTCAAGAAAAGAACAAAAAAATAATTGTATATACAGTTAATGTTAAACTTCACCTAGTTTCTGACAAGATAACTAGACAGTCGGAAACTGGAATCTAGAAAAAAAAAGATATACCGGAACGAATATATTGCGTCATTAATGAGAAGGGATCGATTTCTATTGTTGCTAAGATTTTGGCACTTCAATATGATGTTGCAATAGTTCAAAAAAGATTTGACTCCTGAAAAATTTCTGGTGATTGATAAATCGATGGTGCCGTGTCGTGGAAGACTGCAACTCCGCCAATATATTAAAAGTAAATCGCACAAGTACGGGGTGAAGTTGTACAAATTGTGCACTCCCAAAGGATATTCGTTTAATATAATTTTTTATACCAGAAAAGAAGATGGTGGGCGGGATGTAAACCACGCTCAAAATGTTGTTTTAAATTTTATTACAAATTTAAAAAAGAATGAATTACAAATTAAAAAAAGGACAAACTTATGGTAAAATGAATGGCCAAGGAATTAGAGTAATAAAGTGGGTAGATAAGCTACATGTTTTGATGTTGAATACCTGCAACAATCACGTTATAAATATAAAAGATACTGGGAAAAAAGAGAGGAACAAACGAAAATATAAAGAAACCGGAATATATAATATGTTTTAATTGTTACAAAAAGGGGATAGACTATAGCGACCAAATGTCTTTCTACTACAGTACTCTAAAAAGACCCTTTTTAGAGTACTGTAGTAGAAAAAAACAAGTGTACAGAAAGGTGATAATGGAAATGATATTCGGAACTGCTTTCATAAATGCGTGGATTATTTATAATCTAAAGAACAAGATGAAAATGACAAAATTGGATTTTATAGAGAGTGTGATAGAAAATTTTGCAATAGCTCCACTTACGAACAGTATAACTATTCCTCCCAGAGTAGATTATGTAAAAAAATAAAGATACAAAAAAAGGCGATAAAAAGAGAAATTGCAGTGGTTGTTACAATAAGTTGAAACAAACATTAAATAGCAGAGAAGCTGCAAAAAAGGTTAAAAAAATAATGACCTTCTGTCCAAAGTGCACGAAAACTTACTGTCTGAAATGTTACAATGCTTCACATTCTGTTTTTGATACAAAAATAAATACCGTGCTGATATCTAGTGCTTCAGATCCTACACATTTAACTGATTGTTTTTATATATTAAAATATGAGCATTTCTGGGTGAATCTAATGTGGTAAAGCTTGGTTCAATAAGGTAATTTTTCTGTGAATCACATCATTTTAGTTTAAAAAAAAGAAATATTTGACTTTTTATCCCCAAGGTAGATCAGGTCTTTTGCACCTGATAACGCACGAGAAGAAATTTCATCAACATGTCCAATCAGCCCCATACAGCACTAATCGACGGCAAGACAAATTAAGATCCGCACTGTAAGTGTTATATCACAAATCAGTTTACATATTTTTTTCCAATCATTTTGTTCCATAAATATCTAAATTTGAGATTATTTTACAGTGGTTTACTATTGAATATCCACGCGACCACTGTTGGGTTAAGTGTTTAATTAAAAATGGTGTCACATTGATGTGTTATGTGACTGTGGTTTGCGGATCGATATCGATAATTTTTCATTACTATTCATTGAAGAAGCATTAAAATTTATCATCAAACACTCAACTAAAGAAGATTACCTATTATTATAATAAAAGTGTGAATGAATTAATATTTTCAAGAAATCAGCTGTTGGAGTAACTCCTTCGAACAAAGGTTCATTACATTTTCACAAAACAGCAATACAGCAGCTACACTTCTGCTAAAATGTTAGGCCGCAAGGTGGTTCATTCTTTGTTTTCATTTTGAAGTATATATGATTTGCTTTCAATTTATTATCTAGGTATATAAAATAACACTTCTTCCTGTAATTTTTGGTGTATTTGGATGTTTCCATAATGTTGAACAGAATTACTCACTAATTTATGGCATGTGGCAAAGATCAAGAAAAAAATTTGCTGCCCTGAAGCTGAATCTAACGTAGTAGTTTGCAGTCTGTTTCGTGAACAAGATGGAAAGCAGATGTTACTAGCCGTGTTTTTAATTCAGCCTTTAATCCAACCCTTACTCAAAAAGTTGGCATTATGTACTTTCCAAGTTGTGTTTATACCGACCAATGAAAACACTAAAGCGTCTGTAGCTTCATCGGAAGTATCGGATATGAAATCAAACCCGTAGTCGACATAGCCATAATGCCTTTGGCTGCTAGCATGGTATTCCGTCAATTACTTAATTTTAATTTCATCCATGACGAAGGTACAGTAAATTTTAATATCGGTGTTACTTTTCTCTATCAATTTGCTGTTAGCTACCCTGGTCGGCCATCGATGGTACTGTACCACTTAGTCAATGTCCGTAGTGCAGGCAAACATGTTCCAAAAGTTTTACGTATATAGCGATAGGCTTTTGGTGAGTATTCGTTAGGTGTTAGCATGAAACATCTTAACTCTAGGGAATATTTAGTTCTGGCCAGTTTTCCAATGTTATTTTTAAGTTACTATTAATTGTCTCTTTAAAAGTTCTGTTTCTTGAATTCCTATCTCTTCTAGGACCTGTTTGTTTTCTTTATCTATCAAAGATGTCTCCGTCAAGGAATCTAGTATTTCTAGCAAACTTGTAACTTTTTTCTTTGAATACCGTTCTAAAATAGACGATGTTTTACAATCACTAAGATCAGCCTAAAATATTTTTTTTAATTTTATTAAAATTTTATTTCTTTATATTTATTGTAGTAATTAATAAGTTAAAATACTTTATTTTTGTTTCACAAAGCATTTTATTGTAATAATATAAATGTCTATGTTAAAACAAATTTTTTGTGATGTATGGCTTATTATATAAAATATAAGTTCCTACACTTTTTGTTTCTGGTACTTAGAGTTTTTTTATTTCTGGTATTCATGGTTAACCACACCAAATTATAGCTCTTTAGAATACCAATAGTCTCTGCACTAAGCCGCGGGAAAACTGACAGACTGACAGACTTGGCGAAATTATAAGCTTAATTACTATAAGCGTTTCTTGTTGTGTTACTACGGAACCCTAAAAAAACTTGCTACGCTGACGAACTAAATAGATGATTTTAATTGTTTGACAGCACTTTGCTAATGCTTGTGAGTTTTTTTCTTTTTCTTAGCGAAATTATCGATATGAAATATCGATATGGTAGCATCGCAATTAATTTGTCCGTCTTACACACATAACTTTTCCTATGTTGATGTATTTACCCCACATGTGTGCGTAAAATGTAATAGTGTCGGGGATTTAGATTTGTGTGTGCCATAATGACACAAAATTTTATTGAGTAGGTGTGCAGTACCGTCTATGTAGTGTTTCGTCGCCTCGCATCAAAAGTGACAGACTTTTTTGTTCGTAGCATTAGGCGCATTACTCGCCCATTGGGTTGAAGGGTCTAAGTTATAATAAGAAAATTAAAGCAGTTATTATGTATGTCACCATGTCACCGTTTTTATTTCACCAGCAAAACATTTTATAAAATATATAAAATATAAATACGTATTTACTTAATTAAGTATCTACCTATTCATATTTGTTTATTAGGAAAGATTATAGTAACTGTCCTATACAGGAAATGTTTTTGTAACTTATTCTATATTATGGAGGACTATCTCTGTGTATAAAAAAGTGTCCGTCGAAATGCTTTTTTTTTGAGAGGGCCAAACGAGCACACGGCTCACCTGATGGTAAGTGATTACCGCCGCCCATGAATAACTGCAACAACAGGAGAAATGCAGATGCGTTGCCGGCCTTTAAAAAAGGAGTAAGCTCTTTTCTGAAAGTCCTTAAGTCGTATTGGTCTGGAAAAATCTCTGGTGGTAGTCGATTCCACAAGGAAGTTGTGCGAGGAAGAAAACTTCTTTTAAATCGCACGGTGGCGGACCACCAGTCATCCAGATGGTATGGACAGTATCGCGAGTTTGGTCGCGATGTGCGATGGTGAAATTGTGCGGCTGGCATTAGTACAACAATTCCTCAGAGCACTCCCGAGGTAAATGCGATAAAATACACAAAGAGATGCAACATCTCTTCGCAGCGCCGGTGAGTCAAGCCTATCGGAAAGAGCTCGGTCGCCAACGATTCGAACAGCTCTGCGCTGGATGCGATCAAATGGAAGGAGCTGGCACTTGAGAGTCCCCGCCCAGAGATTGGAACAGTATTCCATGTGCGGCCCAACCTGTGTCTTGTAAAGTTGCAGGCGGTGAACCGGCATGAAATACTGTCCCGTTTCCGCACACCAAGCTTTTTAGAGGTCAATTTGGCTTTCTCTTCCAAGTGACCACGAAACTGCACGTCACTCGATATGTCGACTCCGAGGATTCCGATACTGACTAAGGCAACAAGGGCAGTGCCTTGAAACTGAGGAGATACGACGAAGGGGTTCTTTTTAGCGGTAAACGCGTAAACGTGTGTCTTCTAGGGATTAAACTGGACCAGATTTACCCCCATTCCGAGACTTTGTATAATAAAATCTCGACCTCAGACACATGTTTGTCCCAGTACTCGGCGACGTTTTCCCGAGAAATATTGGCACGACCGGTGTATAAAGCATCATCAATGCTGTCGTTTGCATAGTAATGAATATTACCGGTTTGCAATAAATTATTGATATGCAAAAGAAACAGCGTTGGTGATAGCACGCAGCCTTGTGGAACACCAGCGTTAATGGGCTTGTAATCGGAGCATACAGCAGACCAGAATGCAACGTGGAAATGCAAAGTGGAACACGTGTTCCCGAAGAAAGACGAACTAGTTTCTCGCCAATACTACCGATGAGATCTGACTTTGCCTTGGCAATGACACTTTTGAAGGACCTGCAGGCAGAATTATACTTCTTTTTAAAAGCACTAGTATTTGCATCTCGAGACGTCAATGCGCGAGCCCTCGCCTGGTAGCACTCTTGCTTATCATCATTTGGCGAGAAGCAAACCCGCCTCCAAGGGTAGGATGCAAAAAAAAGATCGCATCCCGTCCCAATCGGCTGGCCTATAATGCCAAACACGGCGGCAACCTGCAGTACGCAATCGGGAGCGTTAGTGGCACCGTACTCCAGGTCAGACAATGGTCCGAGGAGCCAAGAGGGGCATCGTCAGAGACCTGATATCCATTCAGATGAGGGGTCAGCAGAAGGTCAAACAGGGAAGGTACATGATCTTCCACATCAGGGATCCGTGTAGGCAAGGTAACCAGTTGTGTCAGACCATATGTCAAAGTAAAGTCATAAACAGATCTACCCTCATGATCGGTTAAACGAGAACCAAGCCATTGAGCGTGGTGGGCGTTAAAATCACCAAGCATCACGATCTCTGCAGATTGTCCCCGTTGTAGCACGGAGTCTGCAGCCATCTGGACGTGTTTGATGAGTCGGTTTGTGTCGGCATTAACGCTAAGGGACCTATAGAGGTACCCGTAGACGCGGGGATGGACGTCACTGTCTACGCG
Organism: Parnassius apollo; assembly: GCA_907164705.1. NCBI lineage: Eukaryota > Metazoa > Arthropoda > Insecta > Lepidoptera > Papilionidae > Parnassius > Parnassius apollo. Next base: position 5,402,834 of record CAJQZP010001146.1, on the reverse strand, counting down.
CAGCCATAAGATGGACAGGTCCGTACATTCAAGGCTGTTGAGGCGTTGAAAACAGATGTCCTCTCTGACGGAACGCAAACTCCAGCCTGGGGCACAAAGGAGTGTTCTGATTTGTACCCTGGGTAGGAGAGATACGAAGTATCAGGCGGAGAGGACACCTGTGTCTCCGGTAGAGAAAGAGCAAGGCCGGTTTCACCGTTTCCAGATGGTAGTGGACGGCGTTAAGGTTTAAATGAAGTTCCCTGATGTTGCAGAAATTCACAAATAGCGTGGCAGGGGGTGACTTTGACTTGTTGCTCCGTTTGCCCTGAGCAGGTTTACTCTCAAGCGGAATCCCCCCCCCCAAATACGTGGGGCAGCCTGAGCACCTACTTCTTCAGGGGTGCTAGGGAGAGTACCCCCTCCTGGGGTAGTCTTCCATCTCCTGGGGTAGTCTAACATTTTGCAGGGGTGAGGGGGGGGGGGAACTGGGCCTCCGGTCACCTGCACTCACCAGATGAAACGCAGAAGCAAAGCCTCTACTTCACTCTGGTATTCTGTGAGGTCTTGGTACCACCCCGGTTTGAGCCGGCCTATACGTGCAACAGCAAAGGCTGGCGCGTGGCTACCACTGTTAAAAAAGATAAATTACGGTGGCGCTACAATAGCAGCAAGGTAAATATTAAAAGCATTCATTTATTGTCACAATTCACAAATGTCCATGATATATTGTTTTATAGACGCTTTCTTTGCGTTACTCTAAGATTGTCCGTGAGTATAGGGTAGGTAAGGATAATATGGTCACCTTAGGTTTTGCCGCCCTATAAAACCAAAACTAGGTGGAGGACAGAGACAAACACACACAGCCTTAAACTTCTATATTAATATAACTGATATAATTAATATTATACTAATAAATATATTAATATAACTAATATATTAAGATAAAAATAGCAAACAAGATTTAGGAAGAATAAGGAACACTTCAAATAATCAACTTAAAAAAAAAACAGTAAGTTATGTTTCCATATTAACAGTATATATTTCCCACATAAATTAGTTCTCTCATTATGGACACACGAATGTTTCTTTATCTTCTGCTGTTAATCCTACACACTCTTCATGAACATAGACACCACAACATTTGTAGAGACTTATGTCTGCTACTCTGTGTTCCTTACAGAGGAAGCAATACCATGACTGCGCTTGTTCTGTAGCTTGTTTGCTGTTTGTTTCACTGAATGGAAAGTTCTTGAGCTGGTCGGGGTATTTGCTACTGTAGGATTTGTCTTGACTTTGTCAAATACTGTGCCAGACTATTAATTGTTTTGCGTCGTTTCGACCTATTGGACGAAATATTTTCAGACTTCTTCATCATATCTGGGAAAGACACATTGCCCGCTTCATTTGTGTTGCTGGTAGATGTGGACAATATCGGCTGCAGAACATTGCATAACGCAGAATAAACTATAGGCTGAACACTGACTTCAGTAGCTGAAGGTAAACGCTGAACAGAGCTTCTAGAATTTGAAAGCCCCGGTTTATTCGACATTTGGTTTACGGGACTTAAGTCTATGATATCCAGGGAAGCCAATGGTGGTGGTTCTTCATCTCTGATGCAAGATGAAATCACATTTTCCTGGGTTGAACAGATAGATTCCAGTAACTTCAAATCTGAATTTTATATTATGAGCATAAGAGCTTTGTTTTTTTTTTTGTCAGAACTTTATCTTTATTCTAGAAACGAAATTTCTGAAGTTTTTGTCCCTGTAAAGCTGAAACGCTCTAAAGACAGCCTTTTTCATGGGTTGCAGTTGCATAATAGAGAAATGTCGTGTTTATCGGCAATGTCTACAATATTGTAATCCAAGTGGCTAGATGCTCCATAGAAGATCAATAAATATGGACCTGGAGAGTTAAGTTTGAAATTTAAGAAAATTTTGCAAAATGTTGTATCAATTTCTCAAAGGTTTCTGAGTTCATATTGCCTTTTGGAGTCATTGCTACCAAAGAGCTTGGAGGTAAGTTATCTTGCCACTCTGATCTCAATCTTTTTTCTTTGACGACTATCATGGGTGGTACAATGTTACTCATAACATTTCCACAGGAAACAAACTAGTGTGTAAAGCGATCCCTTATACCTTTTTGTGCCAAAACTAGTGCACTTTTGTGAAGCATTAATTGACAGTCTTTAATACGCTAGACCAATTCATTCTCCTGTTCTAAACGGAGAAAAAGAAAATTGAGAGAGAAGATGAGCCTTTAGTACTTGTTTTGTCTTTATGCACCCTTTAAGGATTCTCTTTGGCATTTTGAACTCTTTACCTTCTATCCACTTGCAACTGTATTTAAAGCTGCTTACAGATCCTCCTAATGCCAGTTTCTTCTTAATCATTTCTTAGGTAACGACCCATAATCTGAAAAAGAATAACATTAAGCCCTAATAATTAGATAATCCTTACAAAAACATCCTAAAACTTTTGTTACTGTTATCATTCTGTAAACATGTCCATTTCGGAGACCATATTAGCAAACATTGAGCTATTATGTACTACGTACTAGAGGTGATACTGCATACAGCTACTGTGTTCCACTCAACTGCGGTGCATACACCGCACTTTAATCAGTCACTCGCTAGGCGCTTATAGAGTTGAAAAAAAAAACCTGTTGTGTTGATTTAAAAAAAAATCTCTTGACAAAAATATGTCGTCGTGTGTACTTAGATATTTCACAAATAATTCAAGAAACGTCAGTAAAAACCAAGGAATTACTTTTCATCGGTTAATAAGATACTTAATCAATAAAAACGTATTATGTACTAATAATAAAACAAATTATTACTAAGACGCCATCTCGTGTCATGGAATATAGATTATGAAATTAATATGTTCAGATGCGACATTTCTGTGGGTACTTAAGTATAGGACGAATATATTATTATACACATTTTTTTTGTAGAAACGTATATAGGATATTATAATTTGGCAAAAATTTTCATGTTTAAATCTGCTTATTATTCTTTTATTTCATTTTTAGGTTTCCACATCAAAGTCAAAGTGGTATAAATTCGTCCATTTTTAACTTTCGCGAGCCTAGCATTTATGAACGCTTTTATTCTAATTTAAATAAATATATTTGTAATTTAAATGTTATGTTAATAAGCTTTTTTAGACATAGATTTAGTATGTTTTTTATATTTGATTTAGATACCTTTTAAAATATTCAGATAAAAATATATTTAAATGTAATTGTGATATAATATTATGTAATATTATATTAAATAAGTAAATATAATATACAAAATAAATGACAAAATTTAAATAATGTTCTCGATATAATTTACCTATTTAACAACACAATCTACTATTACCTACGGGTCATTCTACCTATGTTTATTCTATGATAAAAAAACCAACCGTGCGAACACAGAGTAGCGCACATTTTTTGTTTGAGATAGCTATTCTAGTACGTAAGTACATATTACTTCAATGTTAGCAAAGCAGTACTTGTTAGCTTTGTTTACGAATAACAAATAACTATATATAGATCATAACCGGACTCTAGACTATTTAAAATTATTGTAAATTTTCTATTTACTGACCTATAATATGTTATGATGACCCTTAAAACAACAAAGTTGACCAAATACAGTTTTTTTTTATAAATAAGTACTTCAAACTTCAAACTCCGACCGCGCGAAATCGAACAACTGTCAAATGGTGTCGATGAAGCAGTGCCATACACTTATAATACACTGGGTAGCGGTGGGTAGTAGCGGCATTTTTGAGTAACGAAACGAAACTATCTATCGAATATCAATAGCGGCTTTTGAAACACTCTCTTTTAATAGAGGGTCTTGAAACACTCTATTTTAATAGCGGCTTCAATAGAGTGTTTCACGACGTGTTTAATTGAAAAACGTTGCGAATGAAACGATGTCCGATTCACGAGAAAACTTGTTTGTTACCTTTTCGTATAGAATTAGTCATGGTGTTAATGGTTACATTTATTTATTTGTTAAATCATTTCGCACGGTTTAATAAAAATATCACTTGAAAAGATTTAACGGCAAACGATTTATTTAATAATTATGATTATGATAAATTCACCCACAAATTCCGCATAAAATATTGAATATATGTAAGTTTGATTTTATAGCAAATAATTATTACAATACAATGCTTATTTTTAGCCATCTCAAGCCTACTTTTTTATGTAATAAATCAAATGAATACATGTATTGACGTCTTTATAGAATATTTTCCGCCGCCATCTGCTCCATTCTACAGGTATTAAAGTCTACTCATGTGCTTCTACTTCAACAGCCGAAGCCGTCGCCGATGCGTCGCGAAAATAGCCGAATAAACGTTTTGTTATTGTTACTGATCGCTCGTTCATGATTCGTGAAACGTGAATCGTGTTACTGAGTAAAACGTCTACTGTAATAAATAGTTTCGTTGTACTGCCATACCCCTCTACCCGTGAATTGCTATTGCTGTGCAAGCTATTTGCCATAAAGACCGATTTACACTTCGACAAGTACAGTAGCGAGTTAACTTGCGAACCTAGCGAGTTAAGTTTGAACCTCGTTTGAACGGCAATAAGCGAGTTAAGTAGCAAGTTAACGATTAAGTTGAACGGGATAGCCGGCCGAGCTATTTTTCGGCGAGTTAAGTGCGAAGTGCTGCCCTCCCGCGCGTCTCCCGCCACCCGCAACTAAACTCGCCGCTCATGTGAAATGTGAACGAGCGAGTTTAGTTCAGTGCATAAGTTGACGGGACGCAAAGTTTGCGCGCCAAAACGTACAATTGTACCTTTACAATTAAACTCGCCGCAAAGTTTACGATACTGTTTATTGAATATTTATACTTTTTATATTGAGTTTTAATAATAAAATGGACGGAAGATATCACGTATAAATTTGTACAGTAGTATTTAGAACACGAATGTTTATATAATAGCAGAAGTTCAAATTGTAAAATTAAACCTGCTCGAGATGCCGCACTCAAGAAAATTCTTAAAAACTTTTTTAACAACAACCATTAATACTTCTCTGACTGGATCATTTAATTCTTGACTTAATCCTAGAACCATCTTAAACGAAAGCCAGAAAAATTCTGTAGTCTTGAAACGTCATACTCCAACGAACTCTATAAACTAATGTCCTTAACTAAACTCGCCACGAAGTCATTGTTTGAACGTCACTGCCCACTTAACCGTTAACTGTCAACTGCCCTGTAACTAAACTCGCTACTGTACTTGTCGAAGTGTAAATCGTTCTTTAGCCATTGCTATTGTGTGAACAGATAGTTTCAGTAACTAGTTACGTTTTGTAACGACCACTCCTAATACTGGGGCGTACCCGTAGAAAGAGAATGCTATAGACAAATTGATATCTCTTGTCGCAGTCACACAAGAGAAAGAGCAACTTACGCCGATGTGGTGTAAATAAATGAAATAGAACGATGAGACTTTTTGTTTCGTTGAGCGTGCCACGTTTTTCAAGATTAGCACACTACTTTGCGAAACAAAGTTTGACAGCTAACGTGTCGCGAGATATTGTCTTTTTGTAAAATACAGTTTTACGTGCTTTATATTAAGTAATTCATGTTATATTTTGTTGTGAACCATTTAGACTTAGTATTACAAGCATTTTTTTAAACACGATGCAGTGTAGTGTTATAGGGTATAAAAGTGATAGTAGAACGAAAATGCCAGGGTTGTCATTTCATTCGTAAGTATACTACCTTTAGCGGTTACAAGGCATTCTGTAAGATTTTATAAAAATTCATTTATTGTGCATAAGTACTCTAGACGTAAATTTATCGTTAAAAAGCACAAAAATAACAATTGTAAATTTTAACCTAAAATCTTTGGATTATTAGCCACTATTATAGGAAATTATGTATTTTGCAGTGTCTATTAATTAAATAACTGAAAGATTTAATGGCTTGTTACGGTTTTCCTGAAAATGATAATTTACGTTGAAATTGGATTGTAGATACAAGACGAACAGATTGGACACCAAAACCGTCATCAAAAATTTGCAGCAGATATTTTAAGGATACAATGTTAATAAAAAAGAAGAACTTTACTCTGCTATTACCTAATACTGTACTTATTTTAGTTAATGACATACCTATTAAGTTTCGATCCAGGTTTTATAAGATTTTGATACATGTTTAGTGTTTTTATAACTATTTAGTACAATTACCGTGTTAGTTACAAACATTATTTTGTGCATTTTATTAGCAATAAATGACTGAGACAGGCTTCCTTTAGACCCTGAACGCGCTTCAAATTTTAATAATCAATACTAAAACTTTAACCTCGTCAAGTAGAGTTTAAAATACCAAGAACTTTAAATTCGATTTCTTGAAGAAAACATCTTTCTACACCTATTTTGTATTAATTAATGTTTTAAAGATAATTAACTTTTTTTAGGCAACAAAAGCCTATATCCCATCATCTTCCTCCATCAGTTTACATGAAGAAACACTTATGGAAATTGAAAATAATTTAAGCATTTATATAAGTAAACAGTATTAAATAAAAATAATATTGATTTCCCTCGACCCAATACAGTATTTTACAATGTATTCTACAGTATTAAAACAAATTACATTCGTTATAATCTTGGTACATTAAGTCATTATCAAGCCGTTTGATCAAGGGATGTTATGAAACCTAAAGTGGAGCAGATTTAACAAACAAATCGCTTGATTTCAGATTGATCCTGCTGTTAATCTACTGCCGTCGACTAGTGATCAAAAGCCAGTCGAAATAGTAAATCCTCCATTGCATTTGAACTCAAGCAAAAAATTAGAAACCTTCATACGAAGCTTGTTTTGTCTAAAGGACAATAATCAATAAAAGCTTATTATTAATAAACATGTTGCATTATTTACTCACTAAGGCAGGAATTAGGCGGACCTACCGCGATCGCCGACAGTAACGGTTTCGTGCACTCCTAGTTTTTAAAAAAAATAAAATGTGTCTAGTGTTTAAACTTACTTAAAATTAATATCAATAGATGCAGTATTTTATTGGTGTTCGAGTGGTTAAATCATTCAGTGTTTTCGTGATAAATTGTGATAGAAATACTCCAAAAAGTGTGAGAAGCACCGTAGTCATTTTTAAAAGTTGCAGTCAGTTGTTTATTTTGCAACGGGTATGCAATAAATTATAAGTCACTTACATTATTCAACGAACATTTATCTCCGTAAAGTGAATCGCTTATTCAAAGTGTATATCAGCGAGCAGTTGGCGCTGTGGCTTACGCATTAACGCAACAAGAAAATAAGTATAAGAAGCGTTAGATCGAATCCCAACGGTTGAGGTCTTTTTTAACTTTATTTACAAAAATTACTTAGTTTGAGATTAGCAAAACAATTAATATGAATTGCTCTGCCTGCAATAAGAAGCTACTTCGCACTGACCGCTACTTAGCATGTAATCACTGTCGTTCAAAATATCATATTGAGTGCCTAAATTTAAGTAAAGAACAATTTACGGCTTTGACTACTGAATATAAATCAAAGTGGATGTGTCCATCTTGTAGTAATATAACTAAACGTAAACAATCGAATGTCAATACGCCTGTCCAACAAACGCTTGTACCACTCGTAGAGAAACCATTGAATTCGCCCCTTGAAAATTCAAGCTGTTCATCAACCGATTCCCAATTATTTTCCTCAAACGACGACAATCTCGTCACCATGGGTAAAATTAGTACTTTATTGGATAAAAAACTTAATAATTATCTATCGGATTTCGTGGAAAGTTTTAGAAAAGCATTGAAGGATGACGTCAAAAACCTAGTACAAGCGGAGATGGACTCAGTTGTGCAGCAGCTTAAAGACGATTTTACTGTAACCACTAACTTTATATGTGATGAACAGTCTTCCCTAAAGCAAGAAATTGAAAATAAGAGTCACATAATAAAACACCTAGAATCTGAAACTGCGATTTCAAAAGGAGATTAATGTTCTGACCAATCGTTTAACATCAATTGAAAAAATTTCCCGTAGCAAAAATATTGAAATTCAGTTAGTACCAGAAAGTCGAAATGAAAATCCAATGTTGTTATTCCGCAACCTGTGTAAAACAGTAAATATTCAAATAGATGATGAGAACATTCATTCTTGCCGTAGAGTTGCCAAATACGACATCTCCTCCGAACGCCCTAGAAATATTCTTGTAACTCTCATCAACCCACGCTTACGGGACCAAGTTCTCTCCGCATGTTATCGTTATAATAAAGCCAATAAAGACAATCCCTTGAATACCAACAACATCGGATTAAATTGCGAAAAGCGAAAAATTTATGTGACTGAACATCTTTCTCCGGAATGTAAGGCTCTTCATGCTGCTGCTAGAAATTTTGCAAAGGAGAAGAAATATAAGTATGTATGGGTTAAGTTCGGACGTATATATATTCGTAAGGAAGACACTGCGGCCTGCATACACATTAGAAATATTGAATGCTTAAACAAGCTGTCATAATATGACAATTTTTTTCTGTTGCTATATTTGATTTATGTATTTGGGAATTTTAGTCTTGTATAATGTTAATTTATTATCAAAATGTTAATCGCTTAAGATCAAAAACAAAAGAGTTCTATCTTAATGTACTTAATAATGATTATGACATTATCTGTATAACTGAAACAAACTTAAATAGCACTATTTTTGACGGTGAACTCATTGACACTCGCTATAATGTTGTAAGGCGCGACAGATATCAATCAAATGCACGTAAATCTGAGGGCGGGGGGAATTCTAATTGCCGTTAAAAAAGAAATAAATTTTATTTATCAAGTTTCCTGGAATAGTGAGCTAGAAGACTTGTGGATCAGTATATTGCCAAAAGCCACTAATGTTAAAATTATTAATATTTGTCTCTGTTATCTTCCGCCAGATCTGCCTTTAGACTGCATCGATAAATTTTTTACAAACTGTCAAAACGTAATTATGCGATATCGCAACACAGAAGAATTTCTTTGTATAGGGGATTTTAATATACCCGACGTTGACTGGTCCAAATCATCACAGTATAATTATATGATTCCTCTTCACCCGCGAGGTCAAAAAGCTAATCTGCTTTGTGATACCCTTAGAATATGTAACCTTGATAATTATAACAGTATATCAAATAACAACGGACGATTTTTAGACCTAATTCTTTTCAGTTCGAACAGCATTCAGGTTTATGAAGTGGAGCCATTGAGTCGCTTAGATAACTACCACCCCTCATTAGTTGCAGATATTAATCTTGTTGAAATAAACTCAAATAATTTTAAAAATAAAAAACAAAAACGACCAAATTTTTTCAAAAGCAATTATTCAAAAATAAATCTTGAATTAAAATCAGTTAAATGGCATAATATCTTGTCAATTCATAAAGATATTGATAGCATGACTGACGCATTTTACGCAGAGCTTAGGAATATTATTGCAAAACATACACCTATGACCAAAATTGACACAAACAACTATCCAGTATGGTTCACACCTGCTTTAAGGCAAAGCTTAGAAGAAAAACTAAAATATCATCGTCGTTTCAAAAAATATAAGAATCCTCGGGATTATGATACATTTTCCATGTTACGCAACAGATGTAAAAAACTTATTAAAAATTACTATAAAAATTTTGTATCGTACCTCGAATCTTCTTTAGATGACGACATAAAATTCTTTTGGCGTTTTGTCAATGACAAGAAAAATAATGCTAATAGCATTCCCAAAACGATGAAATATGGTAATCACACCTCCTCCGATGAAAAAGAAATATGTGAGCTTTTCTCTAATTATTTCAGTTCTGTCTTTGCAAACCCAGAGGAGACTATCTTATATTCTCACAATGAATTATCCAATCGTAGTAATTGTACCCTAAGTGATATCACAATCACACCAGACCACATACAGCAAAAGATCGCGAAATTAGACCAAAGAAAAGGCTCTGGACCAGATGGTATTCCTCCTTTATTCATTAAGAAATGCGGGAAGGAATTAAGTAATCCCTTGTGTATTATATTTAATGCATCCATTAAGGCAGGTATTTTTCCATCAGTATGGAAAATAGCTCATATTGTTCCGATTTATAAATCTGGCGACAGATCAAATTGCGAAAATTATCGACCCGTAAGCATCTTGTCTTGCCTTGGTAAATTGTTTGAATCATTGGTGTATGATTCTCTTTATCATCATATTCAACCTTTCCTATCGCTTCGACAACATGGCTTCATTAAGAACAGATCGACGACTTCTAATTTACTTGAATACAAACACTATCTTTGCAGTGCTTTCGCCAAGAGAAAACAGGTTGATAGCATATATACCGATTTCTCTAAAGCATTCGATAGAGTAAATCATAATATCTTATGTATTAAATTAGCATGTTACGGAATACATGGGAGTCTGTTGAGATGGACTGAATCATACCTCAACAGGAGAAGTCAGTTAGTTACTATAAAAGGTTTCAAATCCTCACCCGTTTCTGTGACATCGGGTGTGCCACAAGGGTCCCATTTAGGTCCTTTATTTTTTATTACGTTTATTAACGATCTCATTGATAAATTGACATGTCCATGCCTGTTGTATGCAGATGATTTGAAGATATTTTCCGTTATTGATACACTCAGCGATTCGTTCAATCTTCAGTCGAATTTAGACTCCATTCATAATTGGTGTATGGAAAATCTAATGCATCTGAATACGAGAAAATGTTTTGTGTTATCATTTAGTAACAAGAAGCACAGACTTACATTTGAGTATAAAATAAATGGACAGGTACTTGATAGAAAATCCGTAGTTAAGGATCTTGGAATACTGTTTGATGAAAAGCTTACGTTTCGCGATCATTACGATCATGTAATATCTAAAAGTACAAAACTTCTTGGCTTTATATTTAGAACTGCAAAGACTTTTAAAAATCCACGAAGCTTTCTTATTTTGTACTGTTCCCTAGTACGCAGTATTTTAGAGTACAACATAATTATTTGGTTTCCATACTACGCTGTCCACGTAGATCGTATTGAACGTGTTCAAAAGAAATTTCTATCAATCCTCTGCTATAGGTACGGTATAAATAGAAGTCTGCCCTCCTATGAAGAGAAACTAAAAAAGTTTAACATTATGTCACTACAAACTCGGTGTAAATATCAGGATATGACTTGCCTTTTCAAAATTATTCATTCTTTTATAGATTCCCCCCACCCTCCTTTCATTTGTCAAGATTAATACTAAGCCCCATCGTCGGTATACTTTCCTAAATACTTTTGCTTTGCAAGTTTATAGAAATAATACGTCCTATTACAATCCTCTTGTAAGAATGTGTCGCCTATATAATGACTTATTGATTAATAATAGTAAAAATATAGATATTTTTAATAACAAATTAAACAATTTCAAAAAATCTGTATTAGATATATTTTGTAAATAAGGCATTCAAGGCTTAAAATTTAAATTTAAATTTAAATATGTAGGTTAATGAACATTATTTTAATAAAGATTTAATTTTTCAAAATTTTCCACAACATAAGTTCATAAATATAGTATGTTTATAAGTAAGGTTTTAATTATTTGTGCTGTATAATCGTTACCGTTACTTAATATCATGTTGTGTACACATGTTTTGGAATACCATCCAGATTGTAACTTTGTATTTATTATTTTCAATTGTTCATGTTTTGGTGTTATTCTGTTTTGTGTACCTAAATAAATAAATAAATAAATAAACTAAGTCAGAACATAAGAAATTGCAGTTATTTAAAACCAAATTATCATCATCTGTCTTCACCCTTCTGCCCTCATCGCAATTGATTTAAGTTTAGCACCATGTCTTCTCCTCCGCATCGCATGCCTATAGCGTGGTAGAGCTATGCTGCAGTTATATTAGTAGTACAGTTGTAGCATGCTCGACCGGAGAACGACCACGCTCTCACAGAATACCGGCGTAAAATAGTAGCTTAATGCTGCTGTGTTTCGTATGGTGAGTGTAGAGGACAGACCCGTTTTTACTGGCAACGAGGCATTCTATCTTAGTCCTCATGGCCGACAACCGCGTATCTGCTGATAGATGTAGATGTCTATGGGCCACAGCAACCACTTAGCGTTAGATGGACTGTGTGCTCGTTTTTCACCTTATCCTATTAAAAAAAAACCTACCGATGATAATCGGTGATAGCAGTGTCAGGCTTTCTTTATGTAGTCATTTCTTATATTATAATTAATTGTGGGGTAAATTTTTTCCTCAGACTTGTAACCTTAAATATAGTGACGTGTTTTTTTTGTCTCTTTTGCGACACGCTTTGCCGATGTCTATAGCATTCTCTGTCTATGGGTGTATCTACAGCGCCGTTTCGACCTTTTTTATTTGATTGACTGATGAAGACCTATCGTATCTTATTTTCATAGATGGCTCTATAGCCATCAAATAAGAATATCAAATAAGATTGTAGTTTTTGAGTTATAAAAAGTTAACCATTTTAACCGGATGAACATATTACCCTCACGTACGCTATTATATTAACTATTAAACCGTTGTGATGTAGAACTAGAATGTCGAAATGTGAAAACAAAAATAGTCTATCTAATATAAGCGCAAAAAGGAAGATATCCTAGTGCAAATAAAAAGTAACCTTATAACCTTTATAATAGGTCGCCCTACTCGGCTGGGCATTCATTTTTCATTTATTACTGAAAGGTTTATTTTCAATAACAGGAACAGTGAAGAATTCATCGTGCTGCACTTCTTCGAGTTAACGAATTCATTTAATTTCATTTTGTAAAATTTAGGTTTGCTCATAATGTTTATGTGCGTTGTGCAAATGCGTGGTAAATCACATTTTAAAAGTAATAACAATTTCATTCGATTCGGCGAGAATTGAAGGTAGTTTTTCGCGTACTATCCACGGGCGCTTATTTTCTGAGCTAGGTACCAGGCTACCACGGCCAAAGCTCTATGTAAAAGCCCTATGTAGCCCTTTAGAGGGTATACCGACTCTCGTTTATTGAAAACCTGCCATTCACGTCCCAATTTAAATTTTAAAGGTTCTTTTTTGTAATTTATGAATCGCGTCAAAATTTTTGTCTTCTGTTTTTAAGAAGTGTATATAAATCAATGGGCGCTACTAAACGAATTTTATCACATAGCATTTACGGTAAAAGTTAATAGGTATATTTTAAGAAAGTTAACAATGGCATAAGCTATTTCGTCTATGAGTAATGTAGTATGAGTAATATTATCTTTACAGCCTACTAATCTTCTAAATTGTGTAAATATTGTTTTGAAAATACCATATCTAAACAGATGTCTCTTATTTCATAACTCTATAATAAAACTATACCTTGCTTAAAAAAACCTTCAACGCCATCTAGTTGAAAAATAGTAATTAGTTGATTACTACTACTACATTTAAACGAAAACCGTGATATTCATAACTTAATATTACAATCTCACTACAATTTAAATTTTAAGCCTTTTTTGTAGCTTTAAAAGGGAAGATTATGTCTATTACCCAGCTCCCATAATAGATAGTGTGTATATAGTATATATATTTATTCTAACGGTTTGACTCCTACGTAATACAGTAGTTGGCGCGGGGGTTAGTCTACTCCTAAATTTTTGACATTATCAGTAGGACTAGATTAACACCTATTCTGCTTTCCTGTCCGGCGAGCAGTCTGGCGAAAGGCTCTGGGGGAGAGCGGGCAGGTCGTGTTGATCCCCAGGGCAAGTCTGAGGAGTTCTTCCTTCACGTGGTTGTCGCCTGTTATTTGGTCTGGTTCAATAGGAAACAGACAGAACAAAAACACTCAGACGATCCTCTTCTTCTTTTATTTTATCCCACCCCTTTTTACTTATCCTAACCTATTTTTTTTTCGTGGGGAAATCCTTATGGACACTTTTGGCTGCGGGGGCACTCAAAAGGTTATGCCGGACTCCTACCGGCCAAAACTCCACGGTGGTCTCCATCAGCGTGTAAAGGGGGTTCTCAAGATCCCAAGATCTCCGTTAGGAACGCAACCGAGGCCCCTCTCTCGCTTTGCTTTATTGAAAGCACGTCCCGGGGCAAGTACTGTACTTACTACCCCCAGTACCCTCGCAGTGCTATCGTGATGTTTCGGGACCACTTCCGAGCCATCGTCCCCCTCAGGGGTTACATTACTAGGCATTCGGGGCTCCCGCCCCAAATGCTTGCAACCCCAGAGGCCCCCTTTCTGGTAGGGGATCACCATCTTCAAGGAGAGGGCCGTGATGAGCGCCTTGACGGCGTTGTCTCCGAGCGGAATCTGTCCTCCTCCGATCCCGCTTAGCAGCCTCCTTCTGGACCATTACGGACTCACAGAAAGTGGCTACGACCCTCCACGTCGAATCCTTGCTCAGCATCGCCGACACGACTGCTGGCAAGGGGAGGATCCGACCGACCCGGCTTGCTAGGATTATTCCTGGATAAAGAAATTGCTCTTTGTGCCTTTCTAGATATTGAGGGCGCTGTAGGCAACGAATTTGCCGACAAATTTGCACGGGAGGGCTCAAAGAGTACACAATTTGGACCTGAGCCATTTTTGGAATCTGAAAAAGTCTAGCCCGATTGACCCTTGAAACTCTTTATCACAATAAATCTCTTAAGATCGGGTCTAACACACCAGGCTTGAAACATTCTAAAACCTTAATCCGGGCTTTTGATCGTAAATTCAATTCAGAAGCCCTGGCATTAAATAAAAATAAATTGCGCATTCTGGCAAGAGACCTAACTGGACACTGTTGTATTAAAAAGCACATGTCCATCCTGGGACTAAGCAAATCTAGGATGTGTCGGTTCTGTTCCATAACGGAAGAAACGCCTCTGCACATCCTAACTGATTGCGGACCCTTAATGCCCAAACGTAGCACTCATCTGAGAAACTATGTACTCCGCCCAGAAGAACTGAAATTGCTCACGGCTAAGCAACTCCTTCTATTCATTGAAGACATAGGGCTTAGCAGTGAAGTATAGCCATAGCAGCGATCACAATAGATCTGTTAGGTCGCAGTGATACTGGTCTTCTTCCCTAGACCTGCATAGCTGCTCGCACAAATAAAAAAATACAGTAGTGAAAGTACCATGCAAATCCGTGCTCTTAATTATTGGTTTTTGTGTAATGCGCGTTCAGACAGACATACAACGTTTCTAAAAAAATGTTTTGGAATCTCTATCGATAACGTAGTCTATTCGAATTAAAAAAAAATTAATGTACAGAAATCGTTTTTTCTTACTGCACCTGCACGGTGGAAAAATTTTTGCTTATGCTTAAGCAAGAAGATTCCTAAAGTATTTAGAGGACCACAAGAATGAATAGATTGATGAAAAATACTTGTATCCTAACTATTGAACTCAATATATAACGTAGATTCTTCGTTTCCGGAACAATGCAACTGAATTGATTCTAATTTAAATTTGTTACACGTTCGTTGCGTACGCTTCGGAAAGGTCACGATATTTTATCTAGTTTAATACTTACAGGCGACGCATGTGCTGGTGGCACCATAAAACAAAATAGTTTGTGTATTATTTTCTATACATATATACGTACATAAAAATCAAATTAAAGTCTCTGTCTGTAATATTGCAATAAATGGCTTTTATTAAGCTCTTGGGGTTATTTCAATGCTATTGAGATATAAACAGCGGGCACGGGAAGATTGCCATGGAGAGTAGGTACACCACTCACCTTCGATTTGCGACGATGAAGTCATTATAAGGTTTTTCCATAATTACTACATCGTTTTTTTATACGTGATAGAGCCATGCTGCAGTTACATTAGTTGTATAGTTTTAGCACGAATGGGTCGGCTCGACCGGGGAAGGACCACGTTCTCACAGAATACCAGCGTAAATAGTAGCTTAATGCTGCTGTGTTTCGTATGGTGAGTGTAGAGAACCGGAGACCCTTTTTACTAGAAACGGGTCACTCCATCTTAGTCCTTACTGGTGACAACGCATCTGCATTTTGATTTGCAGTCGAGGATAGATGTAGATGTCTATGGGCCGCAGCAACCACTTACCATCAGGTGAACTATGTGCTCGTTTGTCACACCATCCTATAAAAAATCTCAGCAGTATGCTCAATGGCCTCAGTATTGTTTCCCAAAGGATAAGCCTTTAAATTAATGTGTATAAGACAATGGTCGTGTGTAAAGTTTGATTTCACACCTATGCCGGTAGTTGTCGGGAACAATTTAACGAGTACGTTCACTAAGGACAGATTGTCCGACTAGGTAAGTCCAACTTCAACCGAAAAGTCAATTGACAGATCCAAGTCGTCCGGAGAGCGTTCGGGACATTATGACACATCTTCTCGTCACGTATACTGAAAACTTAAAAACAAGAATATACAACTAGTACGTATGAATTTGAGACATACTTTCGGAGTCATTCACTTTAAGCCATACGAGGAAGCCCAAGGTCTCTCAGCGAGCTTTAAAGAGGGCTATATTCATTTGTTCGTCTGGTTTCTGTGTAGACTCCGTAAAAATGATATGTGCAGCAGAACCATAGCAACCAACAGAGCTCAACAGACGAGTAAGCTGCAAGTAAGTGGCAAAGGGCCGGTAATATAGCTTGAAGAACTGACAAACGATGGACACAATAGATTCCTTTCACGGGGAAGAAAGATTCTCTACCCATATAGGTAAGTGAAGTGAATCCCGGTCTCTCATTAGTAGGAGTGACGACCTGGTAGAAATTTGCTGGATGATGATGGCTCAGGACCGTGCTTTGTGGCATTCCTTGGAGGCTGGCCTATAGTCAGCAGTGGACTTGTGAGGGGTTGTAATGCATGAGTGTCGTTACAATTATATGTCTCTTATTGTATTTTGATTACTGATTGATTTATTATGTCAATAATGAAAAATGAGAATGTATTATTACACTTTAATAACAAATGAAATGAGCTTAAGTTATGGCACGGATCGTTACTATGAGACATTTGAAGCAAAAACAGTTTTGTTACAAAAATTCAATTTACTTTATGTTCACATAAAATAATATTAACCAATTTCAAATAGAAAAAAAAGATAATTTCTTGAACCATTAATTCTATATCTTGGTTTGTCATTTCTAAAAGCCATTTGCTTATAATAATTGCCTTTATTACACTCGATTTTAAATGGAAAATACCAATTTGTCTGTCTAATTTATCAATACCTTCATATAATAAATGTGTAGAAAAGTCGTGTCTATAATTCTTATATTTTCTGGAAAATACAAATAGGGGTCCAAATAAAGGGCACTGAAGCAATATTGGTGGTTTTTAGAATTTTGAAGAGTTGAATTTAGAAAGATAGGAACATCTTTAAAAATTGTATTTGATGATGAAATATCCTCTTCAGAAAGAAGCTCAGATAAATTATGGAAAGTGAGGCCTCTTTTCGATAGAATATTACTAGGGTGCTTAAAATAAGAAAGAGCACAACATATATGTATTGACGAAATGATAATACCATTTTCAGGGAGCTGTCCAATACGGCAATATGTGCCAAATAAACCGCACCCATTAGGTTTAAAGGTTCTGGTTTTAGCTAATACAAACGGAATAATATGCGACATGTTTGTACCAAGGAGACACGACTATAATCTTTACCGATACTATGAGAAGCATTTATTCGGTCAATGAGTGTTCTGTTCTTCAACTAACTGAGTCTTTAGTTCCTCGACACGTCTTATACTTCGATAGATATTTCGCCTCCCTTAAATTGGGAGAAACACTATTTGATCGTGGTTTCCTGTGTGCTGGAACCATAATGAAAAACCGTATCCCTCAAAATGTGCTGCTCATGAAAGATCGTGATATGAAAGAAAAAGGACGTGGATGCTGTTTTACAACATACTCTACGGACGGGAAGTTAGCAATAACAAAATGGTTTGACAATAAACCAGTGCATATGTTGTCGACGTGCTATGCGGCTGAAAATACAGATTTTTGCTCAAGATGGTCAAAGACAAAGAAGGCTTACGAATCGGTTAGTAGGCCAGAAGTAGTAAAACACTACAATACTAATATGGGGGGCGTTGATCTCGTAGATCGTATGCTCGCTGTTTGCCCTTCCAGAGCAAGAACCAAAAAATGGACGATCAGGTTCATTTTTCATTGTTTTGATATAGCTGCTACCAATGCTTGGCTTCTTTATCGCCAAGAAGCAAACAAAAAAGGCACGCCTAGTAAAAATATATTACAGATGAGAAGTTTTAAGCTGATGCTAGGGGAGCAAATCATAGAACACAACACTGTAAGCTCGGATTCTAAGGAGAATGAGTCTGATTTCGAGGCTGACTTGGCCCCTAAACATAAAAAACGTCGTATTCTGGTTCAACCCGTGCCATCTATAATCCGTCGTACACAAAAGGCTGAACATCTACCGATAATGACAGATAAGCAAAGCAGATGTCGACAAAAGGACTGTGATAAAAAAAGTAGAACTAAATGCTCTAAATGTAATATTTATTTATGTGTAACTGTCCAAAGAAACTGTTATTTACAATTTCATACTTGAAATTTAAAACCAAAATTTCAAGTGTGAAGAACCAAAAACCAATGTTCCTAATAGTTGTTAAGATTATTTTGATATTTTGAAAACTTAGTATTTGTTGCAAAGACTTAATTCGTTTTGAGATTTTTGTTTAAATGTTGATTTTCATTAGTTCTTTCCTGTTAATCAGAGAGTTTCTGAGATTTTTGTTTTGTTTTTCGTTTGAAAATAAGTTTTTCTGTGTTTATTTAGAATATTTGTGATGCCAAAACTAAATACTAAAAAAATAAAGAAAATAAAGTTGATTTTCATTTAATTGTAGTTTTATTTTAAAGTGTACTCATGTGATGACACAGTCCGCTTGTACTCGTACGAGAACATAAGGAAAAACCTTGTGGAAAAACGATGTATTTTTTTCTATTTTTCTCGTACTAAAAAACCCCCCAAACGCAGTTAAAACAATTTTTTTTTAAATTTGCCTATCACCACGTTCAGGACTCAGTAGGTTAAACACCGCTAGCAGCGCTAATCGCGTGTTTTTGACAAAAGAAGAATTTTTAGTAGATTCTACATCACTTTATGCCAAATTTATGTATTATATGAAAATTAGCCCTGAAAAACTGACAGGCAAGCAGATAGATAAAACCGACAGATTAAAACAAATTGTTATTGATGTCGTAACGACATGAAAGTAACTCTCTCAGCTCATAAAAGACAGTTATTTCGACATTGCAGACAGATCCTTCTATTTTATTTATATATCTACTCGTATGTATAGATTGAAATCTATACATAGGTATAATGTATAGATTGCAACATCACCGGACAATATCCATGTCCTTTAAGGCCTTCTTTGGTAAACCGGCTTGTTCGGGAGGCTGAAAGTCGTCGAGTCTGTGTGCGAGACGTTTCGTAATGACTCTCGAAAACAGCACGTAGACGCGGCTCAGAAAAGAAATCGGTCTATAGTTCTTCAAGAGGACGTTGTCGCTTTCTTCAAAAACAAGACCACCGCACTTAAGCTCCACGTCTCCGGAGTAGTCCCACCATGGAAGACGGAATTAAAGACCTACTGAAGGACTTCAAGTACTAGAGCGGCCGACATTCCGCGTCATAGTTCGAAGATGTTCTATATATGCTGTTTATGATTCGGAATGTTGATAGCGTGATTTAGGCTTCGGTGTGTTTCGCTTGCGGCGCGATGACAGCGCAGCCACAAATGTATAATATAGTTCTCCGAAAGGCATTTGCATAATGGACTCATGAACCCATGGAAGCCTATTAAATGACCGGGCTGCAACGCACCTGAGATTAAAAAGTGAAGATACAAAATATTATTTATTTTATTCTTCTCTTCATAGGATTGTTTTCATGCAATGAATGACCATCACATCTTATGTCGGGGTTCTACTTAAAACATTAACTTATATATTACTAGCGTAAGGTCCGGGCCGACTGAACAACTAAAACGGACCAGTGCGCTGGCCCTAAAATAACAGCTTAGGGCCAACGCGAATCGGTCATTAGTGGTGCGCGCGCAGGACAGATTTGCCTGTCGTAAATATGCCTAGTTGTGTGGTTAAAGGATGCAAAAATTACGATACTAAGATTAAAAAGGAACATGATATATTGTATCATCGGTAAATAACCTTATATTAATTTTGTTATAATAAAATTATTATATAAACACATTTTTAAAGTTTTATTTTACAGTTAGTTTAGTTACGTTACCACGATTAGGCCAGGGTTGGATTCAGACCCTTAAAAATATTGTAGAAGGAAAATAAAATTATACTAAAACTTATCAAAAATTATTTTTTTGACCAGAAAGGGATCTAATTTTTTTTATACAGGATGTCCAGTAAATAGCACGACATACTGCAGGGGGTGATAGCTAGGGTCACAATATATGTTTCAGCAAAATCTTACGGATTTACAGTTTTACAAAATTTTCCGAAATACCGAAAAATCTCTACCTTGAAACAGATTTTTAAGCATCTCGTAATGAAAAAATCCTTTTCTAGTACTTTTTTTTTACATCAAATTATTTGTGAATGTATACTTTACTCATTGATAAGTCTTTTTTCTATCAAAGACAAGAATGTTTTCAAGAAATACTATTTTTTGTTTAAATTTGCACAGAACTATTTTCTTATCACTTAAGTTTAACCTACAGTGGTGAAAAAAAATGTATGTGGCAGTTTTGTACAACAAACTTAAAAAATAGCTTGTTTAATGGTGATTTAGGAAAGATACAATACTAGTGCATTTTCATTAAAAAAAATACAAAAAAATAAGCTATTTTAGTTAATAAGAGCATTTTATTTTAAATGCAAGTAATGTGACTTTGAATTCGAATCGTTGTAAGGTCGTACTACGGTTCCAATTACATAATAATTAATCTACAGCCGACCGGCCGGCCGATCTGTAAATGACATCTTGAGGGAAAAGGTGATAGTAAAAAAAACAGAGGAGTTAACTTTAATAAACATTTATTTAAATAAATTACAATAAATGCTCAAATTGCTTCCCTTGTGCCCTAATACACGCTCGGCATCTTCTTAAAAATGAGCTTTTGAGTCTTCTCAGGCTTATTTCCGATATTTTTCTTGCTGCAATGTTAACCCTTGCTCTCAATTAATTGTCATTTTGGATCGGTTTTTCATAGACTTTGTCCTTCATGGCACCCCAATAAAAAAATCCAGGGGGTGTAGGTCCGGAGACCTAGGTGGCCATAATATCGGTCCCAGTCGCCCAATCCACCTGCCTGGATAAGCTTCATCTAAGTAGGCTCTTACTTCCCGGCCATAATGAGCAGGGCACCCATTATTTTGAAGCCACATCACCTCTCTTAGCTCACTCGGAACATTTTCAAGGAGCGTGCGTAGGGTTTCTCGTAAAAACTCCAAGTAATTATTGGCATTTAATGTAGGTGGAAGCTCGACGGGACCCACAATCTGGCCATTAAAAATCCCACACCATAAATTTATTTTGAATTGGTACTGGGACCTGTCTTCTCTTGACACATACGGATTTTCTAATTGCCAACTATGTAAATTATGCAAATTCAAGTAGCCGTCCTTTCTGCAGGCTGACTCATCACTCCATAACACCTTATTAAAAAAGTTTGGGTCCTCCCGATGCATTTCAAGCATGCGGCGGCAGAATTGAACTCTCGGCAGGTAGTCTCTAGTTAAAAGAGTTTGCACGCATCGTACGTGAAATGGATGGTATCCATACCTCTTAAGTACTGAATGAACAGTGGACTTCGGTATCCCTGTGCGCCGTTGTATCGCCCTAACCGAAGTTGTGGGATCTTGTTCTCGTTCCTGAAGCACTATGTCCTCGTCAACAACTTGAGGCCGTCCACCGTCACGTTGACCAGGGAGTCTGCCTTCCATGTAGGAGTTATGCACTCTGGTAAACATTTCATGGTGTGGATGTCTCCTATCGGGAAACCTTTCCCTGAAGAGGGTGGCAGCAGCTCGGGAACTTTGGCCAGCTTCTCCGTAATTAAGGTTCATCTCAGCATACTCTCGCTGCGTATAACCAGGAAAAACGCGGCGATTAGCCATGTTATAAAATACAAAAACCCAGGTGGTCGCCAAGTCGTCGTAGTGATCACAATAAAAAATCCAAATCGTAAGGCAAACAAAGTCCGGGGTCCAAGGCACAAAACAGTCGTCAGTACGAAACAATAATTTGTGAACACAGAGATGCGTTGCGCACGGTTTAAGGTAGCGTACTGACAAGTGTCGCAAATAAGGTTGAGAGTGAGACACAAAATCACAATGCAAGAAAGAGCGGGATAGCACATGCGCTTCTTTTGTTAGACAGTAACCGGTCGGGTTGGGTCGGTCGGCGAACAGGTAAAAACCTTTAGTCATTACGCGTGCATGTCGCATTTTACGTGTCACAACTAGTTTTATAATAATTCGCGTAAATGAGCAGCTATTACTTATTCTCATAGGGGTTTTTGTCAAAATTACGTTAATTACATTTTCAACAAAATCAGCTTCTCTGGAACTAAAATAGCATTTTTTTTGTATTTTTTTAATGAAAATGCACTAGTGTTGTATCTTTCCTAAATCACCATTAAACAAGCTATTTCTTAAGTTTGTTGTACAAAACTGCCACATACATTTTTTTCACCACTGTAGGTTAAACTTAAGTGATAAGAAAATAGTTCTGTGCAAATTTAAACAAAAAATAGTATTTCTTGAAAACATTATTGTCTTTGATAGAAAAAAAGACTTATCAATGAGTAAAGTTTAACTATTCACGAATAATTTGATGTAAAAAAAAGTACTGGAAAAGGATTTTTTTCATTACGAGATGCTTAAAAATCTGTTTCAAGGTAGAGATTTTTCGGTATTTCGGAAAATTTTGTAAAACTGTAAATCCGTAAGATTTTGCTGAACATATATTGTGTTGTATTGATAGGTAGTGACCCTAGTTATCACCCCCTGTAGTATGTCGTGCTATTTACTGGACATCCTGTAGAAGAGGGGGCAAACGAGCATGCGGCTCACCTGATGTTAAGTGACTACCGCCGCCCATGATCAACCGCAACGCCAGGGGAATTGCAGGTGCGTTGCCGGCCCTTTAGAAAAGAGTAAGCTCTTTTCTTGAAGGTCCCCAGGTCGTATCGGTCCGGAAAAATCGCCGGTGGTAATCTATTCCACAGAGAGGTTTTACGCGGAAGAAAACTCCTTTTGAAACGTACAGTGGTGGACTGCCAAGCATCCAGATGGTGTGGATGGTATCGGGACGTTTGCCGCGTAGTGCGTTCACGAAATTTTGGCGGCTGGGATTAATCCAGAATTCCTCAGAGCACTCTCCATGGTATATGCGAAATAAAATGCAACATCTCTTCGCAGTGCCAGTGAATCGAGCCGATCGGAAAGCACTCGGTCGTCGACGATTCGAGCCGTTCTAATCTAATCTAATGCTAATTTTATTTAAAAAAACGTGGTACTCGTGTTCAATACAGAAATTCTCGATATCGTAGGGTTAATATAAAAAGTAAAAGGACCCAATATAATACTTGCTCTGTTCCCCGACACTAGATGGTGCTAGTGCCAGGTACCAGACATCAACTTAGGCGCGCAACAGTATTATACTACATACACATTACAAAATAATGGTACAAATACGATAATTATACTACGAAATCCAACCTTGGTTACATCGTGTTATGACGTTTGTATAATGACACATGCGCTACTTTTTCTCGTATGAAGAAGTTATGTGTAAAAATTTTGATGGGCGTATCCTTCCGTTTGAAATCGTTGACTTAAAAGCGCTTCGTTTTCTTTTAACACCCGTTTTGAATTGTTTAAAGTTTTTTTTTTTTCATTTTAACTCATCCTAAGTTGCTGAATGAATAGTTTGTAATACAAATTGTTTTTACAAGCATCTTGTACCTACGTAAAAATACGGATCGTTACTGAGAACTAAACATTTCTTGCAGATAGGAATTCGGCATAACTTTGCTCAGTTCTATATCAATGTTGCTTCATGTGTATAAACTCAACATCTTGACGATACAGGTGTAGCAACATTGTCTGAATGCACTTTGCATAGTATAATAACATTGCAGCAAGAGAATCGCTGACAATATTACCGAGCTGTATTTCTCAACAAGATTTCCAGCAAGGTGCAATTTTTTAGCTCATTTAAGAACTATCTTAAATTCTGTTGTCACCTAAATATATTCATTTATATATATATATTATATATTAATGGTGTAGGTAATTTTATTTTTTATATTTTGATAAAAAAATTTAATTACTTAAGGTACGTACAGACGTGCTTATTACTAGCACGAAAGCATGTGTTTTTAATCAGCAAGTGCTCATTAGTAGCACGTGTGTACACTTATTGCTACTAATGAGCATGCTATTATTGAGCGTGCTCAAAAATCAACCGACGTTTGATTTTCGAGTATGCTACTTGAGGCGCGGGTAGAAGGGGACGTGCTTCGAGCGCGTCTGAACAGGTTTGCTTATGATTATTTTGAATACGATTATTTTATCGAGTTCTGTACGGATAGCACTGTCACTATATCTTTGTACATCCATTTTGGTCGAGAGCCTGGTACTAAATAACGTCTGTCTAAAGTTTGATTTGAGCTTGCTTATTTATGAGTATGCTTTAAGCGTGCTTATTGCTGGCAAATGTGAACAGTTGCAAGGCATTCACTCAAGTCTAGAAACTTAGCCACGTGCATGCAGCGAGGCGCGGTGTTCGTGTAATTTTTAAGTTTAAAAAGAAGTAAATAGCAGTAATGTGATTAAAAATGACTTATAATAACGCCATTTTTTTGTAAATATGACGTGGAAGATCTCTTTTTGCAGCAAAAAATTGAACAATCCGCCATTTTTGTAGGACTTCGATTCAGCCGCGCACATTGAAGTGTAATGTACCGCACAACTAGATTGAGTCTGGCGAACACCAAGCAGTGCGGCTGCAACTAATTTCATTGTACGCATAATACATACAGACGTACTCAAAAAAAAAAAGCACGCTCATAAGCTTGCTTAAAATGAGCATGCTCTGCAACTGTTCACATTTGCCAGCAATAAACACTTGAGACATAAATTAACTTGTTCAATTTTATGAACAGAAAACCTCAGTTAACGAGTTCCACGGTTATTTTCATACAGTTACCGTTATAGATTATTAAAATCAACTGCTAAGCATAGGCCTCCCCCATAAATTGCCTTATAGGGGAAATATTTCTCATAGTCGCCACGTTTGGCAAGCGGATTGGTAACACACCATATTTTCATACCCATCCAGCCATCCATTACAGCCTATAAAAGACCACCATCCCTTGTTGAACGTAGGCCTCTCCCATAGATTGCCTTATAGAGCGGATTTTGCTATAGCTGCCACGCTCGGCTGGCGGGTTGGCAACCCAGTTTTTTTATTTAATTGAATTGTTTTCAGTAAGACGCTGCTGCCCATCCTCTGCTTTAGTTTCCCTCTGTCAGCTCTTACGACACCCACGGGACGATATTGGCTATTCTCACAGCGCCACTACACGGTGGAGGTGTATTGGTAACGGTACTTATTTTCATACACACCTATATAAATATCACGGATTTCTTCATCTTCTCGGCAAAACCTAGAATAAGCAGACTTATCGATAAGATTTAAACATTAACATAACTAATACTTTTCAACCCCATACTAAATTTAAGGGGGGGGGTATTGTTACAACTTTTTTAGTCACGTTAGCCTCAAATTACAATTAAATTGGGGTAAAAGTAGCTGCATGAATAAGTTATGAACCTTAACACAGAACGAAATATATACGCAGGTGACAAAGATCGGTTCACAGTGACACATCATTACAGCCCTTTACAAGTCCACTGTTGAAGATAGGCCTCCTCCAAGTAATGCCACAAAGCACGGTCCTGAGCCACCTGCATCGACTTACTGCATGTCTTACCAGCTCGTCACTCGTCACAGTGAGGGGAGGGACGTCATCCTACATCGTCTACCGGTACGAGGCTGCCACTCGAGACCGTTTTTTCCCCATCGGTTGTAGGTTCTTCGAGATATATGGCCGGCCCATTATCACTTGAGTTTACTAATCCGTTGAGCTATGTCGGTTACTCTATTTCTACTGTGGATATCCTCATTTCTAAGTTTATCACGCAGAGAAACCCCGAGTATAGCCCTCTCCATAGCTCGCTGAGAAAACTTGAGCTTCCTCATACGGCCAGCAGTGAAGGACCCCGTCTCAGATCCAATAAGTCATCACTGGCAGCGCGCACAGGTTATTCAATCTCGTAGTCAAGTTTTGAGGTACATACCTGACGAAAAGATTCGAAATTTCCCAAACGCTGCCCAGCCTAGTTGAATCCGTCAATTGAACTCTCGGTCAAAGTTGGATTTACCAAGTTTTGTCCCAGGTAGCAGGTGCTCTCAACCGGCACAGGTGTGGCTGGACGTTACACATGAACTACAGTTTGTCTAATGATTGTCACAGTGATTGTACTTACCGTAATAGTTTGAGCAAGAAACTCCTTTTAGGTTTTCGGAGTTAAAAATCAAGGAACCCTTATAGTTTCACCATGTTTGTCCGTACGTCCGTCCGCGGTTTTACTCATAGGTTAAGTCTTTCAAAAATATTGGTATTGGTAGTAATCGACCAAGTTATAAAATGCACTTGGATTAATAAAAATTTCGTTGCAATTACATTTCCATAGAAAATCACTTAAAACTAGCTGCATTATAACTTTGTTATTTTATTGTAAACTGGAAAAAAAATTTTTTTAGAAGAATACGAGAGATGATTAAGAAAGTGAGTTTTATGAACATTTGTTAGTTCATTCAGCAGTGCAACGTTACTATTATTATTTTTTAATATTTCTAACTGTTCCAGCACACACAGTCGCAGCCATTAAATACAAGTATATAAGATTTTAAAGGAGTGGGAATTGGCTAGGTTGTGTCCATTGTCCGAGAGATGTCTAGCAAAATGGCATTTATAAGGATTGCAATACCTGTACGCGGCTAAATGCTCTTTATTATGTGTTTAGAAGTTGCGACCAGTCTGACCACAAACAAGTTTGTAGACACTAGATTTCGACGGACCATCTTTACATTTGTTATTACAGATATTCCTAAGATAATTAATTGTTTTGTACGTCACGTAAATGCCGCTCAGGCGAAGACTGTTAGCTATTTTATGGAACCTAAGTAGGTCAAGCTGCTCACGTATCGACGAACTAGATTGAACCTCGTACAGATAATTGCGAATGATATGCTTTTGTTTCTGTTGTCTTTACTAAATAATTTTATTTACTTAATAAGTTAATGGCAAACGATTAAAATAACAATAAAATTTATGTTGTCACGGAATGACACGATGGAGATGACCGTGTCGGTATGAGTTGGCTTCCGATAAATTTGGAGTTCATGTAACGACTCTTTTCTCTTTTGTTATTATTATGTCGAGTAAATTAAAAACAACCTTGTTCAAATTCAATCTTAAATTTAATTTTGCCGTGGATTATATTTATTTCATCAAGGAAAAGATCAGTTTTTATTGTTATAATCGTTTGTTTAGCGTGCCAACTAGGCTCTAGCAACTAGGAACTAGGATAGGATTTTTTAACATCGTCATCACGTTCTACTATTGATTTATAAATTCTAATTGACTAATTAATAATTTTGTTCCTCTATCTACTCATAGATGACATTTTCATCAAAAAACTATCAAAAGGAAGATAACTTCAGTAGTTATAAGAAACATATAAAAAGATAGAGAGAAAAAAAAAGATATCCAAGTTAATTCACGTGTTATTCTAAATCCTGCAGTATAAAAATTACTGGCCTCCTCTCCTTTCTGAAAGGGTTTGAGTGCAAGCCTGCGGTATATGGGCTGGAAAATGTTATGCGCAAATATTTTCACTTAGTGCTCACTACTTCGCCGCTATAGGTAGTCTATCTCTACACTAAAAGGTCGAAAGATTATATAATATTGAATTAAAATTACCTGTAACTCTCACATTTTAGTGAAAATAGTAAAATAGTATGATTATTTTCTGCATAATTAAATTTATTAAGTAATAATGAGAACCGTGTAGTGGCGGTGTAAGAACCACTATCGCATACATCCCATGAGTGTAGTGAGAGGCGACAAAGGGAAATTGAAACACGTGATGGGAAGAAGCATATTCCTGAAAACAACTTAAAATAATATTTATTTCACAATTTATGTACACACAAGTAAGGGAGAGGACACATCACGATAAAAAGTTTGTACATAGGCTCTACTTATCTCACAATGAAATTTCTTCTAGTAGGCCAGTTTCAAAGATATATGAATAATAAATGATTATAAGGTGTGCACTTTGTTATTATACAACATATATGGGGATAAAATAAATACATACGTCAGCCCAACTAATAATAAACTGCGGTTGGCAATCCGCTCGCCAAGGGTGGCAACTATGGCAAAACCAAAATCAAATTAAGCAAAAAAATATGAGGCAATATATGGGGGAGGCCTATGTTCAGCAGTGGACTTTTATAGGCTGTGATGATGATGTTGAATGGGATTTATTTTTATTTATGGAAAACTTACAGCTAATATTTACAGTAAATAAAAGAATAAAAACTAGGAAGGCAATTTAAATGTTTTGACCCATAGAAAATATGAGTTTAAAAACATTAATTATCGTCGGTAAAAGATTAACATCTGTTAAGACAAAAACAGTAAATTAACGTTTAACAGAAGAACTCTCAACAAAAGATTCAAGAAACACTGGTATTAAACAGATCCAAGTTAACACTATTGGAAATCCCATAAGTCTTGCATACACGCATCATAAAAATTTTTGCCTGTATTTAATCCGGGTCTGCGGCATATGGAATAAGCGAAGTTTTCTTAATAGGGTAGCTCTGGACGGTCAACTGTACCGTTTGCCAATTTAAAAAGATAAATAATATCTGCTATGCAGCTACGTTCGTCCACAGGCAAAATATGAAATTTCACACCGCGAAATATAGTTATCAGTGTAAAATTGCGTTTTAAATTGCAGAAAACGTAAAAAACGCTTTTGAATTTTCTTAATCTTATCTGTATAAATGTTCTTGTTTGGGTTCCACACTTGAGTGGCGTATTCTAAATGGCTGCGAATAAGAGCGCAATAAAGTATCTTGTATTTTTTTTAATTATGAAAAAATGTAAAATATTTTAATATGTGAAATTTATTTGGGAAAACCGTGAAAGAAGAAGAAAAAAGGAAGGTAGTAAGTGAAAATATGAATGAAATACACAGTTGACACGTTTTCCTACTTTTTTTTAAGTGCAAAGGTTTCTTCGGAAAAAAAAATTTTGTTATACATGATAAATGATTGAAATTGTTTCATTTTAAAGATGTATTTATTGTTTTTTTCTGTTTTACTTTTACATCAAATGTTGTACATTAAATGTTGTACATGGTTACAGTATAATGTTATTAGATATCTTATCAAAGCCTAACTTAATCTCTAAAAGTGCCTTTTTACAGTTCATAATAAATTTTAGGAATAATATGCAGGGTGTCCTTGAATAACCCATCTTAGAAGAAGTAATACAAAACATGCCATTACGAAGAACCACACCATAACACGAAGGGTTTTCTCGGATCGTTGATCACGTTCGCTAACACGTAAACGTTCGATGAGTCCGCTCTGAAAAGTATCAAAAAATATGACAATGTGAAAAATATGGAAAATATAAAAAAATATATATAACATTAAGTTTTATTTTAATTAGTACCTGTATCGTTAAAATATTATCGTAAAATTATTTGATCAATTGTTAAAATAAACATCACTAGTATTTTCTTCTGTTACATGGATGTATTTAAAATACATAAATTTCACAAGGAAAAACATCCAGACACGGGACAATCATTTGTAGTGCGTATAAACCTCATAAATCGTAATAATATTATTATATTAAATATATAATAATATTATATATTTAATATAATAATATTATAAAATATTATAATAATATAAAATATTAGAATACAGCCGTGGTAGCTCAGATGGTTAGCGCTCGCTGTAAATTTCACAATACGCGAGCAAACCGGGTTCGATCCCCGCCGGCACCAATGAAATTGTTAATTGCAATTTTAAGTGCTGATTTATCACGTGCTCGTCGGTGAAGGGAAACATCGTGAGGAAACCTGCTTGTCTGAGAAATAAGAAAAAAAATTATTTCGAAGACATGTGAAGTTCGCCAACACGCATTGGGGCAGCGCGGCGGACTATTCCTTGCCCTAAAACCCTCTCAGAAATGAGAGGAGGCCTGTGCCCAGCAGTGGGACGTATATAGGCTGTAACTTTACTTTTACTTTTATTAGAATATTAAATATTAAAAATATTAGGGCCGTGGTAGCTCAGATGGTTAACGCTCGCTGTAAATATAACAGAACGCGAGTAACCCGGGTTCGATCCCCGCCGGCACCAATGAAATTGTTAATTGCAATTTTAAGTGCTGATTTGCCACGTGCTCGGCGGTGAAGGAAAACATCGTGAGGAAACCGGCATGTCTGAGGAATAAGAAATAAATATTTCGAAGACATGTTAAGTTCGCCAACACGCATTGGGGCAGCGCGGCGGACACTTTCTTGCCCTAAAACCCTCTCAGAAATGAGGGGAGGCCTGTACCCAGCAGTGGGACGTATATAGGCTGTCACTTTACTTTTTTACTTTTATATAATAATATTAAATAATAATAATATTATATCGTAATAATTTATTACGATTTCTGTGGTAGAAATACTTGTTCCGTGCGGGATTCGAACATGCGGCCCTTAGCGCTGCAACTCATTACGTCACGGAGCCGTTAAATTCCACATTACGATAAAAATAATTTATTTATAAAAATAAAGGGTTTTACACAGTAATACTTTTTTGCAATATTTTTTTTGTAATGTTTTATATTATTATATCAGAATTTATTGCATATATTATGTTATAGAACTCAAATTAACTATAATGACCATTTTTGCTGGAAACGAGGAATATCACCTTGGTTCTCAGGGGTGGCGACGCATCGCATTTTGATTCTAAATGTAAATGTTTGGGGGCCACAGCATACACTAACCATCGGGTGGACTATGTACTCGTTTGTCACCATTTTTATATTAAAAAAAATTTACATAACGCTTTCGTCAATTCGCTTTCTTTGCACGTTTTATTCATAATGAAATCGCTCCTGAATTGGTAAATATCTCGAAAATTGAGCTGCTTAACTCCGGCAATTTCTTTAAAAAGTTTCGAGAAGATTTGAATAAGAATTATTTAATAAAATAAAAATGTACTTCCATTTTTATATTTTATACTATAAAAAAATTCTATGAATAGTTACGCGATGAAGTAGAGTTTTGCGTGTCGGCAATCGATAAATACCATTAGTGATAAATTGATGCTGGCGTTGATAAAGTAGAATTTAGGAGTGACACGCATTTTAATGTATTCGTATTTTATGTTCGTACCAAGATTTATCTAATGTGACAGAAAGAACTCACCCAACCACCGTGCGCTGCAATCCACGATCCAGGCTCTTCATGAAGCAAATCAGCAATTGCAGCTGCCGGTGCGGCTACTAACTCGAGGGCTGGCTCTCCATCTGATGCTTCCGCAGCTTCACGAGCCAAAGCTCCGCATACACAGTATACTGCTGCGATCTATAATTATACGAGTACAAGTATATCAGTCTGCAAATTTGGAAACATTTATAACAACTTGGTGTAGGTATTAGTAGGTATTTATACGTGGTAGAGCCATGCTGCAGCCATTTGGCTCGATCGGGGAATGACCAGACTATCCTATAGGTATTATATATCTAATATATATAATACCGGGGTAAAATAGCAGCTTAATGCTGCTGTGTTTCGTCTGGTGAGTGTAGAGAACCGGAGACCCGTTTTACTGGAATCGGGGCATTCTATCTTAGTCCTCAAGGGTGACAACGCATCTGCATTTTGATTCTTAATCGAGGTTAAATGTAGATATCTATGAGCCACAGCATCCACTTACCATCAGGTTGACCATGTGCTCGTTTGTCACCCTTATTCTATAAAAAAAGATAGGTACTCTTCAGAGGATTTTAATAAATTTGGTTAAATTACGTAAAAACACTTAAAAAAATTCAAATACCTAATCACCAAACTATAATTAGTAAAGTACCTTTGACCAGGTGATGTTTTCTCGTGTAATACGTCTCGCAAGGGCAAGAGCAAGTTCCGCCAGGGCGGTATCAGACCGCAACATCGTCGTAGGTGCCCGAGTCGCTTGCCGAGCTACATGTCGGAAAGCATCTGGTCGTTTCCTTTCTAGAGCAGCGCAGAGTGCACGTAATGCGGCCAGCACACCGTTTTCTGTATTAGATATTGCTTCCTCACCACACTCGGTTTCAAGCATTTGCTGCAGGCGTTTCATTACAATTTGCTAGAAAAAAAAATGTTTGTAAGTAAATTCCAACGCCTCGTTTTTTCTCCAGCTTTTTTTTAGAATATAGAATAAATTATATGTACCTTTTTTGGGCAAATTGACGATCTTCGAATTTGGCTTTTGATGTACTGCAAGCAAAGGGCGCGACCTTGCCTTACAATTTGTGGTTTGACTTGTGTAGGCGAAGCAAGACACCAGCCAATCGTAGCGGACAGACGTCGGGATACAGCAGCCGCGGCAGCACTTGATACCATTGTACTGAAGCGCCGCTTTGTGCGATCCAACGGCGACAGTGAACGTGGTGCTAAAGTTAATGATTACGCTAAATATTAATAGGGCCAAAATTTATTAAAATACTCTCACTACTAATTTACGAACATGGTTTTTAAGCGGGAGCACGTGTGGTTCACAATA
Source organism: Parnassius apollo (assembly GCA_907164705.1). NCBI lineage: Eukaryota > Metazoa > Arthropoda > Insecta > Lepidoptera > Papilionidae > Parnassius > Parnassius apollo. The sequence goes on along the minus strand of CAJQZP010001146.1, from coordinate 5,369,956 downwards.
CCAAATGCCTTATGTAAAACGGTGTGTAAGATATTACGCCGACACTGTTCCGTTTGCAATCAAGTGGTGACGTCTACCAGAGTTTTATTGCAATATGATAGTATAATACCTACTTGTAATAGGTCTGGGAAAAAGTTTCTTTGTGTTGTTGAAAAATCTCTTTGGTTGTACTGTTTGCATCTGGCTGGTTTTAATATCAATACATATAGGACATTAGGAAAAAGAAAAATGAAAGTAAAAAACACTTTCCCACCATTTTCAATTGTTTTTATGTTGCATAGAGATATAATTCTAAGTCAGTGGCCAAAAAGAGTGAATCTAGCGAGGAAATTCGATTCGACATTCTGAACTTTTATACAAAAAAGGAAAAAAGGGAGAAATGAAAAATATCATGGTCAAACGGTAGTCACGCTCCACAGACTGTAGTACAACCTGGATTAATACGCAATAAGGTGATGCTGTGTGTATGGTAGGAATGGAAGGGCATCGTTTATTATGAGCTTTTACCGCCGGGCAAAATCATCGATACGGATCTCTACTGCCAGCAACTAATGAGACTCAAGCAAGACATTGTGAAAAAATGGCCGGGCTAATCAACAGAAAAGGAGTGATCTTACATTATGATAACGCCAGACCACACACATTTTTGGCCACACAGTAAAAATTGAAAGAACTTGGTTGGGAAGTGTAAAGTATTCAACATATAGTACTGACCTTCAGATATTCACCTGTTTAGGTCTCTTCAGAATTATTTGAGTAGTATTAGGTTTACATCAAGAGAGGACTGTCAAAATTACTTGACAGTATTATTTGATCAAAAATTCCAAGATTTCTACAGCAACGGGATTATATCACTACCTACAAGATGGCAGCAAGTTATCAAACAAAATGGCATATAAGTATATATTATAATTAAATATGATTAAACTTTAAAAAAATGTCTTGAATTTGTATATTAAAAACGAAGAAACTTTTCCCCCGGCCCATTACTTTAGAACTATAGTACGTGAGGGTAATATGGTCATCCGGTTAATATGGTCAGTTTCGAATAACTCAAAAACTACAGCCTTGTTTGCATAGATGGCTTTATGATACGATAGCTCTTCATCGATTAATCAAATAATAAACGGTCAAAAGGGCGCTGCTTCGTCGATGTCATTTTGACAGTTGACATTATAGTAAATATTTTAGTCGATTTTATTATTGTGTAGTGTAGTTAGTTTTTTTAGTAGATTTTTCGAAGTATTCTTAATTATTGCCAAAGCTTGTTTGCTATTTTTCTTTTTTTTTTAGTTATAGTATACGACTTTATGTTTTTGTCTCCGCCCTTCTCCTAGTTTTGGTTTTATAGTGTGGCAAAGCTTAAGGTGACCATATTACCCTCACGTACCATAGTGTCGCAACACCACGTTCTAAGTACACTAATACCCTTAATAGTGTCCCGTGCTAGTACACTATTACCCTCACGTACCATAGTGTCGCAATACCACGTGCTAAGTACACTATTACCCTCACGTACCATAGTGTCGCAACACCACGTGCTAAGTACACTATAAGTGTATAGTCTGGCTAAGTAATTAGCTATTAAATAATTTTGGTAAGTATTCCGTGAAACTAAGTTAAAATGTGTACCAGTTCATTTTAATTTAATTTATATCTTTTATCGAAATGTGTATTTTAATTGCATGCACGATTTAGCAATAATGTCGCTAAATACCGGGTCCACCAACAAAGCCTTCGACGGCGCTAGGTAAGCTGCTAAGCGGACTGCTCAGCTTCCTGCGCGGCCTCAGCGGAGGTACGATCTCATCATCTTCTTCGCCATCGGGTGGAGTGACATGTATTGCTATGTTGTTGTCCTCTTGAGTTTTCTTCCCACCCGATTGCCATCTTAAATCCGTTAATGGCCCTATCTGAAAAAATAAATCTACATGAGTGTTGCTGTATATTTTCTAATAGATACTTAATCTTTATTATTGGCAGCGTGAAAACATACTGGGACTATACCTTAGCCAAGTGAACTGTAAAAATAATCATGAATTTTACACCCGTAGGTATTTTATTTTATTTTGTTCTGAATTGCTTAAAATATACTGTGAAATAAAATAATTGGTAGATTATTTACCGGCTTTGAAATGTATGCATATTACATTTTGTGTTAGTATTTTGTTACATTATGCCCTAACAGGATTGAATATTTGTTTCATTTTTATAATGTATTAATATGTAAAAAAAGTAAAGTTAATATATCCAATATACGGACTCCTTATCACCTACTCTGAGGTACACTCGAATTCTTGTCCTGCCCCAATAAGTGTTGGCGGACTGAACTTCACATGTATTCAAGAGATTTTATTATTTCCCAGACATGGGGGCTTCCTCACAATGTTTTCCTCGCGGCCGAGCACGTGGTAAATGAGAATTTAAAATTGCAATTAATAAGTTTTTTAAGTTTGAGTGGCTAAAGTTGCTATGTGTATGATGTGGAACAGACTCCGAGAATAAGTTCAGCTATAAATCACATTTTGCGTATCTAATGTTACAAATTAGCTATAATTATTCTTTAAAGGCAGACTTGGAAGGTTACGTACTCGTCATACTTCTTGTCGTCACGTATACATCAAAACTTAAAAAAGAATTGTGTTATGTGAACAACCAGTGCGTTTTGCTTTTGTCAGTGATGACTTATGGATCTGAGACGTGGTCTTTCACTGCAAACCGTATAAGGAAGCTTTGCCTGGAGTTTCTCTACGTGATAGACTTAAAAATTACGATATCCGCTGTAGAACCAGAGTAACCGATATAGCCCAACGGATTAGTAAGCTGAAGGGGCAATGGGCCATATAGCTTGAAGAACCGACAACCGATGGAGAAGAAAGGTTCCCGAGCGGCAGCCTCGTACCGGTAGATGAAGTGTAGGGCGTCCCCCTAGATGGAGTGATGACCTGGTAGAACACGCGAAAAGTCAATGGATGCAGGTGGCTCAGGAACGTGCTTTGTGGCATTCCTTGGGGGAGGCCTATGTTCAGCAGTGGACTTGTGAAGGGCCATAATAATGATGATGATGATGATCTGTTTCATCTTTCACGATGTTTTCGTCACACGGAATGGTAAAAAATTATCATAATTCAAGACCTGGACACCAACTATTATTACGCGTACTGGTACTTTGGTTTTTAATCCGTTCAGACCTAGTTAAAATGCCATTTAGCGTTTGATTTAAACTTCGCTATATGATTTTCGTGACATAAATGGTAGTTAGGGTATGTAGCAGGGTATTTTTCCAATATCGATTAAATAATCGTAGCATACAATTAAAGTGGAAAACTTGAGATTTTATAGGTCGGTCTTATAGGAATCACGACAGGCATCATGATTATGTGCTTTGAACAAACTGATTGTCCACCTGATGGTTAGTGGCTGCTAAAAATTATGTCACATGACTAATATCTAATTTTGTACCGGATTTAAACCCCGGATCAAATGGTCAGTAATCGCACTTACAACCACTTGACCATCCACTTGGCAGTCAGAAGAGAAATTGCACATGGATAAACTGGACACATACATATACACATTTAAATAATACTAGTTTTTACGGATTTTATATATATACCCGACGTTTCGAGCACTTTACAGCACCCATGGACACCAGGTTGGACTGAGATGTTCAACGTCCAGATGTCATAGTTAACCGCGGTTACCATAGATTAAAATATTTTTTTAAATGTTTGGATTTTGTTCCGATCTACGCAGTTTTATTTAAATGTGTAGTGTTCGCGTAAATACACATACACGTATATACACGCACACGCACAAATAAATATTAAGTTTTTTTAAATATACATATCACCTTTTATCTCATTGCATTATTTAGTTATTGCTCAAACACATCATTTATCATTTTTTTATCATTTTCATAAAACGTTACCCCTACACTAGGATTTTCTCCTGTATCGTGGGGGCAGTTTACAAACATAAATTTCACAAGGAACAACATCCAAACCCGGAACAATTACTTGTAGGCCATACAAATACTTGTTCCGTGCGGGATTCGAACCCGCGACTCCCAGCGCAGTCACTCATTGCTAAGCCACTGCGCCACGAAGTCGTCAATTATATCAATATCATTCTTTCATATTTTTACGTTGTCATCCAATTACGAGCTACGGTTAAAATTTAAAGTTTTTATCTTATCGGGAAGTTAGTTAATCAATTACTAAATTCGATCCGAACGGATAGTCGAAAGCGATTTAAAAAAGTGGTAAAAAGGAAGAATTAGTCTGCAAACTGAGTGACGTGCAACGTGAACGACGTTCGGCGCGTGGGAAAAGCGCAGTGCTCACTACTAAATGACGGCTGCTCAAAAAGTATGCCGAAAGCGCCGCTACGTCCAACGCCCCGCCGAACGCTGTATACTCTCATAGCTAATTTAAGAGATCTTAAATTAGCTATCGCTAATAAGAATGCTAAGCAGGCAGCGTTTAACACGATGAAGTCAATGGTGGCCATGGCGATTGTTATGTCGGCAATGTTAATTCAAGCATTCAATGTTATTTTGATAAGAGCGTTGTCAGCGGAATACTCAATCAGAACGCAGGTTGAGGAAATTGTACCAGTTTGTTCCTCTTAAGGTCGTGAGTCACTGTTACTATAGGATTTTATACTGATATTTATACTGGTACTATAGGATTTTACTCGCGAGATACTTTTTTAAAATGATCTATACATATAAATACAATTGAAGTGTCTGTCTTTAAAGCCGGCAATAAATTTTAGCCAAGCCTCAGCCAACGCGAGCGTAGGCAAATTGATACAAGGCGAGTGCTACAGTCTAGATGTTGGCCAAGGTTGAACTAGCGAACTGTTCGACACTGTTCCGACACCTGTTCCGACACTGTTCCGAAGTAAGACGAGTCGTGGCAAGCGATCCCGAGTGGTGGCACGCCAAACGAACATATGGTTTGTACGTACACGTAGGCGCTTGCCTGCACTGGGGCAGCTAGGCGAGCGACGACGAGTAATGGCTAGGCTAGACAAGTAGGCTATACGTTGGTACTCGCCTTCGCTCGGCCAACATGTATAGCCGGCATAATATGAAATATCTGGCTTCTATTATGCTCAGGGGTTACTTGTATGCTATTAAGATATAAATAGCTAATTTTAAAAATTTTGTCTGTCCAGGCTAATCTTCGAATTGGCTGAACCGATTGTGATGAAACTGTACTTGTGTGTGTGTACTGTAGATAGAGGGCATGTCAGAAGGGATTAAGCTACATCTAATCCAAAATACTTATTATTTTTTTGGAAAAAGTAGAAATTGAGAAAATGAATGCTTTTTGATAATCTTATATCTGAACAGGGGGGGGGGAGTGGCAAAAGAGCATGCGGCTCACGATAGTAAGTGACTACCGCTCATGAACAACTGCCACACGACATTAATAGATTCTATCCAGACGAAGCCTGGGCAGACTGCTAGTTGCAAAGTATAGTTGAGCTTTTGAAAGACTTAAAATTATTTTTGCATAATATTACTGCTAAACTAGAAATTTCGCTGATTAGTTACGCAGGCATTTAAGATTTTACATAAATTGCAAATAAACTAGTAACAGAGTTTCGTGGTCAGTTATCCATGAACGTTATTTTTCACATACTGTGTTATCACTTATCAGTTATCATCGATAGCTCTTTATGTCATCAATCGATATGGAGTACTAATTTAGAAGTACTATTCTGATTTAATGTGTTTTATGTCCCGTTTTTATTTAGAAGTTATAACTACTTGATGTATAACTAAAATCAAATACTTATTTATGGAATCACTTTGTGTGTTTGTTTGTCACACAAGATTTTGTATAAAAGAAAGTATTTCCCACAGATCCCGGAAATTCTGCAGTCATACCAATAAAGAAATGATATTTTAAATTCGAATATGCGCCGTAAGTGATTATTTTAAGGAAGCTAAATGGGAAGTTGGAATCTTTATTTTGTGAGATCATTATATCAATCAAATAAATTTGCTTAAAATTTTCCGAGAGCAAAATACGATTCAAAATTTCAGATCACCAGCGTTTGCAGTGTCTGAGAAAATCCGAAAAAATATAATAAACTAGCGGTCCGCCCCGGCTTCACACGGGTGATTTCTGGATCTCGACAACGGGCCATCTACCGGATCCATCTGAATTTTAAACCATCCAGAGACCCACTCAAATATACACATAAAATTCATCAAAATCGGTCGAGCAATTTTCGAGTTTAATGGACAGCAATGGATTTTTATAAGTTGAAAATTGTAAATATTATGTTAATCATAGAATACTATAATACACAATAGAATGGCTGTCAACGTTATTTTGTACGACGATAAGCGTCGCCGGGAGCACACATACAAGCAATTACGTCGTATTATCAGTTAATCACTACTACAAACCCGATTCGCTGTGTTGACAGACGGATTTTAATACATATTTATTTGTAAATAGCGTGCAATTTGGCATTTTCTAAATTATTTGCATGCGAAATTTGGAAACGATTGTAACGTCAAAACACATCTCGTGTTGACATTTATACGTGTGAATTGACGTCTTGTGGCATTTTAGTGGCTACACGGGCTCCGCCCACACCACAGTTCTATTATGTATGTATTATAATATTCTATGATATTAACATTAGTTGAAAGACATAATTTGTTTATTTACGGGTCTGACGGTGGTTTAATCCAATTATCGGTATTGCATACCTATCTCTGCTTTATTTTCAACATTAGGCGTAGGTAGGGTTGTCAGGTCTTAAAACTCATTAAAACTGAAAAGCCGGAGAGACCAGCCAGTTTAGCCGGACATTTTGGTAAAAAGACCGGACACGCTTCGATACGATATTTTTTAAAAGTAAAACAATGCTTTTTGTCATTTGCCATAAAATCTTCTTAAATTCTAATGAAATAACAATAAAATTGAATGAATCAGTCTTTATATTAATCACTCAATATTCATTACAATATTAGCAGTTTTGCAATAGTGTGTAAATATGTAAGAACATAAAAAAGTAAAATATAATCAAATATAAAAAGCCTAACAAAAGCCGGACTGCCCGTACATCGTCTAATTTGGCCGGACACGCAACCAAAAAGCCTGACTGTGTCCGGCTATATCCGGATGCCTGGCAACGTTAGGCGTAGGTAGATTTAGGTTGAGTGTTTGCGTGGAAATTTAGGACACTTTCTGCGTAAATGACCGCTTCCGCTTAATTGCAAGTTGTCATCGGAAATCGGATGACTTCATCGTTTTAACAAAAAAAAATTATTTTTAAAGCCAATGACTCTTGCAATTAACACACCACTAAAATTGTTTTTCTTTATAAAAGATAAAATATTGTTTACGAAAGAAACAGTACAGATAGAATAAAATATGTATTTTATTCTATCTGTACTGTTTCTTTCGTCGTTTTAATGTTGCGTTATTATTTATATTCTTCCAAAAATTAAACTTTCGACTCTGCATAAAATATTTACCGGGCCAGTGGCGACCATATGCATAAATCGCTTGCCAAAAACCAAGCGAACAAGAGTTCCTAATTGGATTTTATCCCTACGTATATCACTCTCGAAGTACTTTAAAATTAAATTATGTTTCTTTATAAGCTGATATACTGTTTACCATCTTAATAAATATGTAATCAAAGATTTGTATTAAGTGTGCATATGCACGCTTTAATCAATCATGCATTATATTAGCTTGGCATTCATGTATGTTTATCTGACATCATGAAATTGAATTTTGGAATTCAGTGTCCATCTACTTCTAGACGTTTCAATAATCTGAAATCCGCAGTCTATGACTATGACCCAGCATTCTCACTAGGTTCATCACAGCTCGTGATCAATGCGTGTTGTTTAAGTATTTTTAGGGTCCCGTACCTCAGCATGAAAAAACGAAACCCTTAAAAGATTACTTTGTTTTCCATCTATCCGTGTACCTGTCCGTCTGTCAAGACTATAGAATACTATAACACACAATAGAATGGCTATCAACCTTATTTTATACGAGGATAGGCATCGCCGGGAGCATGTGTGCTCCCGGCGATGCCTATCCTACAATTACGTCGTATTATCACTACTACAAACCTTTTTATTTGAAGTTTTTTTTTTTTTGATCACTTATCGAATAGGTACTACATGTGATACTTGTAAACTCAGTCATCAAAACCTATTAGGGGACTTTCTACATACATAAACACACGCCTGTCACCCAGAGGGGTAGGCAGAGACTACAGACTTCCATTTCGCACGATCCTGACACACCTCTCTCGCCTCCTTCACATCCATACACCTACGCATAATACCCTTAACCGACGAGCATGTATGCGTAGGGACTTTCTGTTGACCTAAAATTCTGCAATTTGGTAAGAAGCAAACTCTCAAAGCACAAGTACAGGAATAAATCCAAAAACCGTTAATTTATCGTAATATCATAAAAAAAGTCGGCTCTATGGCGCAGTGGGTTCGTATTGAATTGCGGCGCTGTCGACCGCGCGGGTTCAAATTCCACTTGTTCCCTGTTTGGATATTTGCCCTCGTGTAAATTATGTTTACAAGCGTTTCCGCGATACATGAGAAAACCCTAGTAGGGGTAATGTTTTGAAGAAAAAAAAAGTATTTATTTTTGATATTTGCAAACTCATTCATCAAAACCTATAACTACTTCCCGTTGATCTAAGAACGCGAAATTTAGCGAGAAATAAGTAAAGTTTGACAACAAATATTAAAGAAAAAAAAATGAACTTGTAGTTATATCGCATAAAACGAAATTTCTTTTGCGATCGCAGACATATATTTGAAGTTGTATTTGCATCGACCATTGCTGTAAACAGTTATAAGGGAGAAAATGTATTACCAATGCAAAGATAAGTTTGTCCTTCCAATCCGAGGTGCCTTTTCATTAGAGTTATTTGTTGCTTAACTTATGTATTGATTTTTTTATAGAATGAGAATGACAAACGAGCAAACAGTCAACCTGATGGTAAGTGGATGCTGAGGCCCATAGACTGATCCAAATTTATCCTCGATTCAGATTCAAAATCCAGATGCGCTGTTACCCCTGAAGATCAAAATGAAATGCTTCGTTTTCAGTAAAAAGAGTCTCCGGTTTTCTTCACTTACCATAAGAAACGCAGCAGCATTAAGCTTCTATTTTACGCTGGTATTATGTGAGAGCGTGGTCCTTCCCCGGTCGAGCCAACCCATTTATGCTACAACCACGATATAGCTGTAGCACGCCTCTACCACGTACTGATGGATAAACTACTCGTATCTACATACATAATTAAGCTTATAGAAATCTCAGAGGGCGAGTCCTGCTCGCACTTGTCCTATTTCATTTAAACTTTACTATTATTTAGCTTGGTGCTATTGAAGAAGTAATGATAGCATACATTATTAGCATATAAAGTTTTATTTTAAAACTATATTCATATATGTATGGCATGTGCATTTCCTTTTGAATTAATCGTTGTCAGAGTTGCAGCCTAGGTAAGTACTTACTTAAGTCCAATTCTGCACATAGCGCGACCTGAATATTTGCTTCAAAGCTCCATCCTACCTAAGGATTAATATAACTTATAACAAAAAAGAAAAAAGGCTGTCACAATCTCAAAATTGTCTAAAAGGTTACATTAAAAATTTCATCTCCTATTTTGCCACTGTCAGGGATGGAAATTTTGCTCTAAAATTATTCGGGACCCCTGAAGTGTGTATTTAATAAATAAAGATTTATAAAAAATATATTGCGTAACATACTTACATAAAAAATATATACATTCGAATTGTAAGCCTCTTTTTTGAAATGAGCTAAAAATTGGGAACAAAGCAAAGTTTTACTTTTCTTAAATCTTCATGTATTATAATGGATTTACAAAAGACTCTCATAATAACAAAGACTTAATAGTAAGTCTGTAGCAATAAATTTAATAATCGTGTCGATACCTCCGTTATAATAATATTGAACTTTTTAATTGAATTAACTTAAGTTAGTAGACCGAGTTGATTCTCTTTAAAAGAGTTTTAACCCTTGTATCCTAAGCCAGTATGAAGGCGTATTTAATCCAAGTTAGTTTGTGGCAAGTATGTAACGGTATATTGTAGTCTTGGAAGATTGACGCCAGTAAACGGTTAAAAAATATTTTGCTACGCGTACTATTTTTATTATCAAAATACGCAAATCATTTAATGTACATACGGGGAGTATTAACGTCATAAGTGTTGAATCATTCACCGACGGTAAGAATATCCATTAATTGTTATATTCAATTTTTTTATATAAAGAAGAAACGAAAATAATGGAATTAATTTGTATTGTGTTAATAATTTGTTAATTGTTGCAAGATTCGAAGATTACCTACATCCTACATTTATCTTATTAACTTACTCGTATTACGAATAATATTCAACTGTACGCTCAATAGAAGTGTTTTGTTTAGTTTTTCAGTAAGCGAATTATTGTTAATTCTTAATGAGAAATAAAGTTCTTTAACCATAACCATAAAATAATGTAAGTAATAAGTTTTGAATATTTGTAAAATTCCATTTCCTTGAAAATACACAACACTATTAGTGAAAAGCAATGTATTTGAAGTTATTAATGGGCACTCAATGTAAGGCGCGTTATTAATAAAGAATCCGCTGTCATAAATTACTTACTCAATTTGACAATCTCTCAGTGTACATTGCACTATCAGTGGAATGTAACGTATTGGAAGCTGTTAACGGGTCAAGGGCTTTTGTATTTTATATGCATCATGGTGACATAAATACGTATAATCGATAAGAAAGTTGCGATAGGTACCATTGGCAACACAGCGTTATCTCTTTCGAATAATAAACAAACTTTACACAGAAAGGTTAAAAGCCGTTTGTGGTTCTAATTGTTTTTTAATCTTAAAAGTAAAATGATTAAGGTTAATTATTAAACATTCTTTAATGCGTATATCATGAATGTAATTTGAAAATAAACGATTAATGAACAAATTGATTTTATATATTTAATCAATAGATAATTGTCGTTATCAAACACAAGATTATCTACGGTTCATACACCGTGGCTTATTTAGAGCTCCGACAGGTTTAAGATAACTATGAGTATGTGTCCCCCACAAGCCTCTTCTTTCTGTGGAATGCCAAGTTCACGAATATATTTACTAGATTTTTATATTTTTCCCGCGCCCAAGATAAATCAAGTTTTCATGATAGTAAGTTTAGACCATCGCCCTTGAATAACTGCAACACCAGTGAAAATGCAGGTGCGTTGTTAGCCTTTTAAAAAGCATTGAGCTCGTTTCTACAAGGTTCAAGGAAAGTAGTATGGGTTCGAAAAATCGCCGGTGGTAGATGATTCCACAGATAATTCCTGCGAGGAAGAAAACTTCTAGTAAATCAAACAGTAATGGTGGATCGCCAAGCATTCAAATGATGTGTTAGCACGGCCGATGTAAGAAGCAAAACCATTTGTACATCCAGTAACAGAAACATATAATTGATATACAGAAGAAATAGCGCAGGTGATAGCACGCAGCCTTGTGGAACATTAGCATTAATAGGTTCGTTAGTCGGAATATGCACCGTCTACTACGAACCTGAGCGGAATATGAGCGATCGCCTTTTTAGGGATCGGGTTCACTAAAGCTGTCTTCCTTAATTTCAGAATTACGCCTTGGGACTACGCGTAGGAGTACCGGAAAAGAGGCGTTAGAACCGGTGACTCCAGAGTACACGTCTTCAACACAATAGGACGGATTTCATTAGGTCCACTAGACTTGTAGACGTCGAGGAAGAAGAGTGCTTAGTGCACTGAGTGTTGTGTAAACCGACATTCAGCATAGAGCAATCACACCGCGGGATAGTAGGCGGTGTGTATCCCCTGTCAAAAGTCTTCCGACTTTCTCCCTCGCGGCACGGGCCAGTAAGTCGTTCTCCCTGAGCAGTGATGGAACAAATGGTTGACATAAGTTCCCTTGGACCGACTAGGCAAAATACCTTAATAAATAAGGGGCAGGGAAGAGAGCTTGAGCATTTTAAAATCTTTGAATCACGTCCAGTCAGTCAACGAAAGACGAAATGTATGAAATAATTCAAAATCTTATTTTTACAATCTACTTGCTTATTTTGTTCCGAAAATAAAATAGAAAGAATAACAAGAACAATACTTGAGGCATTAACTCTATTATTTATTGAGAATGTTATACGAAATTTTATTCTGTACTAGGTTAGTTCAGCGCCCCCTCGAACCATACACCCTAGGCTCCAGCTAATTTTTAGCCTGTGGGTAAATCAGGCCCTGTTTATACCAACCGTAATAATATAAGTAAATAAAAATGTATAAAAAACTCATTCAGCAATTATGGTCAGAGAAAGGTATAGGTATTTAAGGGGATATAGTAAGTCAGCTTAAATTCTAATTTCGCCGATTTCAAGACGCCGATAGTTTAGGTAATTTCTTTTTACAGTGAAAATAATGGTATTTTAAAAAAGTAAATAACATAAGCACTGCTTTATAGTTAGTTCCGTTAGTATGCAAGGTTTCATGATCTTGTTTAAAGTATTTTATGAATAATAGCGGTTTATTGTTTATTTTGGAGGTAACTTTGGATTTTTTTTCTATCGAGAAAATTTTACGGAATCGTGTTTTCCTCTAACATATTCCTTAACATTAATCCTCAACTTTACCATATATTTATTTCAAAATTAATGCTGCAATATTTTCGGCATAACGGAGGATCTTGCTAAGCCATTTGAGGTTATATTTACCCTTAAGGAACAATGGATTGTAGATGCCTACTTAGGATAATAAATGTTTACATCATGTCTCATGCTAATTAGGTAATACTTAAATAATACACCCATTGGAGTCAGAGCACGACAAACTCTTGTTATCTATATAGCATCATATAATGCCGTTGAAGCACGTAAGGCGTATTTATTACAATAGCTATAACCTTAGTCATAAAGTCGTCATTCAAAACACACTAAAATATTACTTGATGGAATATTCTATAAAATATTGTAAGGTGGTACATTTTTTCTATTCTCGTCTTACGCGTAATGTTTATTTTATCTTAGTTGAATCTGTTTTCTTTACGGCACTCAGCACCAAATTAATGATCTTGAATTAATTAACTAATGACTGGGATAATACACTTACACAATCGATTAATGTAAGTGAAAGAGAATAATACTGTAGTGTAATGAAGGTAGTCCTTTCAATATCCTTTTACTGATATCAAAGCATTCCATCTAAATCCTCAGGGGTAACAACACTCCTGACTTTTGATTTTAATCGAAGATAAATATATATTTGTAAGTATTTTGAGACAGCATATCCTTAAATTACAAAAGGGTTCTATATATATACGAGTATAGTTATGATTATAAAACTTGTGATTAGTCGAAATGCTTTTGTCACCAACATTTTTAATAGTTGGAGTTATTCCGGAATAATCTGAATGCTTAATTTGTTTTTAATGTTTCCTTTGTGAGCGACACAATGTTTACTTAGGTATCTCGGTATCGATAATATTTCTGAAACGAACTTAGAGAGTAGTTTAGATAATGGTATTGGTTTCAATAGTTGTAACAATTACATAGAAACATTTAGGTCGCAGTAGCAGCTCTTCTGTTGACGATATTTGGTGACAAACGTTAGTCTATCAACAATCATGGTGATTGTAAATCTTGAATATTTATGTATTTATTTGTTTACACTTTATTGTACATCTTAAAAAAGGATTAAAATGGCGGACTTACTACTACTACTCTAGGAAACTGTGCAATCTGGTAAAATTTTAGTTTTGTATATTCACTGTTTTCTGGGAATTTTATGTACCGTTTTATATGCAAGCTTATTAAATAGGACACTCTTTTACCGATTCTTGAAACGGTTGGTTGGCTAACACTAATAAGATTACCGCTGATATTTTGAAAACTGGCTGAGGCAAAAAATCTGAGTGCAATTAGCAACTGGTACACTGGGTAAGTTTCTCGAGATTGTGAGAAATTAGCGGCATAAGTACGTTTAATACTGTTTCTTTTCGAAAACTATATTGCTGTTTAAATTCCACTTCACTATAATATTCGAAAGGGTTCTGAAAGTCTCTGATAACGATACGCCTTATTGTAACTCTTTCTTGGCGAGTCACTTGTTCGTCCAATTAATTATCAACATGTGTGAAAGTGGCATCACTACCACTCATTTTTATTTAAACTTGGTAGTACTGAAATACACAAAAGACAAAAACTATATACTCCTGTACATTCAACTTTATAATTTGTGCTTTATATATAATGCTTATGCTTTATTATTTTGAGGTTATGAATTTGGCATTTCCGTCGACACCAGTTTCAGTTTATAAAAAGGTACTCTGTGGCCGACACTATGCGTTCGTAAAGTAGCTAATCGGTAACTTTAGCCAAGGATGGCCCTAAGTAGTTGCGTAGTGTCGCCCAACACTCAAGTGACGTTTATGAAACAAAATTTCGTCTACTGTGCGTTAAAGTTTACTGTGCGTGCATAGTATCGTTCTTGAATACGGGTGTTAATGCCTTTCGGCATTCTCTACCTGTAATCTGGTCAAGTAAAAAGGTTTTCCTGCGAAAAATCGTTCCAATTCTCCTAAGAATATGAGCTATGGCTCATTCGATTCAGAATATTATTCTGAGAAAGGCGTTTTTTTTCTGCAAACAAAAACTGTAATTGTTATGAAGCAAAAACTAACAAAATCCATATAGATATTATAAAATAAATTCATGTTTTTTTTCTTTCTCTTTATTTTTATTATTTATAAGGAATAACAACAAAAATTGACTATTATCATATTTATATTTACAAAAGGAAAAAATGGAAATTGACAATATCACAATTCGTAAACGGAAGACAAATGATTCTTTTGATTGCTCCTTTATATCACATAGATCGGATTGTAGAAGACACAGCCTACCCGATCAATCGATTGGTTATGACAGTGATACAGACGAATTAAAGGAAGAAATAAAAAATTTACAGAAGAAATTGGATAGTGCTAATGGTGAAATTGATAACTTAAACTATGAAATATATAATCTATCTAAAAAATTAAAGGATCAGCAAAAAACTATAGAAAACCTAAAAAAACTTGCTACCGAATCCACTACTAGCACTAAAAAATATAACTCTACGAAAAAAATAGTTAAAAGACAATTACGTAAGGATAATTCACTAGAGGAACTTAATAAAAGTTTCCAGGAATTACAGATAAGAAATGATAGTTTGACTCAAAGTAAACAAACTCAAACCTATCGCCAAATTCAAGAACAATATTTCCAATCCACTAACAATAAATGCATAAAGTGCCAACTGTTACCGCAAGATGATACTGCTAGTACTCGAACTAATAATCTCAACAAACCTACAAATAAAGAATCCAAGAACAATTTTGAAAAGAAAATATTTATAATAGGCAGTCAACAATGCGTCGGGCTTTCGTCACATTTAATAATTTCAAGACAACAATCAAGATATAATAAATATAATATCTCATCAATTACTAAGCCTTATGCTACGGCAGAAGAAATATTAAAGTCTTGTTATAAACTTCAGCCGAACGAATCAAACTATGTTATACTGTGTGTTGGTGAAAATGACACAAATCCTACTAAACTTAGTATTGAACTTTCGTCTGCTTTAAGGTATATGCGTAATTTAAATATTATATTATTAAGCATAAATAAAAACAATTATCTTAATACGGTTAAATTAAATCAAACACTAAAAATAATGTGTAATAACATGAATAATTGTAATTTTATATATTTATCAAGTAGATTACTAAGTAAGAAACAATATTTTGACAAACTTTGTTATAAAATTAATTTGTTAATAGACTCAAAGGATTATTCGAATAAGTTTTTAAAGTTCAAAGCATCGAAAACCATCTTGTCAACTGTTCACAAACCAGGTACTATACCCTATTATTTTATGAAAATGCAAAACGTATTATCCACAAAAAACAAATAATAAACATAAGTGATCAATCTGAAACACATCAAGTCATACAAAAGGGAACAATACCGTATTATTTTAAAAAAAATCAAAAAAAAGAAATATCAACAAACATATCTTTGCATGACACAGATTCAAAACAAAAAAATAATTCATTTCGTTAATTTAAATGAATTAAATGATAAAGTTGTAATTTTTCATCAAAATATAGCTGGACTTCTCAACAAATTATTAATGGTAGAAATATGTATTAATGAACTTACTGAAACACACATATATTTGAACGTTCTTTGTTTTACTGAAACTTTTATTAAATCAGGACATGAAAATAACATAAATTTGAAAAATTTTCGAATTGCTAGTTCCTATGGTAGATTAAGTGAATGCCGTGGCGGTGTTTGTATTTTAGTAAGGAAACAATATGAGTTTAATGTTATAAACTATTGTAATGAAATATCAGTAGAAAAATCTTTTGAGTGTTGTGGAGTAGAAATACCATATTGGAATTGTATTATAATATGTCTTTACAGAACACCAAAATCGAATGCATTTATTTTCTTTAACAAATTACAAGTACTATTAAATAAACTATCACATATAAAAAATAAAAAAATTGTAATAGCAGGTGATTTTAATATTAATACTCTTGTAAATAATAAATTGTCGATAGAATTAAAAGGAATTTTAGCAAATTATAATTTAAAATCACATATATTGGGCCCAACTCGCAAAACATCATGCTTAGACCATATTGCAAGCAATATCCCTGATGCAATAGGTAAAACATATGTACTTCATTTATCAGACCATGACAC
Source organism: Parnassius apollo (assembly GCA_907164705.1). Taxonomy (NCBI): domain Eukaryota; kingdom Metazoa; phylum Arthropoda; class Insecta; order Lepidoptera; family Papilionidae; genus Parnassius; species Parnassius apollo. The sequence continues at coordinate 5,353,119 of CAJQZP010001146.1, read as the reverse complement.
AGCACAAACGTTAGAATTCACACCGGCAGCTTTAACCCACAAATTTAATTCACATTACTTTATATTTATTAGGGATTATAACAAAGAATATATTACAAAATTCAGACAGTGCCTTTCCAGTATCTCATGGAAAGATGTAATCGAAGACAAGGATGTTAATTCCGCTTTCAATAATTTTCATGAAACTTTGATAATGTTCTATGATCTTTGTTTTCCCACTTTAAGAATTAATATAAAAAGATTCAATTCGGTCACAAAATGGATCACAAAAGGAATTAAAAAATCATGTTGCACAAAAAGAAAATTAATGTCTTTATTTTTTAAAAACAAAACAGATAGTATGAAAACACATGTCAGGACATATAGTAAAATCTTAAAATCTTGTATCATTAAAGCAAAAAGCAACACAAACAATAAGTTCATTAATAAAGCTAAAAATAAATGTAAAGCTACTTGGAATCTCATCAAAGAGTCATCAAATGATTTACGGAAAAATAAGGACATTACTTCAATTCACAAAAATGAAACATTGATTAAAGATCCTGGAGAAATAGCAAATATATTTAACAGCTTCTTTACAAATTTACCAAAAAAAAACTATGATAAAAAATAAAAGTTTTCCCTTAAAGTACGTTAATGTTAAAAATAACAGTATATTTCTGCAACCCTGCTCTGCAGAAGAAATTAAAAAAATTATACAAGGGTTAAATAATACAAATTCAGTGGGTTATGACGGAATCTCCACAAAAATTTTAAAGTCTTGTGCTGATTTAGTATCTCCAGTTCTTTCTTATATCATTAATATATCATTTGAATATGGAATCTTTCCAAACAAACTTAAAATTTCTGTGATTAAGCCAATTCATAAAGCGGGCAACAAAAAAGAAATTAATAATTATAGACCTATTGCTCTGATACCAATATTAGCCAAAGTATTTGAAAAAGCAATGCATACTAGACTGAATAGTTTTCTAAATAAACATAAGATTTTACGAGAAGAACAAAACGGTTTTCAAAAAGAAAAATCAACAACACTAGCTAATTACACACTAACTCAGCACATAACAGAAAATATTGATAAAGGTATGAAAGTTACTGGTGTCTTTTTCGATATGAGTAAAGCATTCGATTTTGTAGACCACGAACTGTTACTAAATAAAATTGAAAAATATGGCATTAGAGGACTTGCATTCCAATGGATACAATCCTATTTAAGTGACAGAACACAATGCGTTCAAATAACTAGGATTAATGAATTTAATGAACATGTCACATATAGCTCTAAATTACAACCCACTACGAAAGGTGTGCCACAAGGTACAATTCTTGGTCCTTTACTTTTTATTTTATATATTAATGACCTTCCATTGGCAATCGATCAACATTGTACTCTATATGCCGACGATATATCAGTTATAATAACAGGTAAAAAAAGCCATCTGATTATGAACATAAAGTTAACAATACTGTCACATCTACAATAAATTGGCTCGAAAGTAATAATTTATGTCCCAATCTACTCAAAACTAAATATATTACATTCTGCACTAACCGGGCAAATATCCCTAAAATAAAAGTCGTGAGTCACAATCAAGAAATTGAAAAGGTTGCTGAAATAAAATTCCTTGGCCTTATTTTAGACCAGCACTGTAGTTGGAAAAGCCATATAAGCTTAATGTGTGATAAATTAGATAAATTCGTTTATGCACTTAAAAGACTAACCAATATAACAAGTAAAGAAGCTGCTATAACAGCTTATCATGGATATGTAGCGTCCGTGCTACGGTATGGTTTATTGATCTGGGGCAATTCAACGGTTTTTAATAGAGCATTCCTCATCCAAAAGAAATGTGTACGAGCGATTTGTAGATGTGGACCTTTTGATTCTTGTAAACCACTTTTTAAACAGTTAAAACTTATGACATTGTGTTGCATGTACGTGTATGAAATTGGAACATTTGTAAAAAAATATCCACATTTATTTCAAAGATGTATTGATAATTATACAGATAAAACATTTCCGTATAGAGATGTTACAAGATTAAATTTACGAAAGTGTAAAACTGTCTTTTATCAGAAGAGCTGTTCTAATATGTGTATAAGAGTATATAATAAAATCCCCAGCGATATTCGAAAATTGCCATTTAACTTCTTTCAAAAAACATTGAAACAATGGCTTATTCAAAATTGTTTTTATTCCCTAGATGAATTTTATTGTTATAGACCAAAGTGATATTTTAATATAATCTTGAATTGCCTTGATAACTGTTGACTTTTTATTTTTTTATTTTATTTTATTTTGGTATTAAGACTGGATCAAATTTTGTATTATTTCTTGTTTATTGTTAACTTCTATGTATATGTGTGTTATTTATCTTGTGAGATTTTATTCCTAGGTTTATCACTAAATTGTAATTAATCATAGATATCCATAATACATTTGTATAGCACTAGACTGACAATTATAAAATTGTATATTTGCATGCCACTGGCGAAATATGATTGTACCATACCAAATTATTAATCCTGTAACTACCATATTTCTTGCAAATAAATCATTATTATTATTATTATTATTATTAAAAATGCGCTCCAAATTATTGAAAATAACTCTAAACTATAAGGAGTAATGTAAATATAAAAAATAACAAATAAAATCCTTAAAGAGGAGGATATTTGCAACAAAAAACTCCCGACTCTCGAAACTCTTTATCCATTATTTATAATTTTAATTCAACGCTGCTTATTTTTTGTATTTTGTTTTTGCTTTCAGTAAAAATAAACCGGAGTTAAAAAATGTTTATAACAAATTGTTAATAAACAATGAAATTTTTTTCGGTATCCTATAGAGAAATGTCAATTACGATTTTAAAGAAAAAAATCTTAATTAATTATTTAATTTACAAAAAATCGTTGGAGGATTTTTTTAAATCATTATTTTGCTATCAATAAAATAATATTTTTTTTAAATATTAAACTGTTCTGGTCTGATATTTATTTATAAACAATTTCTTATCAATGACGTAATTTTTTCCGGCATTAATTTATGTCATTGTGGGATGCCAAAACAGCTGTAGGCTGTAGCTGTGTAAATTTTTTTCTGTAAATAACATTTCTTGAATATTTAATTTTTTGTTGATTAAAAAAATCATAACAAACAAAACATAAAACTTTTATAAAATTTTATCGCGTGATCTTGTTAAGTATCTATATAAGAAATGCTCCAAGTAGGGAAAAATGTTTAGTATCAATATATGAATCAATTATTTAGACTTTTATGTCAACTTTTGAAAAACAGAGATTAGAAGAAAATTGGTTAATTAACATTTATCACTTTTTGAAAAATTGAGATAAGTTTTTTTCTAACGATGATTTATTATTTCAAGTGTCCAGATGATACCAGTTTTTTTTAATAAGGTTATATGTTATGAAAAAAATATTTTATCTGGTGTAGTCGTAACAGCATGGCTGAGTCATATTTTCAGCGTTAAATTAAAATTATAAATAATGGAGATAGAGTTCCAAAAGTCGGGAGTTTTTTGTTGCAAATATCCTCTTATTTAAGGATCGTTTTTGTGATTTTCATTTTTCCTTATAGTTTTCGAGTTATTTCCAAAATCCACAATTGCAATTTTTGTTAAACGCCTTTCTCAGAATAATATTCCGAATGGAATGAGCCGTACCTCGTATTTTTAGAATAATTGGAACGAACGAAAACTGATTTCTCGACCAGACTACAGTGATTTTCTTAATTTGGGAAATCTATTTTTAACAAAGCATTTTTGTTATCGAAGAGAACATTAGGCTTGCCTTGAAAATTTCTAGCGCGATCTTATTATGCCGTATTATCTAAGGGGTAAATGCTTGCATTGAATTACGTGGTAAAATTTTTCGAAGTTAAAGAAGATCATCAATAGTATTGTGACAAACTTGCATGACTAAGAAATTAAGAAAGTGAAGTGAAGTCTACCATTAATGTAGCTGACTCTTCCTTGCTCTAAAAACATCTCAGGATTGTGCCCGGTAATGGGTCGTATGTAGGCGGGCGGGCTGTAACGCGACACAATTTATCTACTTATATTTTTATTTGCGTTTTTGCATATTTTGCAAAATATATTTAATAAAAAGGTCAAATCCGTCTTTTCAAATAAGTAAGAATAGTTTTTGACCAAATTCAAAAGTTTTAAAATGATTATTATACAAAGAATTCTAAATGGTACATATGAAACTTATTTCACAGAATTTATCGCGTTTTGACTTTTAATTCCCGACGTTTCGGGTGCTTTACAAGACCCATGGACACCGGAGGGGGGGGGGAGCGGCGAATGTGGTATTTGTTGTGTCATAGGATCGGAAACAGTCTCTATAGAAATAAGGATCTTATTTAATCCTTGGTAGAACAAGGTGTTCTTTGGCGAGGATTCGTGAAATACGGTGTAATGGCGGGGACGATCTTGATCATGTTCACAGACTGCAGACATCCCAGGGCGTCGGTACTTCACGTCAGCTACGAGGGTGGATTGAAAAGTACTCGGCCTAACACAGATCCATTCAATTCTAAAAATCAAATATACCCACATTATTTAGTTCAGTTCAGACTAGTTCATTGTGTGAAGTTCGAAACGTGTGCGATAATTAGTTGTGATTTTATAAATTTATTAACAAAGTAATCGGACATAATTTCCGCGAATGGAGCAAATCGAGCAGCGTGCCGTCATTAAGTACCTCCATAAGAAGGGGCTATCATCAAAAGCCATCCATGATGACATGGTCAGTACATTAGGCGATTGTGCTCTGTCATATTCATCCGTCCAAAAATGGATAGCAGAATTTAAGCGTAGTAGAGAGAGTGTGAAAGATGAACCCCGCTCTGGAAGGCCTTCGACGTCAACTACTGACGAAAATATTAAAAATGTACTTGATTTAATAATGGGAGACCGCAGATTAAAAATTAGAGAGATAGCCGAGATTATAGGCATCTCTTATGAACGAACTCAAAACATCATTGTCAACGAGTTGGGTTTCCACAAGGTGTCTGCGAGGTGGGTTCCGCGACTGCTTTCAGTTGAACAAAAAAGGACGCGATTGACTATTTCACGCGACTGTTTGGAGTTACTTGAAGCCGATGCAGATGATTTTTTGAATCGTTTTGTTACTATGGACGAAACATGGGTTCATTACTGTACACCGGAAACAAAACAACAATCAAAACAGTGAAGAAGACCTGGTTCACCACCCCCTAAAAAGGCTAAGTCGATTTTGTCGGCAAATAAGGTGATGGCTTCAGTATTCTGGGACTCGAAAGGTGTGATTATGATTGATTATCTTGAAAGGGGTCAGACTATAAACTCTGATTACTACTGCACCTTACTACGTCATTTACGAGAGGAAATAAAAGAAAAACGTCGAGGAATGCTCAGAAGAAAGTCCTGTTTCATCAAGATAACGCCCGTGTTCACACGTCAGTACAGTCAATGGCTGAAATTCACAACTGTGGCTTTGAACTGTTACCGCATCCGCCGTATTCACCTGATCTGGCACCATTAGACTTCTTTCTGTTCCCTAACCTAAAAAAGCACTTGGGAGGTCAAAGATTTTCGACAAACGACGAGGTCAAAGCAGCTGTAGACGCATATTTTGACTCTAAGGAAGAATCATTTTTTTTCAACGGTCTAAATGCTTGGAAGGGGAAGTGGCAAAAGTGTATTGAACTTGATGGTGATTATGTAGAAAAATAAAAATATAACTGATTTAGTATGTGTTTATTTTCTTGGTTAGGCCGAGTACTTTTCAATCCACCCTCGTATATGTTCTATTACGCGGGTTTTTATAGATATTTTTGCTTGTGAATGTAGCCGGTCTAACTATGACATCGGGACGTCACACACCTCAGTCCCCCCCGGTGATCATGAATTCATGAAACAAAAAGTTAAAAATAGAAAGAAATCATTATTGTACTATACAATTTTATGTCAATATTTTCTATAAATGTAAGTAATGACTAAGTATGGGAATTGGTGTTGATTTTGAGTACTCGTACATATAGTATACAAAACAAATCTGTGAGTTTTAAATGCTTTAGTATGTTATCTACTGGTATCTTCTGCTTCTTCACCAGCCGCTTACAGTCAACAGCTGGACATGGGCGTCTTCCGTTGTAGGAAGAATATGCCCTATATTATAATAGCCATGTTTGGCTCGTGTATGCCTTCTATCAGAGGTCATCAAATCTTTCTGACCTTATTTTTAGTCTCCTCTTACTGCACTCACAGGATGAAATAAGGTGAAACAGCTCTCTTACGCACCCACCAGCCTATCCCTTTACATGTATATCAAATCTTATCATTAGTCACCTCTTACTGCACTCACAGGATGAAATTAGGCGAAACAACCATCTTACGCACCCATCATCCTGTCACTTTATGTGTATATCAAACCTTATCATTAGTCACCTCTTACTGCACTCACAGGATGAAATGAGGTGAGACAACTATCTTACGCACCCGTTATCCTGTCACTTTATGTGTATATCAAACCTTATCATTAGACGCTTTTTACTGCACATACAGGATGAAATGAGGTGAAATAACTCTCTTACGCACCCATCAGCGTATCACCATACGTGTATATCGAACCTTATATTCAGTCGCCCTTACTACAATCACATCAAAATATGTGTGGTAAAGTTAAGACAGTAAAAATTCAAAAGTCAGATCTTGCAGTAGCGTGCATTTGTATGTAAATTTTTACCTCGTTGTCAAAATATGATGATTTCAGCATAATCAGTCCCAAAAACTATTAATTTCTATTTTTGCTTGAATGTTTATTCAGGCTGGGATCACTCCCCAGGATCCGTAGCGTAAACACTAAGTACTATATGTATATATGTATTCGGCACCAATAAATTTGTTTTGTGAATAATAAAATAGTCTCTGACACAGACCTCTATTAAGTAGAATGGGAATGGGAGTTGTCACGCTCTGAGATGGGTAGATGAGATTACTTGTCTTTGACGATACTTTAGATGAAATGGGGTGATTGTACAAGTATATTGCACAGCAAGATTATGGGTAGTTATTGACAAGCTTTATTTCTTTGGTTCTTTGAAGTCGATTTTCACAAGATTTATGGAAAAATTTAATTTAATGATTGGTTTTGATACTATTTTGCGTACAAAATAAGACCAAAATCCGTACATGATGTCTCTATTATTTATGTAAGAAACTCGAGTATCAGAAGACCAAATTAAGCATTTGATCTTACTTAAATTATTTGGATTCGAAGTTTATTATATGTAGGCAATATTAATTTAAAAAAAATGTCAATTCCAACAATAATTAAAAATTCTAAACTTACATTAATCGCATCTGTTCTTTCCCAACATGTAAAGCGAAACAAGTAAATCAGGCCGTGGTAGTGGCCCGGGTTCAGGCCCCGCCGGTATCCCGGCATTTCTTTATTCAGTTGTCGTAAGAGTTTTATGCATGTCCTGTCCGGTAGAACATGCATAAAACAAATAACTCATAACTGGTAAGTTCAAACTGAATTTTTGAATAATTTAAATGTTCCTGGTACAGAACTACCTTAAAATGAAACATTGAACATTAAAAGCACTGTAGATATGTGTTTATTTGTTGTTATTTACTACAAATTTTCACAGAAAAATGATTTATTATGTCAGTAAATGCTGTTTTAGTGTCACACAACGAAATGTCCGTTTTTAAAGGGAATTATTAATGTTTTTTTTTCATTTTGCAGCCTTAGAATGTTCGTTTTTAAGAGATATTTTGCGTTAAATTTACTTTCAAACTATATATTATAGTTAATAAATAATAAATATTAATTAATAGTTAATAGTACAATTTAATTAGTGGACACAAAATGGAGTTTAGTGGAAAATCCTACCGAGTTACACAAACTTTTCTATCATTCTTAGGAAATTACTACCAAACCAAAGAATAATGTATTTTATATGATCAAACGAACTTCTCCAAGTGAATTTCGATCAGTATTATAAGAATCGCTTCATTCGAAGATATAATATTAACAACGTAGTTTCCTTATTCTACAAAGCTAAATCGCACCTTTAAAGATTTTTACTCTACCCACATCAAAACAATTGCCCCTTCCCACTAACGTCTCTCGCCGTCCGAGCGTACTGCCTCATTCTTTTAGAGATATTCTAAGCAAAACTTTTAGTGGATTATGGGTGGGAGGGAAATTATATCTTCGAATGAATCGATTCATATAATACTGATCGAACTTCACTTGGAGAAGTTCGTTTGATCATATATTATATTTCATCGCTTCATTCTTCAGACATAATATAGATGTTTAGAGCTTAACGTTTTGCTTATTGGGTTACTTATGTGTACGTTGAACTTTAAAAGAAAAATCATAAAAAACCAAATATTATTTATTAGTTCGGTCGTAACACAGTAACGTATAATTATTCACTTGTCTATTTTATTTAACAAATCATATTTAATTATTTAGGAGGACAGTTCTCCAAAACTTATTTTCGTCAATAATTTGGCGATGATAAAATTTTGCAAAGGTCTCTAATACTGACGACCAAGCTGCTATTTTCTGATGGTATCTAGAGAAATTCCAGCGGACCTGGCAGCCGAGGTGACAACACGGTCACGTCCACGCAGCCCTCCGCTAGCGCTCTCCGTTAATCCACCTACTGATAGATTGAGCAGTGGCCGCCTGTAGGTTAGCAATAAGTTCCAACAATCTGCGGGTCTCATTTTATTTGTAATCTCTAAATAATCTTATTGCCGTGGCTGGACAAATATTTTATTTTTAATAAAGTAAGGTAAAATTAGAAGGGGTTGCTGACGTCCCGCTGTAGACGTTTTAATTATATCAGTGATGCTGATTCTAACATCTGAAGAACATATTTTAATATTGTCTATATTTATTAAAGATAATGTTTGAGCTCGATGTGCTGTGCATAATGCCATTAATACTGCTATTTTTTTGTGAGTTTTTCAATTGAAAGTGTTTCATTGGAACACAATCTTCTATATGATTTATGATAATTTTTGGATCCCAAGTACCAGTATATTTTGAAAGGGCTGGTCTTAACTTGAATGCGCCCTTTAAGAATCTTTTTATTTGGTCTTTAGAACCTACACAGTCTCCTAGAATTAATGATAAGGCCGACCTGTGGTTATTGAGCGAACCGTAAGCGGCCCCATTATTAAATTGCTCCGATAAAAATAGCAACATTGACGGTATAGAATTTGCGTAAGGATCTAAATTATTTTTATGACAAAATTGCCACCACAGCTTATACGAGACGCTATAATGAAGTATTGTATTCTTTGAAAGCGATGCCATCATCACTGGAAGAGCGGGCGATGGTGTACCTCTTCTTATAAATGCGACTCTGAGAGCCTCGCTGCACCCAGGGTAAGGTTTGTGCAGGTGATGAGGAGTAGTAAGACCGTAAGAGATCTCTGTGAAGTATGAAAAACATTATATCTGATCTGAGTAAGTTATTTAACATTGGGTAACAAGGCTGGGATGGCCAATAAGGATAGAAAAAATGCCTTCGGCTTTATCGCTTATGATTTTTCCAGACATTTCATTATTAAAGAAAAGGTGGAAACGCATAAAAATATTTGTATCTCTAATCAATAGTGAAAGCATCTACTAATAAGGCATCTGGATCCGGTCTCGACACATAGGTCGTGCATTTAACATTGGCACGAGAAGCGAAAAGATCTATTTCTGGTTCCCCCAATTTTTGTATGATCTCTTTATAAGCGTTATCACTTAGCTTCCATTCTGTATCTGGGCTTAGTTTCCTTGATTCTTGGTCTGCTTCTACATTTTATTTACTATTTATGTAAGATGCGTGTAGCCAAATGTTTCGCTTCTCGCACCATTGTCATATTGATCGAGATAACTCATTCAAATGGGGGAATTTGGATTCCTCCCATTCAATTCATATAACTTATAGCTATTGTATTATCTACGCGCAACAAAATATTACAATCCGACATATCCCTAACAAAATACTTAATACCTAGAAATATGGCTAGTAATTCGAGGTAATTGATATGATAATTGAGTTCATTTGTTTTGGTTAAAATACATTTTTTTTCCACCATTGTAAATCTGGTAAGATATCTTTTGAAAGTTGCATATTTTTATTATACGTCTTATATTTTTGAAGCGCAAGGTATTTTCGTCTTTCTAGCCGTTTAGTGTACAACCAGCCATATTTTACCGCAGGACAAGCGGCCGTAAGAACATCTATCTAATGAGCGAAATCTCTGATCGAACAACTAGTTAAGAAAGAGAACCTTTGTACTAAGTAAGCTATATGATTTTGTTTATCTATGAGTAGACTTATAGAAAGTTCCGTGGAATCAAAAATAAATCCCAAATATTTGCGAGATATATGCGGGCCTAGACAGGACGTTGTCTAAACATTCATTGTAGTAATACTAGTTTTTACGGAATTTATCGCGTATTTTTAAATTTTTAAATACCCGACGTTTCTATATATGTATTTAAAAAGTTAAATATACGCGATAAATTCCGTAAAAACTAGTATTATTTCAATGTGTAGTGTTCGCGTAAATATAAGAAATCATTATTCATTGTAGTCTTTACATAAACAAAGAATGTCGTCAAGATGTATGACAGACTTATATCCCCTGTTTCTTAAGTTGGTTATTACCTCTTTCATTATCTTACTAAACGTTCTAGGAGTAACTGACAGGCCATACGGCATGGCATTAAATTCATAAAGGGTTTTAACTAAATTTTCATCTTCAAATTCAAATCTTAAAAATTTGCGATGACTTGACTTAATAGACTAGTGTCTAAGTAAGCCTCCCGTAGGTCAAAGGTAGTCATGTAACCATTACGAGGGATTAACTTTGAGGCTGTTCTGTAATCCTCCATTTTAAAGTGGGATTTTGCAATGAACTTATTAAGGGACTTTAAATTCAGAATAAATCTTTTGTTTTCGTTAGGTTTTGGCGCTAAGAAAACTGAGGATATGAACTGGTTCTTTAACGGATGACACTGATATTGCTCCTAAGTGTAATAAATTATTAATAGCTACGGAAATGTATTGTTTATCTTTTGCTGACATGTTGAATGAGGTAATCTACATTGAGTAATTTGTCTATTAAATGGTATTGTAAATCCATCCCGAATCCATCTTGAAATAATATTTTTTTGTTAATTTAAGCCAACAGTCATAAAAATATTGTAATCTTCCCAAATGTACCTGTTTTAGTGCTAAACTGGAGCACGGTAAGATTTGTTGTTGCTCCAAGACCTCGTTTGTGGATACACCTGAGAGGGTTGATCCCTACGGGTCCCCGATGACAACTTCCTTGCCCCCCCCCCTTGTTCTGTTAGCGAGAAGGGCTGCTCCAGTTTCCCTGGTAGCAATTGTCTCTTGAAGACGAACTTGTTTTTATCTGTGATGTGGAAGGTTTTGAGTCTGAAATCTGAAGACCTTGTTTTTCGATGGCTTTTAACGCATTAATCTTTTCGGAAAGCTCAATGCCAAAAAGAGTTTCATCTCTTTCACTCTCATGAACGACTTTAAGAAAACACTTGTCTAATCCTGGAGTCACCAATTTAATTCCGGTTTGGGTATATTATCCGACCTCCATCACTCTGAGAGTGGTGGTGAAACGGATACGGCAAGCATCAGTTAATTTTTTTATCGCTTGGACTTTATCCGATGAGAAGTAAAGACATAGCTCTATTAACGGTAGTAATACCTAAGCCCAGTCTTTGCTGATCGACCTCTATTTTCTTGTCCCTATTTCGGGCTGCATCTGTAAGTGCCGCTGCAATCTCGGGATTCAGCGTAGGTGCTCTCAAAAGCTTGCAATTTTCGGGAATTAAGTACTCTTTTAACAAGTTTTGTCTTTTTTCCTTAGTAAGACCCTTACGTAGAAGAGGAAGCCAACGGTGAGTAAGATCCTGGTGAATATTTTCACCGTATATTTGCTCATCACTATCCGTATCACCCAAAGCTGACAATAGCTCAGGGTCTAATGAAGGAATTGTTTCTTCCGCTTTATCTTCAATTGTCAGCAGAGGACGCTCCTCGAAGATAATGGATGTTACCATACACCATGGTGTCATCATTTGCGACCTTATTACTATCACCAGTTATCCACAACAAGAAATAAATTTCATATTTCGGAGGCAGATAACAAAAAATTGTTATGATAAGAATCTAAATTAACACAACTAAAAACTTAAAACTTTAATATATTTGTACATGAGTATTTAAGTTTATATAACCTTTGTGCTAACTCTCGGCTAGCCCCCAGGTTAGGATACCTTCGTACTGACTCTCGGCCAGTCCCCAGGTAAGTTTGTATTCGTGTTGATTCACGATCAACGCTAAGGTTTTTAGTCTTAACTTATATTTTTAACGATCACTCAGGCACTAGAATCGAATTACGTAACGGTAAAACTTAGCCCTTAGGGTTAAGCCCCCGGCGATAGTCAGCGCGGCCGCCTCACGGCCAGTGACAAACAAAATACAAAATTTTCTTCGGCCTCAGAAGAATCGGAATAAACAATGACTCGTTTATGTCGCTTTCGTTCTTGTTCTTCTAGTTTTTTAAAATTTTCTTTTGATAATAACCAATTTTGTATGCAGCACTGCGTTTCTACATTTTACTGTTCTAAGATAATTAAATAAGGTGTGCACTCTGCCTCGCACGAAAAAGGAATGAGGCAGTACGCTCTGACGGCGAGAGACGTTAGTGGGAAGGGGTAATTTTGATGTGGGTAGAGTAAAATCTTTAAAGGTGCGACTTAGCCTTGTAGAATAAGGAAACTACGTTGTTAATATTATATCTGAAGAACGAAGCGATGAAATATAATAACTAGTAACATTGACTACGTGAGAAGTGTCAGCTATTATGAATAAAATGATAATAGACATAGAGTTCTTAAAAAACGCTGTGGGAAGAGGACGCGTTGGGTGTATCATTCATCACTTCATCTATTTACGGAGTTTTCTAAGTTGCGTATCTTGCGTAATAATCTAATACCTTTTTTCATTATTCAATATGTCATTTGAATTTAATCAATTATGAACGAAGCTTGTGCCAAAATAATATTATTTAAAGTTGAATTCTATGGCAGCAAAACCGTTACGTTCTGTGAATAAGTTATAATTCAATGTAATGTAAAATTAAAGCCACGTTATAACTACAGTTTAAATTTAACTCGACTATAAGTAGTAGAAAGGGGTTATGTTTTTCCAGCGTATAATACAATAGTATATTTCTTTAGTGCGCCCTACAATTTTAACAACTTAAGTGGGTGTTTGAATTATTTATAAATTATAAATGGTTACGTAAAGTATTTTTAATTTATAATATTTTTTTATTTTTATTTTTATTTTTTCCTTTTTTTTTTTTTTTATTTTTTTTTTTTTTATTTTTTTTTTTTTTTTATTTTTTTATTTAAATTTATTTTAGTTTTTAGTGTTTTTTTTTTTTTTTTTGGTTTTTTTTTTTTTATTGTTGGTTTTTTTATATGGTTTTTGGGTTTAGGGGTTTTGTTTTGTGGATTTTTTTTTTTTTTTTTTTTTATAATTTTTTTTTTTTTCTTTTTTTTTTTTTTTTTTTTTTCAATTTTTATAAATGATGTGTCATTGAATTTGTTATAAACATATAAAGTTACAACATATATACACCCCACTACTGGGGTACACATAGGCTGTAATAAATGACATTTCACTACTGGTACAATCCTCTTCCGTCGTAAGTAGTAAGTATCCGCCGCGTTGCCCCAATGCATGTGGCGGATTTCTTCTGTTCCGCTATTACTCAATAAAATGGAAACAATTGACATTAGAGGAAAAGTACTGGACTTATTTAAAAGTTATTTGTCGAACAGAACACAGAAAGTAACAATTGATGGGAAATTCAATGGTGACTTCAGTGTTCCACAAGGGAGTGTACTTGGTCCCACGTTATTTTTAATTTATATAAATAATTTTTGTGAATTAAAAATAACAAATAGTAAATTATTTACTTTTGCAGACGACACCTCAATAATTTTTCGTGGTAAAACTTGGACTGAGGTCAAAACTAATACTGAATTTGGACTTTGTGGTATTACATGATTAAAACTACTTTTACGGATTTTATCGCGTTTATTTTTTACTTTTTATTTTTTATTTTTTTTTTCATCATCAACGTTCCGGGAAGTCTGCAGTTTGTGATCATATCCTAGACGGCCCCAACCATTACATCAGATTTGATAGACCACAAATCCTCGCGAAAGAACACCGATTCCTACCAAGGATGATACGTGAGGCTATTGAAATTAAAAAAAATCCTAATTTCAATAGAGAAGGAGGCTGGGTACTACCACCTGCTTGGGATCCTATAATCAATAAAATTAAAACTAAACCCAAGCATACCACTGCAAGACCTCAGGACATAGTCAGTTCATTTTGCATAGATCGGACCATAAACAATAATTAAAAAAGCTGAAGGTACTCCGGGTTTAACAATGACATCGGGACGTCAGTCGTCTCAGTCCCCCGTGACCATGGGTGCTGGAAAGCGCCCGAAACGTCGGGAATTAAAAATAAAAATAAAAAGTAAAAAATAAACGCGATAAAATCCGTAAAAGTAGTTTTAATCATGTGCAATGTTCGCGTAAATATAAGAAATTATTATATTTGTGGTATTAGTAATTGGCTCAATCAAAACATGCTTACACTTAATATTTCCAAAACTAAATATATGCTATTTACAATTATTCAGCGCACATTAACTACTGAACAAACTTTCGAAATTAAAGTGCATTCCTGTCTAAAAGGGCATTCTTGTAAATGTAATATACTTAACAGAACTAAATATATAATAATATAACGTATGGTATATTGGAGTTTTGTTAGATGAAAATCTTACTTGGAATCTACATATAAAATATATAACAGAAAAAACAAGAAAGCTAATCTACCTCTTCAAAAAACTATGATACGTGGCTGATGCTACTACATTAAAAGTGGTTTATAGCGCCTTATTTGAGTCAATAATAACGTACTGTATCACATCATGCGGTGAAGCTTGTAAGACTTATCTGATAAATCTTGAAAGAGGCCAACGAGCGATATTAAAAGTCATGACATCTAAACCTTTTAGCTATCCCACAGTAGATTTATATTCTGAATGCGATATCCTCTCTGTCAGGCAACTATTCATAAGGAATACAGTAATCGATCAACATCTGAAACTTGAATATGACCATAGCCTCACAATAAATAGACTGAAGCATCAAGCGTGTGAAATAAACCGGTACAAAACATTTTTCATTCATAATTATAACTGTTATTTGGGTACTATGCTTTATAACAAATTAAATAAAATTCTCAATATACGAGTATATCCGCATAACACTTACCAATGTAAAAATATTATAGTAAAGTGGTTAAAAAAACAAACGTATGATGACACAGAAAAATTATTTGCAATAGTTAAGTAAATAGATCATAAATGACTTACACATTTATTAACTTACACACACACACACACTTACATACGAGTATCCATCACACAAATACACATACACACATCAAATAAACTTAATATAAAGTCACAAGTGCTAATAGACCAATATAATAATATTCAATTACCTAATACCTACGAATAAATAAATAATGTAGTAAAATTGACCACATAAAATAATTAACTTATAACATAGTCTAAAACTACTGCATTAAATTTTTTTATATAATATTAATCTACTATATTTGTATTAATTTAGCTAGAGTTCATTGTATTATGTGGTCTAACCTTACCTTTCCTAAAAATGTTAACTTTTGTGGCGGTACTCATAAAAAAAATAAGAATTGAATATCAATGTTACCTTTAGTATAAAACTAACTTTTGTTGTCGTTATTGTTATTGTGTTTTGTCTTTGGTGTGGAGTATAAGTTAAAAGTAATATGATATATTTTGTGTCATGGAGGAAGGAATTGCCGTCTGTGATTCAGGCTCGGCCTAGTACAGTCGGCAGTAATCGAAGTAAGAAACTTAAAAATTTGTAAAATTTGTACATAGCTTATTTTAAACATATTGTAAAAAAGCTTATTGTAAAGGAAAGGAATGTAATTATGCTAATAAAGTTTATTATTATTATTATTTCACGTTTCGATTTTTTTTATATATTACTTAGATATGGAGATTTATTGATGATATTGTCATTCACCACCAAGTACGGGTTAAGTAAGCATTTAAAATTATAATTAAGACTTTAGTGCCGGGATCGACCCGGGCTGCTCTCGTACTTAACTTTAGTGCGAGCGCTTAAACTCTGAGCTATCACGGCTCCTTCATATAATTAAAATGAACCTTTTAATAACTTTACACTTATTTTGTTTTAGGAATACGAAAATAAAAATACGAAATGCTTTTAACAACAGTAAAACGTAAGAAAAGATATAGAAAAAGCCTAAAATAAGACCCAGAAAATATGACAGTATTAAAAAGACACACGCAGAATATTATAAATAAAAAGAAAAAAAAAAAAACAACTCTCTGATAAAGTAAATAAAAAACAGCGAAAAAATGGAGAGATCAAAAACGTAAGCAGAAAGGAAAAAAAGACAACAAGAAGGGAAAGCCACACTGGTAAAGAAGAAAACACAAAAGAAGAAGCAAAATATATTCTTTTTGGACATAAGCCGATTTTTGTACTATAGGTCAGATAATAGCTGCAGACCGTTCTTTCTTAAATATAAAATATTAACTTTACCCATATATATATATATATATATATATATACATATATATATATATATATATATATATATATATATATATATATATATATATATATATTGGAAACGTGTGAATTTGTTCGAAAAAAAAAGCAATTATATACAAAACGTATTTACCATGCAAATACACGCAACGACATAAAAATAAATTAGTATTTCTAACTTCCCGATTAAAACTAAGCACTTCTAGTACGTTAAGTTATTCCATACAATTACCTATATAATAAACTACCTGACATATTAAAAAAAATTAAAGTAGTAAAATCATATTTACAAAATAATTTAAAGAGTTCCTAAGTAATAAATGTTATATAATAATATATTGGTGTATATAATAAATATATTGGTTATACAAAATAATCACTCATTTAAGTATAATTATATTTAAATATACCACATGGCATTCTTATAATTAGTTGAAAAGCTTCCTCTCTCCTAGCCCCCAAGTTGCGTGCCCAACAGGGTCAATAACACTGGTTTTACATTATTTTATAACATCTTATGTACATTATGGTTTAGCAATAAATGTTTGGGTTTGAGTTTGACTATTATAGAGGTGAGGTATTAATAGAGGTCCTTGCAACAAAATTTGGGGGGGGCGGGCTATGTGGACTTTTGATGGGCTGTAATGATGACGATGATGAGTTCTACGCATTATTGCTCCATTAAAAGTAAAACAGTCATCATCGTCATCGTCATTATTCGGCACAGGCGTCAGACAATTTTTGTTCAAAAAAGGTAACTGTGTTGACCCCAACATGGCATGACTTCAGCTGGGTAACCAGATATGCAGGTTTCCTTGCAATGTTTTCCTTACGAACGGGGAAAATTCAAATTGCAACAACACTTCAAATTGCAATTAAAATACTCTTTAACTACTAAGACATCCAGGTTTCCCCACGACGTTATGCCTGCCCGTGTGCATGGGTGGTGTGATTCTGAGAAAATTGCCAACTTATTCGTAGATCATTTTGCAGTTAAATCTCCTCTTGGGCCTTCACGCTCGGTGCTAAATATGGTACATAACAAAGAAAAGATAATAACTTTTACAATTAAAGAAATAGATCAGGTAGTTAAATCTATGTCCAGAGGTAAATCCCCTGGCCATGATGGGCTCAGTATCAAACATATTAAGTTTGCTGGCCCGCATCTCCCTAGGGTACTATATTTATTATTTAGCCTCTGCTTAGGACGTGGATTAATGCCCGCTGACACGATATATACGGTTATAGTGCCTATAGTGAAGAATAAAACAGGCGATCTCGCGGATAAAAACAACTATAGACCTATATCGTTAGCAACTGTCATTTCAAAATTATTTGATCGTGTGCTTAATTCGCAATACGTAAAACCATACAACATTCAATTTGGGTTTAATCCGAAATTGTCTACAAAAAGCGCGATGTGTCTTAAACACACTGTCACTTACTACACGGCACGCAAAACGCCAGTCTTCCTCTGTTTCTTAGTTAAGGCTTTTGATCTGGTGTTCTACGATTTACTGTGGGATAAACTGGAGAAGATCTAACTACCTCTGGAACTCATAAACATTTTCCAGTATTGGTACGGGAACCAAGTCATTAGTGTGAGATGCGACGGCGTTCTATCTAAGTCTCACCCAGCACTCCAAACATACAGTTTGGAGTTGGGGTTGAGACAGGGGGCTTGAGTTCTCCCATCGCGCGTCCCCAGGTGGCGGATAGGGGAACGCTACCCAGATATGGGTGGTTGCGGGAAACCGCCGCGTTCCAATACTGGCCGGGTGTAGGCATATCCGTGGTTCCATCAGGGCCAGAAACGAACGGGGCTCAATACCCTAAAAGACGGGCCTTCACAGGCTTGTCACTGCTCCCGGTATCGCTCTTTGATTAGAGCGTACACGGGATGCAACACATGCAGCGATATGCCAAGCGCACCAATGCTGGGTGACCCGTAGGCCCACTAGGGCTCGGGGGCCCCGCAGGGCCGTGAGGAAGAAAACCTCTTCAAAAATAACCCTAATCCCCTAAATAAATAAAATAAAAATTTATAATAAATTGCCGGAATACATAAAAGCCGAAACAAATATTAATAAATTCATAAGATCTTTAAAAGAGATACTTATTAAAAAAAGTTACTATTCAATTAATGAATAAATTGAGGAAAAGAATTGTCTGCTCCTCTCCTGTTCATTGCTATGCCTTTCGAGGTGCACATTTTGATTGTTAGAACTTGCATGTTTTGTTTAGTCTCTAAGTCACATGTAACGCAATTTGTGAATAAATATATAAATAAATAAATAAACCTAAGGTCTAAGGTGCCGATGGGATGAATGGCTGGGGGGGGGGGAGCCCAGTCCCAAGCCTTTGGGGAGTTAGGGGTTCAGGGACCACAACCTGTATAAAAAAGGATACCAAACATGCATTGCGACAAAGAATCTATTACCCAGGGTGGTCCCGCCGATCCATTGGTAAGCGGGGAGTCCACCTCCAACAGCCTTAATAGGCTCTGTGGCAGCCCCATCGTATCTGGGGGGGGGGGGAATTCCACTGCATCCTGGGGATGCACAAGCGTCAACCGCGGGCCCCACAACATCTAAGGGGCAAAGTAAGAAGGAAGGAGCCGTGTCGGGTGATACAACGGTGCCGACACAAAATAAGCGTGGGCGCTTTAAGCACCCCAATGCACCAACAAACCAGGCGATTGAGAGCGATGAAGGGGCGTCCGATGGCTCGTCCATATCACATACATCGATCCCATCAGAAGGGAGAAGAAAAGGTAAGGCCAAGCCCCCAAGTGCCGCGGTTATGGCCGCTAAATTCGCGGCAGTGTCAGCCACAGCCTCTGAAGAAGAGGTCGCCACAGGCATCGAAACAGAGGAGGATCTTTTCAACCCCTCCGTAACGCCCACTAACACCAGGGCAAAGAAGAACCTTCCGGGCCCGGAAACGCTGGCCCGTGAAATGCGTTCACATGGAGACGTAGAGCTCGGTCAGCAAATTGATTTTCACCTCCAAGTTCTCGAAAAAGTTGCTGATCGATCCCGTAACCTTAAAGGAGAGTTTGTTCCTGGCATTAGGTTGGCTGTGCGAAGTATCAAAGCTGTAGTAGAAGAACTTGCGCGAAGGACCGATCCAAACGAAAACGTCACCAGACTAGAGAGAGAGAACGCAGAGTTGCGTTCCCAATTTGCCAGTCTTTCGGCTAAGGCTGACAATCTTACGGAAGAAATTAATCTCCTCCGCAAGCAGATGCAGGAGCGGCCTGTTAATACCCAGGTAGCCACCTTGCCTTCACAGCCGGCAGCTGATGCATCCAAGGCTAGGAGCGGGTGTGAGCAACTCATGGCAGACATAGGTGCTCTCATTGACAGGAAACTGGCTGCTTTCCAGGCCATTTACGCCAACATATATATTATCCTATGGGCGAAAAGGCTAGCCATCCGACGCTGTAGAACTAAAATCTACAGTGTCCAGCGGAGGATGGCTATACGGATCGTGCGAGGATACCGCACGATATCTTTTGAGGCGGCAACAGTCCTGGCTTGCTTTCCACCCGTAGATATACTGGCGGATATGGATACGAGGGTGTACAACCGAATCCGCATCTTCCGTCAGGGAGGTGACAGTGAGCCAGATGAGGCGCTCAAGTTTCTAAAACAGCAGGAGCAACAGAAAGCATTGGTAACATGGCGCACTCGACTTAACGAGGAGCGCTATGCACGGAAACGCATCATTGGCGCAATTCTGCCGGTTTTTGAAGCCTGGATGCAGCGACGAGCAGGAAGACTCACCTACAGACTTACACGGATGCGAAGCGACGGCGAACTGCTTTCACTGTGGTGGGCTGAATCAGGATTGCAAGCATTTGGAGCGGGGGCCCCGAATGCCTAAAAATTTAACCCCTGAGGAGGACGATGGTTCAGAAGTGGCCCCGAAACATCGCGATAGCTCTGCGAGGGTGCCGGGGGTAGTAAGTACTGCCCCCGGGACGTGCTTTCAATAAAGCAAAGCGAAAGAGGGGCCCCGGTTGCGTTCCGAACGGATATCCCGGTACACCTCTTACACGCTGACGGAGACCACCGTGGGGTTTTAGCCGGTAGGAGTCCGGCACAACTTTTGGGTGCCCCCGCAGCCAAAGGTGTCCATGAGGATTTCCCCACGAAAAAGGAGGGGGGCTTGAGTTCGCCCACGCTCTTCAACCAGTATATGAATGAGCTGATAGGTAAACTCAACAGCATCTGAGTCGGCTGCCACATAGACGATGTCTACGTCAACACCATACTTACGCAGATGATATGGTGTTGTTGAGTGCATCTATTTGCGGCCTACGAAGACCGGTGAAGATTTGTGAAACTTACGCCCTCACTCATGGTTTGGCTTTAATGTAAAAAAGTGCCATATCATGGTGTTTGAGACCGGAAGTAAGCGACATGACATAGTACCACCTATTTCAGTTAATGGTAATATTTTACAAAGAGTGTTTAAGTATTATTTCATCATCATCATTACAGCCCTT
Source organism: Parnassius apollo (assembly GCA_907164705.1). Classification (NCBI taxonomy): domain Eukaryota; kingdom Metazoa; phylum Arthropoda; class Insecta; order Lepidoptera; family Papilionidae; genus Parnassius; species Parnassius apollo. Next base: position 5,331,818 of record CAJQZP010001146.1, on the reverse strand, counting down.
CACAAGTCCACTGCTGAACATAGGCCTCCCCCAAGTAATGCCATAAAGCACGGTCCTGAGCCACCTGCATCCATCGACTTCCTGCATGTCTTACCAGGTCGTCACTCCATCTAGTGGGAGGTCGCCCTACACTACGCCTACCGGTACGAGGCTGCCACTCGAGAACCTTTCTTCCCCATCGGTTATCGGTTTTTCGAGCTATATGGCCGGCCCATTGCCACTTCAGCTTACTAATCCGTTGGGCTATGTCGGTCACTCTGGTTTCACTGTGGATATCCTCATTTCTGAGTCTATCACGCAGTGAAACTCCGAGCATAGCCCTCTCCATAGCTCGCTGAGCGACCTTGAGCGTCCTCATACGGCCAGCGGTGAAGAACCACGTCTCAGATCCGTAAGTCATCACTGGCAACACGCACTGGTTATACACTTTAGTTTTCAGAGATTGAGGTATACTTGACGAGAAGATGTGTCGTAATTTCCCGAACGCTGCCCAGCCGAGTTGAATCCGTCGATTGACCTCTCGGTCGAAGTTGGACTTATCTAGTCGGACTATTTGTCCCAGGTAAACGTACTCGTCAACAACTTCGAGCATAGTGCTCCCAACAACTACCGGCATAGGTGTGACATGGATATTAAACATGATCTTTGTTTTGTCCATGTTCATCTTAAGACCTATCCGTTGGGAGACACCATTGAGGTCATTGAGCATAGTGCTAAGGTCCTCCAGCGATTCTGCCATAAGGACTATATCGTCGGCAAATCGAAGGTGAGTGATGTACTCGCCATTGATGTTAATACCGTATCCTTTCCAGTCCAGTAGCTTGAAAACGTCTTCAAACGCAGCGGTGAAGAGTTTCGGGGATATAACATCACCCTGTCTTACACCTCTCTGCAGTTGGATAGGTTTCGTACTCTGGTTCTGTACTCGGATAGCCATCGTAGCCCTACTGTACAAACACTTCAGCACTTCAATGTACCGACAGTCAACTAGGCACCGCTGAAGGGACTGTAGCACCACCCAAATTTCGACGGAATCAAAGGCTTTCTCATAGTTCACATACGCCAGGCAAAGAGGTAGATTGTACTCTTCGGACTTCTGTACAATTTGTCGAAGGGTTTGTATGTGGTCTATGATACTGAAGCCTTTTCGGAAACCGGCTTGTTCGGGAGGCTGGAAGTCGTCGAGTCTGCGTGCGAGACGATTCGTAATGACTTTCGAAAACAGCACGTAGACGCGGCTCAGAAGGGAAATCGGTCTGTAGTTCTTCAAGAGAGCGTTGTCGCCTTTCTTAAAGAACAAGACCACCGCGCTTCTGCTCCACGCCTCCGGAGTAGTGCCACCATGGAGGACGGAATTGAAGAGCTTCTGAAGGACTTCAAGTACCGGTGTTCCACCCGCTTTCAGAAGCTCCGCTGTAATTCCATCCTCGCCCGGGGCCTTGCCGTTTTTAAGGTGGTGGAGAGCCATTCTAATCTCGCTCAGACTGACGTCCGGAATATCATCGGAATAGTGTCGGATAAGACTTGCTCTTGGATCGTTACTCACACTTGCGTGTGGCTCCAACGATGATGTGAACAGCTGCCCATAGAACCTCTCAATCTCACTCAGAATCTCAGGTGTCCCGGAAACGATGTTGCCACACTCAGTCTTCAGCCTTGACAGTTGGCTCTTTCTGGCAGACAGATCCCTGGCAAAGACTTTGGAGCCCTGGTTCCGCTCGATCGCTTCTTTAATACGAGCAGTATTAAAGTTGCGTAAGTCTCGCCGCATGCATTTGGAGATCTGTCTGTTCAGTTGCCTGTATGCTGTCAAATCTGTGGACGATTGCAGCCTCATCTCCCGTCTAATAGCCATGAGATTAAGAGTGTGATCGGAGAGTTTTTGTGTTCTTCTGCAGTGGGTCTTGCAGAACTTAGCTCTGACCGCATGGACAGTTTCCACGAGCTTGTTATTCATATCGTCCACTGCATTGCAATCCTCTAGGCACTGAAAGCGGTTTTGTAATTCGAGCTGAAAGGTTTCGGGATTCTGGATTAAAGCAAGAGGGGGACGGAGCGTTGACTTCATTAGACGAGACCTCTCCAACTTAACATTTAGGTTCAGTGTGCCTCTAACCATTCGGTGATCGCTGCCAGTTTTCACCCTTGCGATCACTGAGACATCACTGAACAGTTGGCGTCTGGTCGTCATAATGAAGTCAATCTCATTTTTTGTCGAACCGTCGGGGCTCGACCAGGTCCACTTCCTGTGGGGCCGCTTCTGGAAGAAAGAGTTCATCATAAAGAGTCCCTCTTTCTCCATAAAGTCGGCCAGCTGCTGGCCCCTTCGGTTCCGTTGCCCTACTCCAAATTTCCCCACCTTCAGCTCACCGCTTTCTCTTGTGCCTAGTTTTGCGTTGAAGTCTCCCGTCATCAACACCGTGTAGTGGGTTTTGGAGGAATGCATGGCTCTGGAAATATCCTCATACATTTCCTCCACCTCCTCATCGGGATGTGCCGAGGTTGGTGCGTAAACCTGTATGACCTTCAGCGAATACCGTTTGGTGATTTTGAGTATCAGGTATGCGACCCTCGTCGACACACTTCCAATCTTTACAACGTTGTTGACGAGAGATTTGTGGACGATAAATCCGACACCTCCTTGGGACAGATGGTCGCCCTCCCGGTGGTAGAACAAGTTGCCGGACTCGAGGATTGCCGCACCCTCCCCCCTCTCTTCGGACCTCGGATAATCCAATAATATGCCAGCGCAACTTGTCTACCTCTTCTTCCAGCTCCAGTATCTTCTCGTCAGTTCTCAGAGTGCGTGCGTTATATGTTGCCAGGTCGAGTCGTCGTAGGTGGCAACCGAACCTCCACCGGAGATTCTTAGCACCCCCTGCCCCGCCGTTACCATGGTCGCCACCATAGCCAGGAATAGCAGGGCCGCCGGGGACTGGGGGCCGTTTTTTTGCGTTGTTATTCATGGGGGGATATTTGCCATAGTTGCCACGCTTGGCGAGCGGGTTGGCAACCGCAGTTTTTTATTATAACACAGTTGTTATCAGAAAGATGCTGCTGCCCATCTCCTTTCTGTGTCCCTCTGTCGCCTCTTACGACACCCACGGGAAGATATGGGGTAGTGGATATTCTCAACCGCCACTACACGGCAGTACAGTACCTAAGTATTATTATCTTGGCCATATTATGGCTCCTAATCTCAAAGATGATGATGACATTGAGTGGGAAAGGAGGGCGTTGTCAGTAAGAGCGAAAATGATAGCTCGCAGGTTTGCACCCTGTTCAAGGGAAGTTAAAATAGCCCTATTTAGAGCTTTCTGCACGTCATTTTACACGTGCAGCCTGTGGGCTAGATATACTAAAAAAGCTTACAACGCCATCTAAGTGCAATAAAACAACGCATTTAGGATGCTGCTGGGAAAACCTCGCTTCTGTAGTACATCAGGGATATTCGCAGAAGCGAGAATGGACTGCTTTTACGCAACTATGCGTAAGAGGAACGCGTCTCTTGTGCGCAGGGTGCAGGGGAGCAACAATAGTATCCTAAAAGTGATTGTGAGCTTTGCCTATACATGTGCCATTGTATTAATTACCATATCGGGTGGATTGGTGAGAAAATGGCATAAATGTATTTTTTTTTGTACTTCACAAATAATATTATGCCTACTAATATAATTATAAGTTTGGTTATCTATAAGTAGAAGAGCCGTGGTAGCTCAGATGGTTAACACTCGCTGTAAATATAACAGAACGCGAGTAACCCGGGTTCGATCCCCGCCGGCACCAATGAAATTGTTAATTGCAATTTTAAGTGCTGATTTACCACGTGCTCAGCGGTGAAGGAAAACATCGTGAGGAAACCTGCATGTCTGAGGAATAAGAGAAAAAAAATTATTTCGAAGACATGTGAAGTTCGCCAACACGCATTGGGGCAGCGCGGCGGACACTTCCTTGCCCTAAACCCTCTCAAAAATGAGGGGAGCCCTGTGCCCAGCAGTGGGACGTATATAGGCTGTAACTAACTAACTATCTATAAGTAATACTAACAAAATATGAGCCTTGGTTTCCTAAATAAATAAAACTCTTCTTCTATTGAATACCTCTCCAACTGTCGCCGAGTAATCCACTCAAACAGAATACTAAAACCTGTCTATAAGAATTTAGATTCGAAAAAGTATTACAATAAGATATTGCAAAATATTTCAAACTCTTGATTTGAAGAAAACCGCAGGTTTTTGGAGGATTTCCGTTACAGTTACTGCGTCCATAATAGGTTTAATTCGCTCATCTTGAATATTAAATATCTCATATAATCCTCATATTAAATACTGTAGTATAAAGTCTGGTGTTTCCTGATTTAATGAAACAGTAAAGAAATACCTTTAAATCTGGTAATGCATTGAATCTCGATAATTTTAGACCTATTTATGAACTATTGACTCTCAATCAAATTTTTGAAAAAATTATTTTGGATCAATTTTTAAATTTTTATTGAAAATATTTTTTTTGCATGTGATTAATAATCTATTTACAATCAATACACATTTCCTCCTTGATTTACGTAATGATCTGATAGAACGAGTAAATTAAAAATACATAAAAATAATATGCAATTTTTATCTCCATAATATGTACTTTGCATAAAAATATTGTAATCATAAATGCCACCAACAAGTCAAACTAGTGACGTAATGCAGGCAAAGTGCTAGTTTCTGTAGTGTAAAAAATGTTTGGCTTCAAGTTTACATTGTGTACTGTGTTTTATGTATTTTGTTTTTAAATTTGATCTTTAACCATCTCAACGCAAATTACGAGTATGTTATGAAAATTTTACATGAATGCACTCCTAATTAACGGGATCAGGCGGGATTTAAGCAAATTAATTGTATTAAATATGAGAAGGAAGAAAGATTCCACAAAGAAGTTTTTACTGGCACGTGTAGTACGTGCCCGTGCAGTATAAACTTCTCGCAAATTGCACAGTGGTGCAACATCTCTTCGCAATGTCGATTTCTCAGATCTGAAAGAATTCTGTCATCGAGATGAGAACAATATCCCATGTGAGGCCGAACCTTCGCCTTGGGTTTTGCAGGCATTAAATAATGTCCCGCTATACAACGCATATCTTCTCGTCAGGTATACCTCAAAACCTGAAACCTAAATTGTACGACCAGTGCGTGTTGACAGTGATGACCTACGGAACTGAGACGTGGTCCTTCACTGCTGGCCGTATGAGGACGCTCAAAGTCACTCAGCGAGCTATGGAGAGGGCTATGCGCGGGGTTTCTCTGCGTGATAAACTTAGAAATGAGGATATTCGCAATAGAATCAGAGTGACGGACATAGCCCAACGGATTAGTAAGCTGAAGTGGCAATGGGCCGAAGAACCGACAACCGTTGGGGAAAAGAGGTTCTCGAGGCAGCCTCGTACCCACTAGTTGGAGTGACGACCTGGTAAGACATGCAGGAAGTCGATGGATGCAGGTGGCTCAGGAGCGTGCTTTGTGGCATACCTTGGGGGAGGCCTATGTTCAGCAGTGGACTTGTGAAGGGCTGTAATGATGATGGTGATGATGATGATACAAAGCATGTCAAGCTACGTCTAGCACAGTAATTGGAACAAACGAACGTCAATGGTAATTATGCGAAAAATATTCATGTTTAATTTGATTCCGATTAAATACATTTATATTTGGAGTAGTCATACAGATAATACGAAATGTGTAACATTTAAAAGCGTTAGTAGTTTGCTCGTAAGATACGAAAGATATGAAAATAAACCAATCGACTAAAGGTGAAGTCTCAAGAATAATATATACATCATACAAGCCAAAATATTTAGTTTTCAGCTAAACTGTTTTGTTTTGTATCATAGCTTGATATATAATCTTTATATAACAGTGCACATCGCACATCAAACATATTCTTTATAATATGTGTGATGAATAATATATGTACATACACTTACAATAAATAACTTAAAATGTGACCGCGATGTGTACCCGCCAACACAATCATGGGTTGGGTTCACACTCAGTTTCATTGGGAATAATTTGAGGGCTATTATTTGTGCAAAAATAGTCAACATGTTATGTCGTGGTTTTTTTTAGCCGAAATGTATTTCATGTGTGTTTTTTTTAATTGGGTATTTTAATTTAAACGCACACTAGTAACTTTTAATCCGGATTGCTATTTTTTATGGAAGTAGTTATGTCATCCAGACTGAATTTAGATCAAGGCTGCCAATCTCATAGGAGAATAGCCATCTGCGAAGAAGAGGATTATTGTGTAAGTGTGTGCACGAGAATAGTTTAATCCAATCCCATAACTTTTATGGTGCGGGATTTTACAACCGGAAAGAGATCAGTCGCAGGACCAACGGCTTTACGTGGTTTCCGAGGCACTGAGTAGAAACAACACTAACTTCTTAACTCCGGGCTGCTACTGAAAATTTCTTAACAAAAAACCTTATAACTTATTGTGGTTCGACCCGGGATTCAAACCTAATGGAAGTTTAAATGTTGTCCTAAAACAAATGTAAGAAAGTCAGAGAATAGCGTGAAGCATAGTGTTTTGAGTGCAAGATAAGTATACTGTCATTGTACTCTTGAATTTCATGGACCTAAGTGTACGCCACATTAAGTTTCAGTGTTCGGTACGCCCCACTGAACACTGAAACTTACTTAGGTTTACTCAAGGAGGCCTACGTAACATAAGCTCGTCTAAAAGAAAAGAACTAACTACTCCATAAACTATTTACTAATATTGAAAATTCTTGTAAGTTATCTCTACTAAAACTAAGTGTATTTTATTTAATATAATTTGAAAATATTTTTTTCTTTCTTAATGGACGCGTACGGTCGTCCTTTTGCCAATTTCGTGTAATAGGAAATTATCCTTTAAAAACAATATTTTATTCCAAAACTTTACCTCATTATAATGATGCATCATATTGTGGAGTTTTTGGGATATTTTGACGACAACTTAAGCCATCTGACGATGACGACAATATCTCATGTTCTTAAGGCGCTTAAGCGGACAAAATAACTTAAGGTTTAAATCAACATCTGAGCACTTGTTTCACCGTTTCCATTAATAGTTTACATGCGCATTTATATAATAGATGCACAAGAAGAGAAGAAGAAGTGCATCTCTTTTACGTATCAAAATCCATTTCAAACTATAAAACAGGAACAAATAATCTACCGGTGGTCCAGTTCCTGCTAAAATCTTAAAACGTTCTATGATTTAGTTCGTTTTATAAAATAAAATTTAATTTTTTATGTAAATTTTCAGTACTTTGTATTGGTATAAAATATTTTATGGCGCGAATAACTCTAAGGTTTTTTTCAAATATTTTGCTATTTGAAAAATTCAATAACACAATAAGCTAAATTCTTTTCAAATGTATCACTAAACTACAAGCTGCAAGAGATCGCTTCATGGGATTTTTTGTTTGATCTAAGCGATACTTTTAAAAATAAAATCTACTCAAATAAATTTACTCGTAAAAAGTCAATTTACATTGAAAATATTTTTTCTTCTGTTGATAGTTATACAGATATTAGGTACAATACAGAAATTAAACGAGTGATACGTTTCATTTCTGTACAATTTTAAAAGAAATTATTCCTAGTTTCATTCATAATTTGTATATAGTTTACTTTGTTCTTTGTTTAAAACTATAACTGTTTACATGACATGCTGGGGCTGGAGTCGACGCGACGGTCGTAAACGGAAACGTGCATGGCGTAGAATCTACTGTTCGAGAAATAGCTTACTTTATATTTTTAGATTCGGTTGACAAGGTAATAATAAAAACACACTTTTTAATTTCTAATATCTACATTTTTGTGTTTGTTTATACTCGTATACAAAAATTTTAACTTAATTAAAACTTGAAAAGAAGTCACTGAAGCAAACTATGTGCTACACTCTTAGCAGATTTCTAAAAAAGGAGGCGGTTCTTGATTTGAATGTTTTCTTTGTTCTATTTGTATGTTTTTATTTTGTTTTGTTTATGTCTTCGTCAATTGTGAACTTCTCAAACGATTCTTTTTTATTAAATTATTACACTACACTTCATAAATTAGATGAATATTTCAAAGAAAAGAAAGAGGGAAGCATAAGCGATTATCACCTTTTTTAGACTCCTTTTACTTATATGAGGTTAAACTGTATACTTGTGAATTTGTTGCAGCTTCTTCTAACGAGGTCTCTTCACAGTAGGGACTTGTTAAAGTGATGGCGTTACTTGACAAGCTTAGCTTTGTTAAAGCAAGTTTTAAATGAAAATATTTGATTTTGACTTCGATATAAAAATAGCGGTGAAGTTTTTAATTTATAAGTAGTTAGATGACATTCTACTTGTTACCTTATACTTTAAAAAAAGGATAAAATAATTAAATTCTAAATAAAAAGTACAAACAGGCTACAAAACTAAAAAAATAAAATAATTTTCCAATTGATAATAAAATAAAAATGCCTAGTAAACCATATTTAGCTACTTACACTGTTAGAAAGCCATTGCTAGGTTAGTTTACTTTTAGATAATGTCTTACGGGTTTTTGTTGTTGGGGACCAGCAGCTGACGATAATATTTTTATTTTTCAAAAAAGAGTTGTGCGCAATAATTAATATAACTAAATATCGAATAGGATATTTAGCACCATGTAAAAAAATCAAAAATTCATATTTATGATAGATTTTGTAAAGAGTAAATGAAAAATGTTGATTTCTATTCATCAAAATGCATTACAAATTTTATAATTCAATGTTAAGATTTTTTTAATCTGTGACTCAAATCTCCAAAACGCTATCAGCCATATTAGATTACATCGTGACGTCACTTTTATAATAAGCAAGCTAATGTGCTGTGTGTTTTTTCGAAAATTTTCAACTTATCATCACGATTGTTGACTTATATTCCGTATTTCATTGAAATGACATCATGGAAGACGGATTCGTAAAAGCAGAAAGTGTAATATCCTACTAGTGCTCTCGTGGTTCATTAAAGGAATTATGAAAAATGTAAAATTCCTGACCAAGTATTATGCTTCTGGTATTTAAAAAAAATATTTAAAAATCTTTGAAACTTAAACAAATATTACTTTCAATGATTATTTTGGAGAAGATAAGACTTGGAAATATTATAAAAAATATATATTTAATTTTACTAATAATAAAACCACTATGAAATTATTTTTATGTGACACTGTTATTTACATACAGACATATTTACTATGTGTAATACTTTAAGAACATGCTGTAAATTGGTCCAGTAGAAAATCACAATTATGCTCTGTTCAATGTGTAAACTATGTAAACTTTATCAACTAACATTAGTGTGTTGTAGACTCTGATGGTTCACTTGCCTTCTGGGCAAAGAACGAAGAGGTCTTTATGGCTGCCACATACGTAATACTTGTGAACAGGTCTGCTTGTTGGAAATAGTTTGCTCGACTATGGCAACACTTATTATACAACACGTACCCTGTGGTTCCCGTTAAGTGCCTTATCAGTATCAGTATTCAAACGTATGGAAATAACTTTGCATTGGCAACTCTGCAGTGTACGGGAAGTAATAAAACCACATACAAATTGGTCGACTTTTCTGAAAAAAAAAATTCTATACGTTTGAACTACAGAGAGAGTCTACAAGACACTAAGATTTTATTTTATAAAATTTACATAACGGTGCATAACTGTAATTTTCTATTGGACTAATTTACAATATATTCTTAAAGTATTAATTTGTAAAAAAAAACTTGGGTAAAAATATCAGTATATCGATATTTTTAGAGAAAATGTCCATATATCGATATTAAAAAAAAAACTTTATATTCTATAATGAAATCACACCACAAACATTTTATTATAGAATATGCTTTGATTACCTTAGGAACTACTATTTTTCACTTATAATTAAGAGTAGTGTCATTAGTCTTCAAAATGACAAAAAAAATTTCGCCGTTTCTTCAACGTAAAGAGGAACCTCATTTTAAAACGGTAGTAGATAAAAACATGTTGCCGTTTGAGAGTTGCTTTTTTTTCTTACGCTTAAATAGTTTAATACACCCGAAGCTGTATAAAAATATTCTTTTTAGTTTTGTTTGTACTTTGCATTAAAAGTTAATGGAATTTATTAACAAATACAATAATTGCATTAAATCATTGTTGTTTAAATTAATGGTGTTAGTTTCATTACTGGTTGTTGTTTGAAATGTAATCAAAAATCTTTCTTCGGTTTAAGAAATTAATTATTGATTTTCCTTTCATCATCTTTCAAAATCAAAACTTATTTTATTTTATAGTCCTATAGCTAAGGTGGGTTTTCTGTTTCATTGAGTTTCACTATACTGGTATATTAAAAATACGAAATTATAGTAAAGATTTGCAAATTTTTATAATTTATTAATTAAGGCAATTTAATAAACGTGACGCCTAATATAATAATACCTATTTCATCATTAATTGACAGACCACAAGGGCCCGTAGAAAATATAGGTATAAGTTACAACATAAAAAGAATAATTCAAATAGTAATAAATATGCAATAATAAATAATGTTATCTAATAAATTAAAACTTACATGCTAGACTAATATTTAAATATTTATTATAATACTTACGTTAGTTAAGTTATTCTTCTAATGAATGGCCTTATATTATTAAGTTACTGAAACAAAGATGTCGCAGCTAATGAGTTAATTAGTTACAGCACAACAGATTCAAAAACCTTCAATGATAACGACTTACTTTTACGTAATTGCTTGCATACCTAGTGACTAATGCGATAATTTGACTAATGACTCTCATATAATGTTCAGAAATATCAGCTTACCTTATAATCTATCTACTAACTGACCGCGTGGTTTAGCTCGCATGAAGTTTGAGTAAAAGCATTTTTTTTAAATAAAATAAGGGTGACAAGCGAGCTCACAAACACAGTTTAAAGGCCTTACAGTTCGACAACTAATGTACTTGTGCAAAGCACCGGTTTGGGTGCTGCGAGGCAGGGGCGGGCCAAACTTGTGCTATCGTTTCTCACTGAGTCTGATAGACAGTACATACGGTGCCGTGGATGTGGCGGGCCCGCGTCACTGATGTAGTGGTGGTAGGGTTGCGGAGGTAGAGAAGTAAATATCGGTATTGCGAGGTACCTCTTTCTCTGCCTTCCGCCTGAACTTGGTCGGCGGGGAGCCATAGACCATATCAGCTGCTGGGGTCAAAAAAGCTAAATCTTTCGGTTACTCGTTTTTCTTGGATGGAGGCTATGTCTCCATGTATCGGACTCGGGGGGTGTCCCTGCTATTAGATTGTTGAGTATGTGGAGTTTGAGACCATGGAGGGGCTTTGCTCTAATTCTTTAACACTCACGCTATGGGATAGCCATCCTCCTATCTCATTCCGTGAGTGTTCTCTTGTTCTGTCACCACACCGCAGATAATATGATTTGAAATTTTAATTGACTGCGAATACATTTGATTCGGTCGTATTGAAGTCGGTTGTACAATTTTTTTTTTTAATTTTATCACTTATAATAAAATTCCAGAATTTATCGAATTTCTTCGTTAGATTCACTCATATTGGCGGACAGAAAAACAATTGAAAATGGCGGGAAAGAGGTTTCTAATTTTTCTTTTTCTTAATGTCCTATATATATATATATATATATATATATATATATATATATATATATATATATATATATATATATATATTGATATTAAAATCAGCCAGATAGAAACAGTAAAACCATAGAGATTTTTCTTCGATTTTATACAAACAAAATACGAAGAAACTTTTTTGTCGACCCACGTAAATCTGGCTACTTGTTTTAAAATCTAATTTTGTAGAAGGCCATACAGGTTTATACATATACACTAGCAAAAAGTAATTTTGAAAAAAGGTGTTATTTATTTTACATTAGGGGTGGAATATTTTTTTCAAAATTTATATCGAACCACTCTTGAAGTATAACCTATTTAAGAAAAAAGAATCAATAGCATTGGTTCGTTATCTGCGAAGATATCATATGAAATACCTCAAACTATAGTGAAATAAAAGTATTTTTCCCCTATTTGCCATCCTTGGAGAGGAAATTTTTCCTCAAAATTTGATGTGGTACCACCATTGAAGTAAAGCCTATTTAATAAAAAAAGAGTTATTAAAATCGGTTTACAATCTGAGAAGATATCGCGTAACATACAGTATACAAAAAAAGAACATATGCTCGAATTGAGAACCTGCTCCTTTTTGATGTTGGTTAAAATGGATTTTTTTTTTTTTTTTTTTTATAGGATAGGGTGAAAAAGCACACAGTGATGGTTTTGGCCCTTTCTAACGGTGGTGCCTCGTTTCCAGTAAAGTTGTTCTCTGTGCTTTAACTCCTCATGTCTTAGTAAATGAGTAAAGAAACCGAACAGAGACGTAACTTCATATAACTGCGCTATGATAGGTACACATAAATACAAGCTTGAGGCGTGTGAGCACCGGCGGTTCGTCACGTAGAGGGAAACTGGTTTATATCGGGTCGACCAGTGCTCAAGTGCTGTTTTTGTTTCACGTTTACAAGGTAATTAGTAATTTATTATTATAGTAATTATATTTCTCATACACATACCTCAACGAATTTATCGCTCTGAGAAAAAATTTCGCGAATATATTTAAAAGTTGTTAGTATTGATAGTGATAATGATAATATATTAAAAGTTAAAACGTCTGCGAGATGCTACGTGAGTGATGTCTATTAAATTATTTAAAAAAACTTTATCTTACGTTTAAAATTTACCAAGTAACTAAGTCACATTAAATTATAGAAAAACAAAAAATATGAAAATAAAATATTTAGAATAAGTTCTTTAAAAATAATCATAGATACATAATAAAAAAACTGTTAAAAGCGTTTTGTTTATTTCATATTATCCTCCTGTGCCAACCCTACCAAAATAGTAGTACCCAAAATACAAAATGTTTGCACGCTCTTTATAAGCTTTGCCTCATTGTGTTTGGTTTCTTTATTCATGTGTTATTACTTATTAGCAAGAACACACAGAGTTCCTAATTGGCCTCATGAAACGTTTTATTCATGTGCGTATGAGAATGTGTTCGGTTTTCAATTGTAGGTAGGTACTTGTACTGTAATTAGTATTGACTCTAATTCTGTTTAATTTTACATATTGTATCACTTTACTACTCCCTTCATGTGCTAAACATTTATAATGTTAACGTTTATATATTCTAGACCTTTAACATACTTAAAGTTTTATATCCATGATGATATGAAATACATGGCACTATTGTATTAATTTATAACTATGGGGCGAAAAGAAAGCTTATTTCCAACTTTTAATATACATATAATACTATTTCGCTTACTTGAATGATTTATAGAAAGAGTACTATTCTGAAAAATATTGACATAGTACTAAAATACGGATTAAATAAATATAACCGTTACCTAATGATTTCTTACTCTTACGCGATCACTACCACATTTAAATAAAAATAAATTAAACAAATATTTTTTAAAAATTAAAAATATCAACGGTATGAGTTGAAGTGATGGATATCATCAACTTAGCTCATCCCGTAGGTATTTTCAATTTAGGATAGCTGATGTTATAATGAGTAACCTCAGCTACTTTTATTTTTAAAAAAGAATTAGGGATTTGTGCAAAAAAAATCTCATCAAATCCAATCGTAATAAATTCCATGCGGTTAAAGTTGCGGGGAACAGCTAGTTTTTAATAAAATACAATAACACTTTGTATATTTAATGTACCTATAACTGTGAATTTTTCCAAGCATTGTAGATATATTTTATCCGCTCAACACCAACATCAGTTGTCGAGCGACCCTTGTGAATTCGAATAGATTTTATAAAGTACCTAAATTATTTACATAAAAAAACTTTTGATCAAAATAATTTTTTCACAAATTTTACTACCCGTAAGTGTTGATAGTACAGAAATAGGTCTAAAATTGGCGGGGTTAAATGTACTTTCCGACTTAAATAAAGGAATTACTTTACTATGTTTCATTAAATCGGGAAACACACTAGGATTCGATATTAGTATTAAAAATAATAGCTTAATGAGGTGCGACTGTATCTATCTTCCACAAATCTACGGATTTCTTAATATCAATAGTTTTAAAATATTTTACAATATGTTTTGTTGATAATTAATTTGTGAAATGTAAAATTCTTTGTACACGCATTTACATTTTGTTTAAGATCGGAATATCAGTAAAATATGTCCCAAAAACCATTGCAACGTCCTGATCTGATTTAGTTAATTTATTTTTACAACTTAACTGATAGTTTGAATTGCGACAGTTGGCCTCTTACCAGTTTCACTATTCATTATACTCCATGTCATTTTAATTTTATTTGAATACGTCTAAATTGTGTTGCTCAAATGATAGGACCTGGTTGTGGAGCACACTCGTTTAAATATTTTTTTAAATTTTTTTTACTTATTCCCTAAATTCGACGCTAGAATTATATCACCTTTCATGTTAAAGTTCAAATAAACTTTGTCTGCTCTTAATGGATTCCGACTGTCGCCCATTCACTGAATGCCTTGTGGCTGTTCAAGGAGAATGTTTTAGAAGTAAAAGTATTATTAAATTTACTAAAAATAAGCTTAAACAATGTTCCATACCAAAAATCAGGTTAGTATACGATATAAATGACTAGAAATCCAACCCGGCGTTGCTCGAGTGCAATTTAAATGTGGTGTCTTTAAAAAAAAAACACTATTTGCTCGATTAATAGTTAGTAGCATTATTCTTTAATTTATATTTATTATAATTATATTATAATTCATCGTTACAAAAAGTGCGCTAAGCAAAACCCTTTTTAGTGGATGCATACGTTTCAAAAGGGTACTACTATCTAAATTTCAGATTGCTAAGTCTCGCGGTTGGGGCTGTGCGTTTATAAATGAGTCAATCACTAAGGACATCCCCTTTTATTTTTTGTTTTACACGGGCGTTATCTGGATATCTGGATGGACGACAGCACCTACTACGACCTACCTGGTCCCAATAAGCCTTATAAACTTGAACCCGAAAGTGCAAACAATATATTGACAAAGTTTTATCGCAATCTGATGAACGGTATGGCAGCGCGTAAAATACGAACAAACTAATATCATTTTTTATGTATATTAGATATAGATAGATAGGAACATTAAAGTCTTCAATCGAAATAAGGTCAAATTTACTTGTCAATTTAAATTTGTTTACATGTAATTTGGATATTACTTATTATTGGTAGACAAACTTTCTTATTAGCATACTCGTAAATGCTTATGAAAAGATCTAATCATTTTTATTATTTTTTTAAAATAAGAAGATAGAAGATAGAATATTGCATCACAAAAAAATAACAGAGGGTAAATAATATCTATCAACTTTAGTTTTATATCCAGTTGTAGATTATCAAAAAGTATTTGTGTATGTGTATTCTTCATAGCGTGAGATGTTACAATTGATGCATTAAAATTCTTCCAACTTTATCCAGGCCAACGTATAATACAAATTCTATGAATAAAACATTAACCTTCGTTTGACATGAAGCCATCTACTAATCGTCCAAGCACTGAAATTTATTTTATCCACCACTATTCATTTAGCCTTTATCTTCCTCCTACGTTGAGTGCATATTTTTAAGGTCACAATTCCAACCATTAATAATGGCCCGTGTTAAGGCCTGTATTCACTTTGATTAGTGCGAGTGCAGGTTATTAGTGATAGAGGGTAATTAGTACAGGTGTGTAGTGTAAGTAGTGTCCAATTCTGTTTAGTGGCTGTGTTTAGTAAATTATGAATACTGGCCTTTAACTATAATTTATAATAGGTCAGTCTTCTGTAATAATGGATACTGCAAACTGCAAGCCGCTCGAAAGATTGGAAATAATAAATAAATTTTTCTAAAGTTTTTTAAAATAAATTAAACGCAACAAATTTATAACTTTTTTTGTTATTTTCGGGTACACAAAATAGGTACGTCTAGTATAAATAATCAATACAATATAGTATACTGATTACTTAGTTCACACTTTTTTATTAACAAAGCTTTAAAGGAAAATACCGCAATTTAGAATATTAAAATGATGACATTTTTTACTAAGCTCAAATTAAGTTTTTGTTTTATCTGCGCTTTTATGTATTGTAAGCAAATTGCCTGCTATTGTTGTTATTATTGAGTAATTTTACGTCATTACTGTTTGGCACTTGGCAAATTTTTGTGTTTTATTAGGTGGTTAGGTATAAGTACTGTATACTTTACTTAGAAATATATATATATATATATATATATATATATATATATATATACACACACATATATATACAGGTTGTTAATGTAAACGCCGTTATCCTTGAAGCCAGTGGTTTGGTTTCACTTACAGAACGTAAATTCAATGAATTTAAAAAAACGCTACTTTCTTTCATAAAATTTAAAAAAAAATTTCCAACACCCTCCGTAAATTCATGGATATAGGGTATCCACCCATGGATATAGGGTAGGCGCCCGAGTGACGTAATCACTGTAAAGATCACCGCCCGCGCTAGCTACCTACACAACAATCCAATAAAAACACAATTGGTACAAATTACCTGTGGTGTAACTTTTCCTTCATACTTTCATCCTGGCTTAGGACAGGCAAAAATTGAGGAATTAAGGAAAAATTGAGATTTTACTAAAAAAATGTTGTTATTTTTCATTGAATTTACGTTCTATAAATGAAACCAAACCACTGGTTTTAAGGATAACGGTGTTTACACTAACACCCTGTATATATATGTAAGGACAGCTTTATGGCAGAACCTGCGGCGCTCTAATGTGACCTTTATTTAAGAGGCAATAGAGCGAAACAAAGCTCCCAAAATCTTTGCTCGTAAGCTTGGGGGGAGCCATATTACGACACTAAAGACATATGATGGCAAAACGTTCACATCGAAGCCTGAAATTCTCGCTGAGATCGAAGGCTTTTACGGTGCACCCTAAATGTGACACTATCCCAGAGCTACACTAACCCGTCACTTTACCAACGAGTTGCCAGATGTCTTTTAGAAGGAGATCGAGTTGGCCCTCGGGCAACTTAAAAATGGAAATGCCCCATGAGAAAATGGAGTTACAATAGAGCTCTTGAAAGCGGGGGGACAATCATTGCTAAAAAGAGCTCTGTCGAATTTTTAAGTGCGTTTTACGAGATGGGAGAACTCCAAAGGCGTGGAGCAGAAGCATCACAGTCTTGTTTTACAAGAAGGCTGACAAGACCATGTTAAAGAATTATCAGCCCATTTCGCTCTGAGTCACGTCTATAAATTGTTTTCGAGGGTCATCATGAATCGACTCGCGCGGAGACTTGACGAATTGCAACCACCTGAGCAGGCTGGGTTTCGAGGAGGCTACGGCACCATAGACCATATTCATACGGTGAGGCAAATAATACAGAAGACGAATGAGTATAATTAGCTTCTTTATATGGTCCGGTTTGTATAGCGCAAAACTTGAAGACGAAAGTCTTTGACCAGTGCCTCCTGCCTGTACTCACATATGATACCGAAACGTGGACACTAACGGTACCACTACTAACTTAAAGTCATCCAGCGGGCAAAAGTTATTACTTCGAGTTTCTCTGGTGGATACGATCAGTAACGTAGAAATCCTCCGGAGAACCAAGGTCACCGACGTAGCCTTCTGTATTTGCAGGCTGAAGTGGCAATGGACTGGTCACATGTGTTGCAGAAGTGATAATCGTTGGAGTAGGCGTGTCACAGAGTGGAGATCGCGATTAGTAAACGTAGTGTGGGACGCCTTCTGGCTAAATGGAGTGACGATCTGCGTAAGGCGACTGGCAGCAACTGGATGCGTGTAGCTGAAGGTTGAACTAAATGGCGCGCTTTAGGAGAGGGCTATGTCCAGCAGTGGACTGCCGCAGGCTGATGATGATGATGACATTCTGAAGTAAAGACACAGTGAATAGAAAAAATTAAGCACCGAATCCAGCATGTAATGAAATGTAAAGTTGAATTTTTATGTTTTTGGTTGTTGAAGCAGGTTTTGATTATGACTTAAAGTTAAAAAAAATTACCCTTTTGAGTGGACTTAGGACTATCACTATCTCATTTTCGTCTATTTATATAGTAATAAGTAAAATTTTAAAATTCACCTCTATTTTGCCACTTATTCTATGAATTTCCTCTGCAATTATTTTTGAAAGTGCATCTAAAATGCAAATAACAATATTAAATGCTTATACGGGAACTTGTACGATAGTATATACGTACAGAGGTACGAAACAAACAGTGCGACAGAGATTTTTCTGTGAATAATAATTATTGATATCTGGGACTGATTATTGAGGCCCCAGGACATTGAAGTTCGAGATATTTTTAAGCAAGACGAAATATCTAGCTTGTCCTACCCGCGCCATGGTTTTTAGAGCGCAGAGATCCTCGTAGTCCCTATTAGCGGTCGTCAGTAGGGTGCACATCAACATTTGGAAAAAAGGAGACACGCACCCCTTAAGAACCAAAAAAAATTATTGTATTCAATATTTTACTTATTTTATTGAAAAATTAAATTTTTACAAACATGTAATAATAATTTATTACTGTTTGCTTTAATTTAATATGATCTTGAAGGGTAATTACAACATTAACATTACCTATTAGTGATTGCAATATGCTGCTAGTTGTAGAGCATTACGTTTGAAGTTGTTGACGAGTATGTTTACCTAGAATAAATAGACCGAGTACGTAAATCCAACTTCGAACGAGAAGCCAATCAATGGCTCCAACTCAGCTGGACAGTGTTCGGGAAATTACAAGAAACTTGAAAACAAGAGTATACAACCATTGCGTGTTGCCAGTGATAACCGCCGCATTAGGGAGCTCACGATCGCTCAGCGAGCTATGGAGATGACTATGCTCAACATTTCTCTGCTTGACGGGCTTCGTGATGAGGATATCCGCAGTAGAACCATAGTAACCGACTTAGCCCAACGGATCAGTAAGCTGAAGTGACAATGGGCCAGCCATACAGTTTGAAGAACTAACACCAATGGGGAAGAAAGGATCACGAGTGGCAACCTCGTGCCGGCAAGTGCAGTGTAGGGCGGTTCCCCACTAGATGAAGTGATGATTTGGTAAGACCTGCAAGAAGTCTATGGATACGGGTGGCTCAGAACCAAGCTTTGTCGCATTTCTTATGGAGGCCTTTGTACAGTTTAGTGGACTTGTGATGGGCTTGTAATGATGACGATGATGATCATGACAGATTAACAAAGATGAAAGATATAGTTATATATTTTTGTAACTAATTATTTTAAAATAGTAATCTAAAACGACGTGAAAGAAAGAAAAAGCGATATCCTTTTCTCACTTTATTTTTAGTCGCCCAACTCATACAGACAAAATTTCCCAAGCGTAAATTTCTTAGCTTTCATCATATAAAGATAGATCAACCTATTTTTTACATTGGAAAATGCCTACGTATTCCCGCCTCACGGAGGCAAGGGCGGGTTATGTTGGACTCGCACCGATTAAAACCCTGTGTTTCACCTTCGCCGCATATTGGCAGGGGCAAAGAAACGCTTTCGCACACATCCACGACATCATTGGCGCCGACCACCCCATAGCAGCTCGTTCTCGGGACAGGACAGCCCCTCAGCTTCTCCTCCTTGGGTAAGGCGCCCCGGAAACATGAGGCGCAACTTACTGGGAAAGTGGAGTACTCGTAAGCATCAACCTTCCCTACCCTAGCGGTGGATCTGGTCTCCACTCCTATCCCCCCACGGCCCTTTCACCACCGCATCAACAGATTCTCCAGAGTCGTGGAGGATAGGGCTAGTGGCGTATCGCCATACCAACACCATCCGCTTCCCTCGCGACGACACCTGTTCTGCGAGTGGGCTAGGCAAGACCACTCATAGCGGCCCCCTCGGGCCGGTCCTACACTTCGGGCCAGCCAAGTGTGTTCCTTTTTGTTCATCGCCGGTAACCAAGCCAGGGCTACTAAGCCCCCGAATTTAATTCAAGGCCCAAAATCATAAAATATACGATATGCTATTTTATATAAATTATATTGTAATTATTTTAATATTTTAACCCTGTGTTAATGTTTTAACTCTGAATTAAGAGAAAATCCTCAAAAGGGCAACTCCCTAAGTTGGCTACACTGCTAGAAACTCAATAATTTGGAACCTAGGTGCTTCAGCCGCTGTTGCCACGCCTGCAGGGCTATTGTGTAATTCTGGTGAAAATCAAGGTAGGTTTAGTTCATTGCGTATTGTGCAAATGTATCAGTATACATTAAAACGGAATCTTCTAATAATAATGGAAAAAAAATTAACATCCGTGATGGTGGTGAAAAAATACCATTGGAAATGACAGAAAAAAAGATGGTGGTACGAATATAACCGGACGATAAAAGGGGGATAAAATGCCTAAACTGGCGATGGGGAACAAGATATCTGATACTGCGATCGACAACCCGAGCGTGGCGATTTAAGCAAATCCTGCCTATCAGGAGAAGCTGACGTCAAGCAATGGACACAATGAGCATATGATGATGATAATTAAGAAGAAAAATGCAATAGATGTGGGGTGTTTCCCATCGGTAAACATTTCCCGGCAGAGTTAAGCCCACTTTCCACCATGGGATAATATAATTTGTTTACATCTCGAGATATAATTTAATATCGCTCACCGTACTTTTAAATGGAACCGTTTCCATTGAGATATATATTACATCCCAAACTATAAATATTTTTTCGATCAACCGAGCGATATTTTCATATTATTTTCTCTTCCTATACCCGGTACACCCTTCCGCGCCTCCGCTACGTCCTCAGATAGTCCAATGACGAACGCACACTGGTTAAAAGATATATCTCACAGTGTGAACGGCGATCGCGGGATATAATTTATATTTCGGGATATAATATATATTATATCCCATAGTGGAAAGCCAGCTCTACACGATCGCTCTGCTAGTCCTGATCGTTATAATAATATAAAATTAAAATTTTATAAGCAATTTATATCTGGACATATTACAACAATTTACTCTTTCAAAATGCAACAAAATTATCATCACGTTATCGTATTAGCAAAATAATTTTTGTAAAAGCAATGATATAGATAGAAAGGGATTTTTGTTCTAAGTTGGTTGCAAAGTTTCTTCAGTTCTTCACTGTAGTTGAAAGAACTGAAATAAGCCGATCGGTTCTAATCGAATCCTTTCATGAAACCACTTTTCGAAGTACGTCCTCGGAGTCGCAATTGTTATATGATTGATGTCATAATATGAACGATATTAGCACATTATCTTTGAATATTGTTTTTTTCGTGACGAATGATTCTCGTAATGATGAACCGTGATAACTTAGGGGTTAATAATCATAATTAACATCATCAAACTGTGTACTTCACAAGGCCATGTCTGAACATAGACCTCCCCCAAGGAATGGGGGCAAATTAATTAAATAATTGTTATTATAATTAATTTACAGGGGCTAATTGTTCGCTTTAAATATCACTATATGCGAACAATTCGGATTCGATCCGCCTCGACACCAATGAAATTGCTAATTACAATTTTAAGTATTAATTTATAACGTTCTCGGGTGGAAGGAAACATCATGTCTGAGATTTCAAAAAATATTTCGAACACATGTGCGATTCACTAATACGCGTTGGATATACGCGGTGGACATTTTCTTGTTCTAAAACCTTCTTAGAAGTGAGAAGTGGCTTGTGCCCAAGATTGGGATTTGTGCTATAAATTTTAATGTTTTTTTTTTCAAATAATACACTTTTCTTAATTAAAAAGTAATTTTTGTTACAGAAATTGGCGGCTTGGTTACATTTTTAAGTAAATAAAGTTTATGAAAATCTTGAATATTTTCACATCAGATGCACTTGGATACTTTTGAGTAAATTACAACAGAATTTGTGGTGTTTAAACTTGCAACTTCTCAACATATCTATTCTATACATCTATACACATTATCATTAAAGTTGAAGTGTCTGCCTGTAATATCGAATAAAATACAGTATTTTATTGAGCTGAGGGGTTATTTACACGCCATTAAGACACGAATAACCATTTATAAAAAAATTGTCTGTAGTCTGTCTGTCAGGTTTCACAATTTTTTATGAAACCTGACTATAAGAGAGCAATGCCAAGAGTAACCTAGGCTGTATGTTAACCAAAAAATTTAAGATTTTTTGAGCAATTGGAAATATGATAAACTAAACTTACGCCGTATTAATATTTCCTACTCAGTTGAAGCCGGGGCCTGAAGCAAGTTTTTTTTTTAAAATAACATTACTGTTACAACGTTAATATTAGCAAAACCAATT
The DNA here is from genome assembly GCA_907164705.1 of Parnassius apollo. Lineage (NCBI taxonomy): Eukaryota > Metazoa > Arthropoda > Insecta > Lepidoptera > Papilionidae > Parnassius > Parnassius apollo. The sequence continues at coordinate 5,309,433 of CAJQZP010001146.1, read as the reverse complement.
ACGCTTATTTTGCTTGTAATTCAAATTATGATTTAATTACAAGCAAAATAAGCATATAACACATAACATACACATGTCAAGATCCCATCGTTACTTGGTTTTAATTAGACGTGCTTATGCGCCGATAAATTTAATATAATTTTAGAAATAATACGATTTATATAGAAATGAATACAATAACATATACTTTATTTAAAGTGTAACGAACTATGGATATTATAATTTCATAGAATTTTATGAAACAAAATGTTTTGTAAATTATACCTTTGTGAGAAAATATGAAAATGAAAATAGATTTTACACACTTTGGACTAAGCAAGGCATGAAATTGTCCTGTAGTAGATCAATTTCACGCCTTTACAGAAAACAATTTCTAATTGAATTTGTATTCAATAGAATTAAGAAAACTAAATTTTCAAAGTGATGTAAAGTCATACCGTACAATGAACTCTTCTACTATACTAATAAAGAATGGTATGTACCTTGTATCAATTGTTATCGCCAACTCTCGTGAAGTTTGGTGAGTTTTTCTAAATTTATATTTGTTCCTTTTTATACGATGTTCTTCAATGCACTTGATTATAAATTACAATGGCTACTAGGTTGATCAAACTAAATGGTGTAGGTATATGTTAGTTTAGTGATTTTCTTGACGGGAAGCTTTGTGGATTAGTGCGCGTCCATTGGATGACGAGGATATGCAGCGCGTCGTCGTGCAACGTCGGCGGAGGCACGAGCGCCACGAACCGCTCTCGGTTATCAACTAAACACATTAAAAATGCCGGTTTGATACAAAACCAGTGACCATTTTTCTTATTTGTTGTAAGCATAGCGCACCTAATGTGATTTTATGAATTAGGTACTTGCTTTCTAAATGAGTTGGAACAAAGTAAAATGATCTCTTGTAAAAATAAATATTTTAATGCTTTGTCATAGTATACAGTAACATAATATACTATTGTAAGAGCATTTGGGTTATTGGTAAAAATGAAAATTTGATTTTTAAGAAATGGTTGCCAATTTGTAGTTTTTCACATTTATAAATTAAAATGTCTATTAAATGAAAATTATGTCCCTTCTATTTCTATTATTATCATGATATTAATCCAATACCTTCTAATTAACCAGTGCGAAGTTACAGGCAATTATTTTAAGTTAGGCATGTCAGTTGCCGCATTTTCACCTTAATTAATATTCATGAAAAATGTGGCTGTGAAGACAAAAATCACGTACCTACCTATTCTGTGTGTTTATGCGAATAAGGAGCTTTTGAATTTCTCTTAATAAGGTCCCCTACTCAGCACAAGGATTTTAGTGGTCTTAACTACAAATATTATCAACTAAAAATTTTTCGTAATAGAGGAAAATATATTTCAAATATTATACCACACAGTTATAAATCTATCAATGGTAAATTAAAATGAAAGCACCTACGCAACGGGAAACGCTTGTTTTCCTAATTTGGCAAGTTATGGTCCCAATATAATTAGACTGCTTTTACAATATATCATCGTTAGGCTTTTTGATTTGTATGAATATGACTATAGACATATTTGTGTAGTAATTTCTTTTATAATTTACAATGTTTTAATTTTATTTTTGTGGAAATTAATAGGGATGTAATTAGATATACGAAATGTATGGAGTGCATAATATCAGCCGTCAGGCTGTTATTTGATTTAAAGTACCAAACAAAAAGTATTTAATTTCAGCCACATAATATAAATCAGAGTTGTCGTAAACTGGAATCAGCATGGCCGTACCATACTTTTCTCGAAGCAATTCAGGTCATTTTCGACCCCCTATAACTTCGTTGTGGCCAGAGCTAGAAATCTGACTTTTCAGAAACCAAGCATTGTATAGACAAAGTATATTTCAAATTTCATTCAATTTGAACTAGTAGTTTAGGAATTATAATTAGTCAAAGTTTCTTAATTTTGTCACTCAATGACTGACCATCAAAACTCTAAGGCACTTCTAGCAGACATAGAAGCTTCAAACTTAGAATAAAACTAGTGTTTATTGTATAAATCAAGGAAAAACTAAAACTCTAAGGCACTTTTAGCAGACATAGAAGCTTCAAACTTAGAACACCATTAGTGTTTAACGTATAAATCAAGGAAAAACTAAAATAATTTTTCCATTTCGGTTCAGTTTTCTAGATTCACTAACTGCATAAATAACTTTGTAATCCCATATGAATATATGTATAGGATTACAAAGTTACATTTGCAGTGAATGAATCAGTATACTTGTATAATATGTATAATATAATGGAATAAAAGGTGTAGATAGGTACTTTGTTGGTAATCAGGAAGTAGAATGTACCGAAAAGAAAAAAAAGTAGGACTATCTGCAAAAAGAAATGAGATGCCATCAAAAACATAACTTGTAAAAAAAACCAAGTCTCGCAACTCAGTTCTTCTATCGTAAAAAGTTGTGAGATCCATGTAATACCAAGTCGGTTAATTTATTTAGTCCCTACTTAAGGAAAGTAAATAAACATACATATAATATTATTTAATTACATTTTGTGTGTATTTGAGTGCGTTACTGGATCGTTTAAAGACTCAATTGGACCCGGTAGTTGGAGCTGTTGTCAACAAGATCTTGTGTGTGCGATAACTGTGTGGAAATCAACCGTGACAATCCGGATTCTATCGCTAGTTAATAATATTTATGCCATCAAAAAACGGACAACATTTGATTTCTATACATGTATAAGAAGATGATTAGTGTACAACTTATTTTAACGTTAAGGAAGTTATAATCAATTTGTCTATGCTATAAAATTGGTTTTTAATTTAAAAGTTAATTAATAGATATATGTACTTGCCTTTCTATCAGACATTTGGTATTTATTAAGAACACATTAGTTTTTGAGAAAGACAAAAACAAGCAATAAAAATTATTAAATATGTCCTAGTAGTACTAATTACAATTTAGTACATAAATTAAAAAAAACTCATGAAAAGCAAAGTGGCTCAGAACCGTGATTTGTGGCAGGCTATGGAGAAGGGTGTTCAGTAGTGGACTTGTGTCAGGCTGTATAGATTACGATAATTTAAAAACTTGGATAAAAACGTTGTGCTAAATAATTTTTATGATAATTTGCTTTCATTAATTGTCTAGTAATAAAAGAAAAACCAAACTGCTTAAAATTAAAACACTGTAATAAAGTATGTAGTAAAACTCTTTCTTATTGTTGTCTGTTATAATACATACTTCATGCTCGTGACATGCGTTATTCAAAATTAGACGTTGTTACGAATTTATTACTGTCCCCCTAAAACTTACTTATAGCACATGAGTAAATAAACCGTAACGTATTTCTTTACTCATGTGCGTATAGTAGTAACCTACCTACGTATCTGCCAAAAACTCAAAAGGCATAACCTCATGTTAGGCTGGCATTAGGTATACAAAATGATGAAGTTTGGTACAGGCTGGTTGGAATTTGAGCAACCACGCCTTTTTTTAATTTATCGTCGTTTTTAAAAATGATTCTTGAAAAAATATGATAGTAGGTACCTAGATAAATTTTCATCACATTTTTGGATAGATAATTATATCGAATTAAACAAATTTAAATAAATTTTGTTCTCTAATTAAAGTAGCATTTATTTTTATAGTTAAAATTGGCACTAAAAGGCTGGTAATATTAGTAAACTTAAAAGCTGCAGGTTTTGTTTTTTATTTCAACACTGATAGATTTATAACTGTATGGTAATGTTTAAAATGTAATTTCCTTCAATTACGAATATTTCTTTAGTTAACAATATTTGTAGTTACCATTACCTTTACAGCTCCTGCTGAACAAATGCCTCCCCGTAGATTGTCTCATTGATTTTGATTTTGATTTTGCCATATTTGCCACGCTTGGTAAGCGAGAGAGCATCCGCAGTTTTTTTTTATTTTTTAGTCATTATTAGGAAGACGCTGCTGTAAATCTGCTGATTTTTTTCCCTCTCTCTCGTCTTGCGAAACTCACGGGATGTTATGGTGTAGTGCATATTCTTCGCCACGGTATTTGTAGTTAAGACCATTATAAACCTTATTGTTGAAGTAAAACGTCGAAAAGTCTGGGTTAGTATTAGGTGCATCCAAACGAGCAAACAGAGTCGAACAAATTCGAAAAATCTTCGGTTTAAAGAATAAAAGGTTTATTGCATTAGGTTGTTGACGTAGTGTTACTTAAGTTTTACTTCTACGGGCGCCTTGCATCATCATTATTATAGTCTTATAAACTTTCCTACCCGTCGGTTGTCGCTTTGCATCCATCGACTTCCTAAAATCTCCTACCAGGCTGTCAGTTCTTCGAACTATATGGCTGGATATTGCCACTTCAACTTACTTGGCAACTTTTTAATTAAAAACGCCTGGTTTAAATCAAAAGGCATAACACCTGAAGATAAATTTACAGAAATTTTGCTGTCGGCAAAGTAAGTAGGTAGGTACATTTTACGTAAACGTCCACACAAAATGAGGACTGCTTGATTTGTAGAAGAGATAGTGCATTAGCATTTTTGATAATGATTTACCTAGTGTTTCTGATTCATTTCGAAATAATATTAAAGCTGGTCGCTTTATTTGTGCAATTATTATAGCGTAACTCTTTTATTTATGAACTTTTATACGTGGTAGAGGTATGCTGCAGTTATATTAGTAGTATAGCTGTAGCACGAATGGGTCAACTCGACCGGGCAAGCACCACTCTCTCACAGAATAGTAAAGATATCTCACAGAAGTAGTAAAATAGTAGCTTAATGCTGCTGTGTTTCGTATGGCGAGTGTAGAGAACTGGCGATCCTTTTTACTGGAAACGGGGCATTCCATCTTAGTCCTCACGGGTGCATTTTGATTTGTAATCGAAGATAGATGTAGATTTCTATGGGCCACAGCAACGACTTATGGGATATATCAGTGTATATCCCTTAAAACAGTGGATGATTTTCTGTTTTGCCACAGTACTAGGTAACTCTCCCGGTAATCAAAATTAGTATTAGTAGCTACAAAATTTTAAGCAAAATGAATTTGCAACAACTTTAGATTTTGTGAACATTATTAAGGTCTGTTACACTTCTCTAGCTACTAGAATATTAAAAAGCAAACCATGAGAGAAAAAAGCCACTATCAGCTTGCAGGTTATTTTAATTACTTTATACGATGTAACTGAACTGTACGCCACAATCTTTTCACGTAAATTTATTTATTTTTATATTATATATATATATATATATATATAAATATCATTGTATTTCATATAATCTGGTTTAAGCAAACATTTACTTTTTCCGATACTGCGTTGTTGTATATCAAAGATAATAAATGTAAGAAGCCTGATATTTTGTAAAATTTTATTTACTATCATCATTAACATTATCAGATTATTTTATCGGTCACGAGACTGCAAGGCTTTGGTCTTTAAAGAAAATAAGCGTTTCGATTTCATCGCTTTTCATACTGTGTGATAATGATTCACATATTTTTTAAGTTATAAATTTGTATAATGTTGTGTGCGTCAATGGCATGTAATAAAATGAAGTCCTTTCTTTCTTATGCGTCAAACTGCAAAATTCTAATATAGGATATTTTTTATAGGATAAGGGTGACAAACGAGTACACCTTGGTGTAGGTACTATAACAAAGCAATTTAATTGGATTATTAAATGTTATCATCACTCAACGTGGACTCCATATAAGTAATCCGCGTGTCTTCATGAAATGTTAAAAAAATTAAGCAATTAAACTCACTCATACAGTTTACAACTCAATTCTTTATTGGTTTGGATGAGACATATAATATACAGTAATTATGACGTAGGTAGGGGTAGGGTTTGCGTTACGTGGTTCCAGGTAGAGACTGGTGTCTTTTATAAATATAATATGATATTACTGAACTAAACAAATATTATTTCTACATTTCATAAAGACACGCAGACTAGTTATATGGAGTCCACGTTGAGGGATGATATCATTTAATATTCCAGTTACATTGCTTCGTTTTAGTACCTACACCAAGGTGTACTCGTTTGTCACCCTTACTGACAAATTTTATATTTTTGTAAATTTGATTGTAATTATTGAATAAAACTAAATTTACGGATTTTATCGCGTTTATTTCACTACTTTTACTTATTTTTATTATTACTCGATTTGCCCATGGTCACGGGGGGGGGGGACTGAGATGTTTGACGTCCCAATGTCATAGTCAGTCCGGCTAGCTTCAGTTTTTGTAAATATTAATTTTTGGTCCGATTTACGCAAAACGAGCTTATAGTATAATGAAGTCTTGCAGTGGTATGCTTGGGTTTGGGTTTAAATTTGTTAATTATAGGATCCCAAGCAGGTGGCAGCACCCATCCATCTTCTCTATTGAAATTTGGATGTTTTTTAATTTCAATAGCCTCGTGTATCATCCTTGGTAGGAATCGGTGTTCTTTTGCGAGGATTTGTGGTTTATCAAATCGAATTTAATGGTGGGGACGATCTTGAACATGTGCGCAGATTGCAGACTGCGAGTTCTGCGAATACAGTCTGAAAGAGAAGCTATGGTTGAGCATGCGTACCTCTCACTGCAGGAAGTCTTCGAATGGGGCGATGCCAATCTTGTGAGACTCAACGCGTGCAAAACAAAAGCGTGTCTTTTTACCTCTAAAAGGTGTCTGTTCACCCTGGCTACTATTTTCCGGAACGAATCTTTGGAGTACACTGACCACCTTCAGCTGTTATAGGTTGAGATTTCTCCGAACCTCAACTATAGGCGGTTCATTGAGTCCAAAGCCAAAGCAGCCGCAGGGAAACTAGGTGTCCTTGCAAGGTTGCAGCAGTACTTCACGCCGGGGCAGCTTTTCACCTTATATAAAGTCCGTTCGTGCATAGTCAGGTCAGTCAGGTGGCCGTATGCCAAATTCCCCCCCCCCCTTAACATGGTAGCGTAGTTAAATATAGCATTACCCCATGAAGACACCAGCACCCCCCGGTGACGGACAACCCCTCGCTGAGCATCTACCCTACTCTTCCTGAGCGTGGGTGCTCAGGCTGCTCCGCGTATTTGGGTGGGGGGGCGGCGAATTTCTGCTAGAGACTAAACCTGCTCGGGGCAAACGGAGCAATAAGTCAAAGGCATCCCCTGCCACGCTATCCGTGAATTACTGCGACATCAAGGTACTGCATTCAACCCTTAACGCCGTCCACAACCATCTGGAAATAGCGAAGACGGCCTCGCTCTTTTTAACCGAGACACAGGTGTCCCCTCCAGCTGATACTTCGTATCTACCTACCCATACAAATTAGAACACTCCTTTGTGCCCCGGGCTGAAGTTTGCGTGTACGTCAGAGAGGACATCTGTTTTCGACGCCTCGGCGGCCTTGAAGGTACGGACCTGTCCATTTTATAACTGTGCGTGGACAGCGACGACCATCCCTGCGTGTACGGGTGCCTCTATAGGTTCCATACGGTAATGCCGACACATACCGACTCATCGACCACGTCCAAATGTCTGCAGACTCCCTGCTACACCAGGTCCCATTCGCAGAGATCGTAATAGTTGGCGATTTTAACGCCCACTACGCTAAATGGCTTGGTTCTCGTTTAACTGATCATGCGGTTATATCTGTTTATGACTTTGCTTTGGAATATGGTCTGATACAACTGGTTACCTCGCTTACGCGATCCTAGATGTGAAAGATCATGTACCTTCCCTGTTTGACCTTCTGCTGACTTCTCATCCGGACGGATTTCAGGTCTCTGTTGATGCCCCTCTTGGCTCCTCGGACGACTGTCTGATCCGGAGTACGGAGCCACTCATGCTCCCATCACGGTTGCGTTCTGCAGGTTACCGCCGTGTTTGGCATTATAGATCAGCCGATTGGGACGGGATGTGATTTTTTTTCATCTTACCCTTGGAGGCGGGTTTGCTTCTCAACGGATGATCCCAGCGTTGTTGCTGATTCTGTCAGATTTTAATCAAATTTTTATTTTGTGACTATATGACAAGCACCTGCTTTCAAAGAAAAAAGAAACATCAAAATCGGTTCACCTAAAAAAAGGCTTCAGGTATATATTTATAATAAATATTTCCTTTTATTTTATAAAAGGAGGAGATAGTCAATTCGAATATATTTTTTTATTATTTTCTTTTTGTGTTACCTCATAACTTTTTTCTAGGTCAACCAACTTTGATGACTCTGTTTTTGTTTTAAAGTTGGTACTTTTCATGTGATTCCATAGCAATTTGATCAAGATCTGACCGATAGTTTTTTGAGTTATCCTGAATAATGCCTATTTCGACTTCGACTACATCGATCATGTTCTCATTTTATTTATATTGAAGTTACTGTAGTTGTTTATGTAGAACAAAATTTTTAATTTAACCACTTTTTTAAAGTTGGTTATAATTAGGCCATAAAGTAAAATAAAATATTACTCATAAACTATACTTTTATGGTACGCGGCCTTCTCCCGCACCACCATCCCTCCCTCATCAATTTTGCTGTATTCACATCTATTAACAGCCTTATCTTTTTACTAAATATACAGCGGAGCTAGGTCTTCTTGTCAAAGATCTAATTGTGGGCAAGAGTCAATTATAATACCAAGAATGACTGTGGAATCTACTAATTTAAGTACTTTGTCATTTAAATTTATATAATAGAGACCTACTCTAAATTTAGCAAAGGAAATTTGGTACATTTCATTTAATTGGTATCCAAGTCAAGCGGGAAAATTGTTAGTTGTAAACCATTGTATACGACATAATTAGAGATCAAACATCATTTACAATTTTACATGGTCAAATGAATTTTTACCTCTATCAGTTTAAAAAAATAGACAGGTATCATCAGCAAACAATACTTTTTTCACATATGCAAGTTTTTAGTTTAGAAAAGAAGATCATTTATATATTGGATCATTATTTATACCATCTGGAAAAAATATGGTCTAACAGGTGAACGGAGTAGAAACTTATGGCACTAATATTTTACAAAAAATAAAAACAAAAAGTTAGAATTAAATAAATAAATCAAATAAAACCTATCAAAGTTCATATTATATATTTCATATATTTTATTATTTTATTACGTGGTACATTCATATATTTTATTACGTGGTAGAGCCATGCTGCAGTTATATTAGTAGTATAGTTGTAGCACGAATGGGTCGGCTCGACCGGGGAAGGACCACGCTCTCACAGAATACCAGCGTGAAATAGTAGCTTAATGCTGCTGTATTTCGTATGGTGAGTGTAGAGAACCGGAGACCCTTGTTACTGGAAATGAGGCATTCCATCTCAGTCCTCGCGGGTGACAACGCATCTGCATTTTGATTTGTAATGGAAGATAGATGTAGATGTCTATGGGCCGCAGCAACCACTTACCATCAGGTGGACTGTGTGCTCGTTTGTCACCCTATTCTATAAAAAAAATATCATACCCACCCTACTTTATAACCAGCAATAATATCAACGAATTTGAAACGATATGCTATACATTTTAAACAACTGACACTCAAAGAACCCAAGGTAGGCCTCTTTGATGTTCTTTAGCAGGCGTAAGTGTCACCCGCACCATACCATACTATTTATCAATTCATTATAATGTGAGATAAAATTTAACATTTTATAATTCTACTCAACTACAGCATATTAGACGGTCCTACGCCCGTAAAAGTATGAAGGAAAGATTGAAATCACAAAAATAATAATCTGAAATGAAAGGTGATTTACCTACTTACCTATTTTCTGTTTCACATTTTTTTTTGCTATTTACAAACATAGATTATAGACAAACATAGATATAGAAAGAGTGGTAGTGAGAAGTGCTCCTATTTTAATTTTTTTTATCGACCAAGTATTTTATAAATAACCAGTATATGCTGATTTTGCATTAGTAGGCAGTAACTAGTACTGAGAGGTCTACTTACACTGAACGTCTTAAGGTTAATGACATCATACGCAAAAAAACCACCACCAACCAACGGCTTTTCGTGCTTTCCGAGGCATGGGGATGAGACACTGCCAACTTCCTGACACCGGGCAGCTACTGAGAATTTCTTGATAGAAAAACTCAATAAAACGATTTTTTTGTTTCGACCGCGGATTCAAAACCAGGACCTCATAATCAGCGGTCACACGACTACAACCACTAGACCAAAGAGGCAGTCAAAATCAAAAATAAATATCAAAAGTGCCTAAATACTTATAAGAGAAAAATACTTTTTTGTTAACGTAGAGCACACGTCAGATTATTCTAAAAATGTTAGCTGCAACTACGTGTCAGCCGCTGAACTCGGCCGCCTGGCGCCTACATAACGAAAGATATTTTTTGGCTCTTTTTTTTTTTTTTTTTTACTTCTCTTTTCTCAAAAAAAAAAAATTAATAATCAAAGTTTAAGTTTTTCCTGCCAAATTTGCGGCTTTTAGCTTTTTCTGCCCGCAATATGTTCACGTGTCTCGCTCGCTCTACTACTTTCATTGACTAGTTTTACACAAACACCGTAGGATGAATTGTTTTTATGTATTTTTTTTTGAATATTTGGAAACTTTTCCTATCTAGTTATATTTTTTATATTTTACAAGCGTACAATTTCTACCAATATGAAGTAAATATGATATTTTTATTCATATTGGTAGTTATATATAGTAATATTTATTTCATATTGGTAAAAATTGTATACTAGTAATAATTATTTGACAGCTCACAATGGCTCAGCAGAAATATTTTCCTTTATAAATGAGAATTATGCCTGAAATCAGAAGATTAATAATTGTTATATCCGTCTTATATATTTACTGACATTTTTATTGCAATTTTAGCCAAAATTGGCCTCTAAATAATTACTAGTGCACTATAGGTACACCCACTGATGATTTGCCACTTAACGTTTCAAGATCACAAAAATGCGAAATCTACCTACCTTTTTAAAAATAATTATAATTAAATTAATTATAACTATTGTTTAAATGGCGGGTAATTTTAATTTTAACAATAATTACTAAACTTTTTCCTGGAAACTTCCTTCAACTTGAAGGTCCTCGGGAATTGCCAATTCCGTAATCTCTAGTTTGGATGTAGACAGCTGCATTTCTTGAAAAACAATTTTACATAAATATATAGATTAAGGAATAAAGCATAGATGAGAATATATTATGTTTATTATATCGGTAATTTATAGAAAATATAAATAATTTCTAATGGTTATCGATTGCAAAGTAACAACTAATAATATTTAAGGCTTTTTAAGCAAATTACTTACCTGTGTTTATTGGGAGCATTTGTGGGCATGATTCTAACACTTCTGTTTTAAATTAGGTGTGATCATAATGTCTTTTCTTCGCATTCTGACGGTCAGCAAGAGCATTCACATTTTCTTGAAAAAAAAAGAACAGATTTTGTAAAATTTCAGAACAAAAACTAACGTTCACAGTACACACATAGCAGGCAATTTTTTTCGTGGAGATGTGCCCTGCTTGGGCGGAGCACCGCCGTGTCCTCGTAGCGGCGATAGGCGGCGGCGACCTCTCGCGTCCGGCCCTGGTCGAAGCCATGGTCCGGAGCGAGACGGAATGGGATGCCGTCACCACCTTCTGCGAAGCAGTGATGCTAGCGAAGGAGGTGGCGGAGCGGGAGAAAGAGAGAGCAGTAGCTTTTCTCCCCGGCCGTCGCGGGAGACGCCCCGGGCGTCGGGGGCTACGTCGTGGCCCCCGGCCACCGTAGGCGTGGGCCTGTGGACGGCGAGCAATGGGTAGCTCGCCGTCCGTCCGTCTAACGACGATAGGCCGTGTCGACGGCGCGTTTTGTTCCACGCGCGCCTCAAAGAGCTGTCAGCAGCGTGAAGCGTGAGCTGCCGGGGCTGCGGGCTGTTCGAAAGAGATACCGCGGCTCCGGAATGTAAGGGCACTGAAGGAACACGGATGGTTTTTGGTCAGTAAAAGTCTGACACTCCCTTACGCTCCACCCAGAGCGAAAGGCGTCATTAGATAATTTCCATCCGCAGAAATAAAAAGCAATTAGTTTTATTTCGTATAGAAAAGCTATTAATTTAAATAATATTAACTTACCCATGACCTCCGAATGGTTTACTGGGATTCCAGTGCTGATCTGAGATTCCAGGAACAGCGATAGATAAACTATCTTTTTCAGTCCATCAGAATTTTCCAGTCACAAAACGAGCTTCAAAATTTTTGTGACATACTTGCAGGTGGGCTAAACACTAACACTTTTCTTTCATAACGAAACACATGAAATCAATTCAAGACACTTTTTGAGTCTTTTTTTCATTCTCGGTAAATTTGTGTAAAATACCTTCTTGTCGTACAACTTGTACAACCGGTTACACAACAATTTTAATACATATCGAGATATATGAAATGCAAGAAAATGCAAAGAATATGCAAATAAAGGACAGAAATAAACAACGCAACCGAACGGAAAGTTAGCAGAAAATCAGTAATAGCACTTAGTGACACAATGATTACAGAGTTATGGACTAAGCAAGCAATATGGCTGCTACGGCTTCACGGACTACTACGAGGAACCAAGCATGACGGCTTGAATTGAAGCTTAGAAGGGATGGCGGGAGGCGAGGGGGATGTTAGCTATCATGAACCATGTCATGTATTTTGCTATGACGTTTCCTATGTTCAATACTTTGTTTAGGAAGATTACTGCCTATGGGCCTACAGGTGGACCGGAGGGGGGAGGAGATAGCCATAGCGTTTTTCCGACACAGAATTGTCTGTCATTTGGGGGGGGGGGGGGGATAATCCGCGCGTACAAAAACCATCATCTGTCAATAACTACGGAACACACACATAAGAATTAAAAGTTTTAAAAAAAAGTATAATATTTACAATTAATATTTTTAACATACAATTAAAATAAAAATAAACTAATATATAGGAAAACTAAAACTAAAAATTCAGAATGTCAAAAAGTGCTGCTCCCCGTGGTATAGTGCCAAGAACGCTGGCTGCGTTTCCTCGCTGAATCGCGATACTTAGCTTTTTAACCAGAAAAGAACCAGCCCTCTTGTCACCAGCAGCAACGATCAGTCGCGGACACAGTTCCTTTAGGAACTTCACTGCATGTGGACCCCACGGACCGATAGTCTCTACAGCAAATGGCATAAATATGTAGTCATTTCTCGAAGACTCATTTACTAAATTCAGCTGCCTCTGATGCCGCCCCGGCTCTAAAAGAGGTACCTTTCAGATGAGAGGCCGCCAAAATGTCAACGCAAGCAGCATCCCACACTAGGGCTTTATCTCTCTCCCAAGGGACCAAAGTCATACCGTCGGGTTTCTTGCCATCGTCTCTAAATATCCCGCAAGGTTCTAAAATCGAGGGGATATTTGTGGAAACAAGAGCCCTTTGAATGACTTCGTTCAAAGAACCTTGACGAAAAAACCTACCTGCACTTTTCTTACATGAAAGTCCGTGGAGCCCAAACTCATCGACTGATTCCCTGACTGACTGATGCCGCTCCTAGACGGATTCCTATGGCGATGCGCAAACTTTCCCCATCAAGCAGTGTGCCGAGATTACTTGATGGTGGAGCGTGTAACCAGTAAGAATTAAAACAATGAACTAACAATTTCACATACACATAGATTCAGTAAAACATTATCGCTTATTGACAGCGAATACTCGGATGTAGACTCGGATCAGTTGCTCGACCGATCTGCATATTTTATGAGGGTGATTTTTAAGTTTGAAAAGAAATAAATAGCAATAATGCATTTAAAATTTACTTATACTATGAAAGGTCCACCTTTTTATAAATTTGTCATGACAGATCTCCCTTTGCAGCAAAAAAAAAAAACTACTGAGCTAGTGAGTATTGCGGCTGCAACTAATTTTATCATCGTTTAAGGGGTGCTTAATGGACGACACACGCGGTTAGTTAAAACGATCAGTTGAACTGACGTACATCCAAAAACTGACCGTGAGTGTGGAATCTTAAGTTGAAATTTTCAACTGACGACAACCCACGGATTTTTTCGGTCGTACTGTCAGTTGAAACTGCTCAGTCGAACTGACGTAAATCCAAAAGTGATCGTGACTACGACATCGTAAGTTGAAAATTTTAACTGATGGCACTCCACGGAGTTTTCCGGGTGCGCCGTAATCCGCTGACTTCAGTGCGTTTTAATTACTGGTGAGTACCTACTTTCTTAGTAGCTACATACATTATTTTTATGCTATTTAGATTTTTATTATTTTATATATTTAGAGAATTTCGTTTGACGGAGGATGAAAACTAAGGTGACTGTGATGATGTCAACTTCCTTATGGTTGACTCAGAAGATGGGTAAAGGATCTTAGTGATGCTACGTAGAACCATCGTGTTTTTTTTTGAACTCATTTTCAAAAAGGTTCATAAAGACCCAGATGATTATGATGATATCACCTAGCTGATGGTGGACTCCGAAGGTGGATATAGGATCTCATTGACGCCACTAGATAGGACGATCGTGTTTGAACTCATTTGAAAGGGCACATAAAGACCTAGGTGACTATTATGGTCTCCCCTTTCTGATGGTGTAATACAAAGGTGGATATAGGATCTCAGTGACGGCACTATTTTTATTATTAATTTATAGGAGTCATGCAATTTTATCTGTGACACAGGAAAATAAAGAAAACTAAACTAAATATAGTGTACATATATGTGTTGTGTAACTTAATACAATACGAAAAATTTATTATTTTATAAAACTCAACATATTTGATTATCAAACAAATCAAATAATTATTTTATTAATTCTAGACTTTTCCTTTTTTTGTTCAAAAAACATTAGGATTTTCTCCTGTATCGTGGAGGCAGTTAACAAACATAATTTGCACAAGGACAAACATCCAGACTCGCAACAATTATATGTAGACCATACAAATACTTGTTCCGTGCGGGATTTAAACCCGCGGCCCCCACCGTAGCAACTCATCGCTAAGCCACTGCGCCACGGAACTTGTTTAACTGCACAAACAGATCTCCAATCGTATGCGGCGGGACTTGTGCAACTTCAATATAGCTCGTATTGAACCAAGGCTCGAAAGTCTTCGCCAGAGATCTGTCTGCTAATTAGAGCCCACTGTCGAAGCTGAAGACAGAATGTGGTAGCATCGTTTCCGGGACACCTGAGATTTTGAGTGGGATTGAGAGGTTCCACGGGCAGCTGTACACTTCATCAGGTCACACGCAAGTGTGGGTAACGATCTAAGAACAAGTCTTATCCGATACTATTCCGATGACATCCCGGACATCAGTCTGAGCAAGATTAGAATAGCTCTCCAGCACCATAGAAACAACAAGGCCCCAGGTGAAGATAGAATCATAGCAGAGCTTCTGAAAGTGGGTGGAAAACTAGTACCCACGGGCGAGGATGAAATCACAGCGGACCTTTAGAGCGGGTGGAAAATCAGTACTTGATCAGCCACTTTCAGGAGCTCCGCTGTAATTCCATCATCACCCGGAGTTTACCGTTTTTGGTAAAGAACAGCTCTTTAATTTCATCCTCCGTGGTGACACTACTCGTGGAGCAAAAGTGCGGTGGTCTTGTTCTTCAAGAAAGGCGACAACGCTCTCTTGAAGTACTACAGACCAATTTCCCTTCTGAGCCGCGTCTACGTGCTGTTTTCGATAGT
This sequence comes from Parnassius apollo, assembly GCA_907164705.1. Lineage (NCBI taxonomy): Eukaryota > Metazoa > Arthropoda > Insecta > Lepidoptera > Papilionidae > Parnassius > Parnassius apollo. Next base: position 5,293,785 of record CAJQZP010001146.1, on the reverse strand, counting down.
CATTACGAATTGTCTCGCATGCAGATTCAACGACTTCAAGCTTCCCGAACAAGCCGGTTTACGAAAGGGCTTTAGTACCATAGACCACACACATACCCTTCGGTAAATTGTACATAAGGTCGAGGAGTGCGATCTACCACTTTACCTTGCGTATGTCGACTTTGAGAAAGATTGAGAAGATTCCGAAGTTCCGATTGAGTGCTGCTGTTGGTTGCTGTTGTGCTGAAGTGTTTGTACAGTATGGTGACGATGATTATCCGAGGTCTGAATTAGAGTACGAAACCTATCTAACTGATGAACTGAGATAATACTCGAAAAATACGGTATTAACATTAATGGCGTGTACACACTGACCTCTATATATACAAGTACGCTGGACTGGCTATACCATACAAAATGACTGTGCCAATTTAAAGCGCCGCTAAAGGATGTCTTGAAAAATAAAATTGACATAATATGCCAAAGTCTGTTGTCTTATTTATATTGTCTTATTTCTTAAGTCTGTTTTTTGAACTTTTAAACTAAAAAACTAAAGTATTTTGTTGTTTGATTGTGTATAGTATTACATTATTTTATATATTATACATTACATTATATATTAGTTACATAATAAGAATTATTTTTATTAATAATGAGAGTATGTGTAATCTGTAAAACTCGCTACCAAAAGGGAAGTGGTATAACATTTCACAAGTAAGTGAATTTGCAGCAAATATTAAACAAATTAAAACTATTTGATAATATAAGTACTTAAAAATTTGTTACTAATCTTAATATCATATATACCAACATGTTTAGCTGTATATTACTGAGTTTTGATAAACAATAAAATTCAATAGGGTTGTCGAGTTCCTTGTCTATAATACTTATCGATGTTCTTTCCTACCCATATCCGTTAACAAAAAAAGTCACCAACAACAGATGATTATCAAATGTTTATTAGTTAACAGGTCTCTATATATATATTCCATAATATTTGTTCCAAACATTTTACAGACGACTGTTTTATTAGACATGAGAACTGCACCACTTTGAAAAAGTGCAGCAGTGCAGAAAAAGTGCAGTATTTTCTGGTAGTACCAGTACCAGTAAGTATTAGATTATTATTTCAAATGTTTTTTTATTTCTTCACCAAACTCAAGGGCCATAGCCAAGTGTCGAAAGATCGCCTGATGATGTCGAGCCACGTTAGATGTGTGTTAGTGGGCTGCGGCTAGAGGAGATTCCTCTCCCTGGACCGCTGTAGTCGAGGTGGAGTCGTAAGGGAAGAGGAGTGTTGGTATGGCGATTGGCGATGCGCCACTCGACTATCTTTCGCGACTTTGGTGAGGCTGCACCACTTTGATGCTTCCAAGTGCTCGTTTTTCCGTGGCTCCATTCATATATCGGGCTCGGGGAGTCCATAGTGCAGCTCGTATCTCAATAAATATTTCCTCGGTTTAGGATCTTTGCAGAATATTTAGAGACGATAGCAGGAAACCCGACGGTATGGGTTTGGTTGCTTGAAAGAGAGAGTTAAAGTTTTAGTGAGGGATACTACTTGCAAACACTTTGACAGCATCCCATCTCAGGGGTACCTCATTTAAAGCAGAGGTGGCATTAGAGGCAACTAAACTAAGTAAATAGCCCAGAGTATCTAGAAGATAAGTACATATTTGTACAATTTGCTCTAGAGACTATTGGTCCGTAGAGTGCACGTGTGGTGTTGTTCCTAAAAAACTGTATCTGCGACTGATCATCGCTGATGGTAATATGAATTGTTTAGTTTGTTGTTTTTTCGCTTGAAGGCTAAGTACAGCCATTCAGTGAGGACACGTAGCCGGCATTCTTGGGACGATACCACAGATAGTAGGACTTTATGATAATTTCAATATTTTTTTAATATTGTAATTAAATCACGATTTCACGTGTAGTGGCAGGTTATTTCATAAGTACCATTTAACAAATATATAATGTAATATATTTTTATGTGCGAGTATGTATATGTATATGTATTTTTATTTTTAACACTTATGTTTATTCTTAAAAATGTACACTTTGAGTGAATAGTTGATTCATTATTTTTTTAATGGAATGTTTTAATCGATAACGACACGGGCGCAATATCGAAAAAATACTATTCAGGGCTCCGCTGAAAATCAGCGCTGATGCAGTACGTGTGGTAGCATATGCTGAGACGGAATCCTTTTTGGCATCACATCACTCGCTCTTGCCGAGGCTTGTTTTTAATTATGTTTACCATCTTGCACTTTGTGTGTTTTTATGTTCTTATTTACTTTTAAATGTATAGTTTGTGAGTGTATTGATGCCAATAAAACCTATGTCTATGTCTTTGTCTAATTTTATTATATATATTATGCGTTATTAAAGCAGCTGATTTGTTTTTTATAATACTAGAACTGAATGAAAGGTTGACAATAAATTATTTTAGAAATTATGTTTTTATTTTTATTTTGTGTAGTTAGTCTAATCTTAATAATTTTTAGTTGAATGGTCTAAGGGCTACGATGGCTATCCGAGTACAGAACCAGAGTACAAAACTAATCCAACTGTAGAGATGTGTAAGACAGGGTGTCGTAATATCCCTGAAATACTTTACCGCTGCATTGGAAGACTTTTTCAAGCTACTGGACTGGAAAGGATACGGTATTAACGTCAATAACGTGTACGTCACTTACTTTCGATTTGCCGACAATATAGTCCTTAAGGCAGAATCGCTGGAGGACCTACGCACTATGTTCAATGACCTCAATAGTGTCTGCCATAGGTCTTAAGATGAACATGGACAAAGCACAAGTCAAGTCACATGTAATGTCCATGTCACACCTATGCCGGTGGTTTTTGGGAACACTTAGCTGAATTTGTTGACGAGTATTTTTACTTGGGACAAATAGTCCGACTAGGTAAGTTCAACTTCGACCGACAGGTCGATCGACGGATTCAACTCGGCTGGGCAGCATTCGGGAGATTACTACCCATCTTCTCATCAGGAATACCTTAAAACTAGATTGTACAACCAGTGCATGTTGCCAGTGATGACCTATGGATCTGAGACGAGGTCTTTCACTGCTGGCTGTATGAGGAAGTTCAATGTCGCTCAGCGAGTTATTAAGAGAGCTATGCTCATGGTTTCAAACTTAGGAATGAGGATATCTGCAGCAGAACCAGACTGATCGACATCGCCCAATAGATTATTAAGCTGAAGTGGCAATTGACCGGCCATATAGCTCGAAGAACCGAATACTGATGGGGAAAAAGGTTCTCGAGTGGTAGCCTCGTACCGGTAGGTGAAGTGTAAGATGTTCCCCCACTAGATGGAGTCAAAAACTGGTAAGACATGCAGGAAGTTGATGGATGCAGGTAGCTCAGGACCGTACTTTGTGGCATTCCTTAGGGGAGGCCTATGTTCAGCAGTGGACTTGTGAAGGGTTTTAATGATGATGAATGATAATGGCATTATATTAATATGATACATAAATAGAATGGACGTTACGGGTAGAGTCCATCTATCCATAGAGTCCATTCATCCATTCCAGAATTTATTTAGGTATAGGTAGGGTATAGAATTATCGATATAATTTGGTACACTGTCTTATCCCTATTATTAGTTCCGTGGACGTGCACTTCTGCTGTCAGCGTCAAAATGGCGGAAATCAAATCTCTTCAGCATGACACGATTATACACCGTCCGTACGCCAGTCCAGCGTACTTGTATATATAGAGGTCAGTGCGTCTCTTCACTTATCTTTAATTTGTCGACAATATAGTCCTTATACGAGTAGACTATGGAATTCAAACTCTTAGAAATCGCTGGAGCACCTAAGCACTACGTTAAGATGAATATGGACAAAACAAAGGTCAAGTGTAACGTCCATGTCACACATATGCCGGTAGTTTATGGAAGCACTGCGCTTGAAGTTGTCACCGAGTGTGTTTACCTGGAATTAGTAGTCCGAATATGTAAGTCCAACTTCGATAGAGAGGTCAATCGATGAGTTCAACTCATCTGTTCAACGTTTGGGAGATCGAGCGAACGATCTTCTCGTCAGATATACCACAAAACCTGAAAACAAGACTGTGCAACCAGTGCGTGTTGCCAGTGATGACTAATGGATCTAAGATGTGACCCTTCACTCCTGGCCATATGAGGAAGCTCAATGTCACTCAGCGAGCTACTAGAACCAGAGTGACCAACATAGCTCAACAAGGAGGCAACTCTGTTTAGGATAGTTTCATTTAGAGCCTTGTAAAATCTTTCATCGACCTCCTTCTCCTTCCTTCCAGTCGGAAATGTTTTGTACTACTAGTTCCTGCTATTGCTCGGTAGCTAATGATAGAGGAATAAGCCCTTTACCACACGAAATGACGTCCGTGCGAGAATGGAACATCTGATCTCGTCAGGAAGTAATTACGGAGGCTGCACATTTCGCGATTTTTTTTATAGAATTAGGGTGACAAATGAGTACACAGTCTACTTGATGGTAAGTGGATGCTATAGCCCATTAACATCTACATATATCCTCAATCAATAATTAAAATAGTCACCCCTGAGGACTGAGATGGAATGCTTCGTTTCCAGTAAAAAGAGTCTCCGGTTCTCTACACTCACCATACGAAAAACAGTAGCATTGAGCTGCTATTTCACGTGCGTATTCTGTGAGAGCGTGTAGGCTGAGCACGAATAGGTCGGCTCGATAAAGGTACTACCTTGGTCGAGCCGACCTATTCGTGCTACAAACATAATATAGCTGCGACGTGGCTCTACCATGTAATAGTGAGCGCGCTTAGAAATCCACGCCCACCATGCTTTCACATTATTTCCAAATCCTTGCCGGGGAAGACTCCTTTATTTTGATGAATAATGATTAAGTATTTATTTTTTTCCCTTGGTAATATTTTGCAAGAATTTTCCTCTGCTGTTTTATAAACTAATTTATATAAATTGAAACGGATTCCAATTGTATTTATATTGAATTTCAGTAGCAGAATACCCAATATAATTAGGTTTACTTTACTAGTTAAGTTCTTGGGTAGATTGTCGAAATAAAATGATAGCGACATTGGTAGCTATTTGTTTTCTTTAGAAATTTGATAGATAATTTTTTTAATGAAATAATATTTATGAACTATAATTTATTAACGATTATTTAATGACTATTAAAACTTTTTAGTAATAAAATATGACAAAGTGTCTTATGTAATGTTTAACTTGTAAGGAATATTATTTTCACCTGTGAAAAATTATTGCTTAAAAATATAAATATTATAATTTTGTTTACATATGGTGAACACGAGAAGTTATGTTTTAATTAGCAAATTTTTTCACATTATCATTATTTCATTATTTCTAATAAAAGTTATTAAATTAGTATTTCTGTCCTAAGGACGTTTTTAATTTTACTCATTATTTCTTTCCATGAAGAAACGGGCATGCAATAATTGATATAATTGATTATGTTGATTTCTAAGTGTATATTCAATAAATACGAGGGTGACACTGAATGTTCTTAGAAAATCAAAAACTGAACAAACTAGCAAGTTATATTATTTATTAGTTTTATTATATCTTTTCAAAATAGTGTCCATTTATATCAATACATCGCTGCATCTGATGCAACCACTGAGAAAAGAACTTTGCCCACCCGTCTCTTCGACGGCATTTTGAAACGCAGCCACTGCTTCCTCGGCACCTATAAAACATTTTCCTCGAAGTTTTTCTTTTATTTTCGGAAATAAATAAAAATCGCAGGGTGCGGGGTTGGGGTTATAAGGTGGGTGACCACGTAATATCACGTCTGACGTCGGCAAGTAGTCGATTGTTTGCTTGGCGGTGTGCGACGAGGCGTTGTCGTGGTGAAGGAGGATCCTACTGCGAGGTCGTTTCTCCCGAAGACATGTGACAAACAATTGTTAGTGTAACATTCTGCAGTAACTGTTATTTGGTCCTCTAAAACAAATGTTGCGTAATGACCTGTCTTTCCGATGAACGAGGCTACCATCTTTTTTCCCACACTTCGACCTCTCTTCACTTTAGTTGGCAACTCCTCGGAAGGAAACACCAAGGCAGCAGACTGTCTCTTAGTTTCAGAATCATAACAATAAATCCAGCTTTCATCACCCGTAAGTAGGTATGTCGAACACAGCATTTGAGTCACCTCTGTTAAATATTTGAACCATTTCACGACATCAATCACACGACGGAATTTTTGGGCCTCTGCCAAATTATAGGGTATGCTCCGGGCACAGAGATTCCTGACCGCTAAAGGTCAATGGAGGATTTTGTGCAGTTGACTCATATCGATGCCTAACCTTGTCCAAATCTGCTGATAAGTCACTCTTTTGTCAGTCTTTATCATACGCCGCACAACACCGATGTTTAGTCGTCGCCGTAGAAGGCCGTTCCTCACGCAAATCATCGGTGAGATTAGTGCGACCACGTTTAAACCCATTAAACCAGTTGTAAACAGTGGCACTAGATGAGGCTTCATCGTAAAAGTCTATCATAACTTTCTTGTTCACTTAAATGACATTGAAAGTCATAAAAATTATTGTACGAAAATTTTCTTGCGTTAAATTCATACTGACGTGACACAGACAATTTTCAATTTGCCGCCAAATCGTAACCGAACGACAAATTAATTAAATACATATACAATAATATTGGCAAAGTTCCGTTTTCAAAATTTGAACTTATTTTTTTTACTATATCGTTTACAGGTTGCCAGTTCTACAAACTTTCAGTGTCACCCTCTTATACATTCCATTACAGCGTATAATATTCCCCCATAGATTGTCTAATGGGGGATTTTGCCATAGTTAACAGCCTTGGCGACGGGTTGTCAACCAATGTTTTTATTATTTTGTGTTGTTATCAGAAAGATGCTGCTGCCAATCACCTGTTTCAATTTCCTTTTGTCGCCTTTTACGACACCCACATCAATACGGGGTAGTGGATATTCTTACACCGCCGTTACATGGTTACATTTGCTAATTTCATTCCCAATCATTATATAACATCCCTAAAGCAGCCTAACGTTGAACTTCATTCCCTTGAGGTGAGTAGTGGTCGCTCTGCGGATAGAAGCTGTGCTGACCGTGATGACTTACACTTTCATCACGTACCATTTTATGTGGTAGAGCCACGCTGCAGCTATATTATTGTTGTAGCACGAATGGGTCGGCTCGACCGGGGCAGGACCACGCTCTCATAAAATACCAGCGTAAAAAAGCAGCGTAATGCTGCTGTGTTTCGTAAGGTGAGTGTCATCATCATCATTATTCATTACAGCCCTTCACAAGTCCGCTGATGAACATAGGCTTCCCCGAAGGTATGCCACAAACTTTAGGGGGGTCCCCACGTCGGCCGGCCCGCCCTTCTCCCCAACGTTGTCGGTTCTTCGAGCTGTAAGGCCGGCCCGTTGCCACTTCAGCTCACTAATCCGTTGGGATATGTCGGTCACTCTAGTTCTACTGCGCATATCGTCATTTCTAAGTTTATAACGCAGAGAAACTCCGAGCATAGCCCTCTGCTCGCTGAGCGACTTTGAGCGTCCTCATACGGCCAGCAGTGAAGGAACACGTTTTAGTTCCGTAGGTCATCACTGGCAATACGCACTGGTTGTACACTTTAGTTTTCAGGTTTTGAGGTATACCTGACGAGAAGATGCGTCGTAATTTCCCGAACGCTGCTCAGCCGAGTTGAATCCGTCGATTGACCTCTCGGTGAAGTTGGAATTGCCTAGTCGGACTATTTGTCCCAGGTAAACGTACTCGTCAACAACTTCGAGCTTAGTGCTCCCAACAACTACCGGCATAGGTGTGACATGGACATTCAACATGATCTTTGTTTTGTCCATGTTTATCTTAAGACCTTTCCGTTGGGAGGCACTATTGAGGTCATTGAGCATAGTGCTCTTAAGTCCTCCAGCGATTCTGCCATAAGGACTATATCGTCGGCAAATCGAAGGTGAGTGATGTACTCGCCATTGACGTTAATACCGTATCCTATCCAGTACAGTAGCTTGAAAACGTCTTTCAACGCAGCGGTGAAGAGTTTCGGGGGAAATAACGTCACTCTGTCTTACACCTCTCTGCAGTTGGATAGATTTCGTACTCTGGTTCTGTACTCGGATAGCCATCGTAGCCCTACTGTACAAACACTTCAGTACTTCGATATACCGACAGACAACTTGGCATCGCTGAAGAGACTGTAGCTCCGCCCAAATTTCGACGGAATCGAAGGCTTTCTCATAGTCCACATACGCCAGGCAAAGTGATATGTCTTTTAAATCGAGGGTGTAAGCCTTTTCGGAAACCGGCTTGTTCGGGATGCTTGGTGAAGTCGTCGAGTCTGCGCGCGAGACGATTCGTAATGACTGAATACGAGCGGTCTGTAGTTTTTCAAAAGAGCGTTGTTGCCTTTCTTGAAGAACAAGACCACACTGCACTTTTGTTCCACGCCTCCGGAGTAGTGCTACCATGGAGGACGGAATTGAAGAGCTTCTGAAGGACTTCAAGTACCGGTTTTCCACCCGCTTTCAGAAGCTCCGCTGTAATTCCATCCTCGCCCGGGGACTTGCCGTTTTTAAGGTGCTGGAGAGCCATTCTAATCTCGCTCAGACTGACGTCCGGGATTTCATCAGAATAGTGTCGGAAGACTTGCTCTTGGATCGTTACTCACACTTGCGTGTGGCTCCAACGATGATGTGTACAGCTGCTCATAGAATCTCTCAATCTCACTCAGAATCTCAGGTGTCCCGGAAACGATGCTGCCACACTCAGTCTTCAGCTTTGACAGTTGGCTTTTCTTACTGGCAGACAGATCTCTGGCAAAGACTTTGGAGCCCTGGTTCCGTTCGATCGCTTCTTTATACGCAGCAGTATTAAAGTTGCGTAAGTCTTGCCGCAGATTTGGATCTGTCTGTTCAAGTTGCCGTATTTCGAATCTGTTTCGACTATTGGCGTCATCCCCGTCGTAACACAAGCCATGAAGATTAACGATTGGTTGATCGGAGAGTTTTTGTGTTGCTTCTGCGGCGGCATTGTTTTTCTTGCAGAAATTAGCTCCGAGCAGCATTGACAGTTTCGCACGAGCTTGTCATTCATCGTCCATGCATTTGCAATCTTCTGCAGGCGTAGCTGCAAATCTGTTACGATTGCAGCACGTAACTCGAGCTGAAACGTTTCGGGATGATCGAGGGGGACGGAGCGTTGACTTCATTAGACGAGACCTCTCCAACTTAATGCTTAGTTCAGTGTGCCTCTAACCATTCGGTGATCGCTGCCGGTTCTCACCCTTGCGATCACTGAGACATCACTGAACAGTTGGCGTCTGGTCGTCATAGTGAAGTCAATCTCATTTTTTGTCAAACCGTCGGAGCTGGACCAGGTCCACTTCCTGAGGGGTCGCTTCTGGAAGAAAGAGTTCATCATGTAAAGAGTCCCTCTTTCTCTATAAAGTCGGCCAGCTGCTGGCTCCTACGGTTCCGTTGCCCTACTCCAAATTTCCCTAACTTCAGCTCACCGCTTTCTCTTGTGCCTAGTTTTGCGTTAAAGTCTCCCATCAACACCGTGTAGTGGTAAGGTGAGTATAGATAACTGGAAACCCTTTTTACTGGATACGAGGCATTCCATCTTAGTCTTCAGGGGTGACAACGCATTTGCATTTTGATCCTCAATTGAGGATAAATGTGGATGTCTATGAGCCACAAAATCTCCTAACCGTCAGGTGGACTGTGTGCTCGTTTACCGCTCACTGCTCTAAAAAAATGCAGGAGCGCCCGTTTGACACATGAGGAGCTCTGGAGGGCATTTATGATCAAAGTGCCTATCATTTGTCGTGCGCCCAAAGCGTGTGACGTACATTTACTGTGGCCGTATTGAACTGTACGTGTAAACGCCATGGCGTTTACACGCATTGACATGCGCTTCTTCGGTCAATGTTGTGCTTTCGCACTATCAAGGGTAAACATCGCTTTTACTGTTCCGTGTTTTATTTTTCTGTGGACTTCGGTCCAATTCCCCAGATCTCGTTCCTCTTCTGGGGAGCACGTTATTTGCGTTCGCACTCACTGCACAAGTTTAGTAGTCGTGTAGATCTTCCAAATTTTTTAAGAATGTGGGAGAGCGAAGCTCTTGATTCGGGTACTTATACAAAAAATATTGTAAGTAAGTCTTTCTAAAGCGGGAATGAATTTAATTAATAAGGAACTGACTAATGTGAAACTGATACAAGTGGACCCTTTTGAGTACTTTCGTCGTTAACGGGATTCTTCAAACTAAATAATAATCGTAAAGCACTACCAACAACTTTCTATTGTACTTCCAAAAAAACATCTAGACTAACACGCCCTAAAATAATTTTAATAAACGGCCTACAACTTTAATATTAGCACACGACAGCCTTATATAGAGGAGGGAGGGGTTCGTTATGTACATGTAAACCCTAAATGTAACCGATACATATATGTACGCCCGAAAATTTGATGTAATCATTCATCTCCCGAGGCAAATTCAAAATTGTTTTAACAGTGAATAAGAACAGAAATAATTGGATTAGAAATAAAGGCAACGCATGGATTGATAAAACAATGTATATATACAATATATTCCCAATAATTGATAAACACGTACGTGTAACGTACATACAATATGATATAAATCATATTAAGTATTAATCATCAAAAACTTTTAAAATGTACTCGTATATTATTTTATTACACGTCACCATTATTGTATCAATAAATTTCAATGATGGAATTTACTTTTAAATTGCTTTTAAACGTGATTTTGTCAATCTTAGTTTGTCTCGAATCTTGGGTGAAAGTCAATATTTGAGTAGTACAAAGCAAATATGTATGCGAAGTGTGAAAAGGTGTAGAAATCTAAAATTTGGACAGTAGCTACCTTTTATAACTTAGACATTTGCTAAGAAAGAATTTTGGAAAATAAAACCCCTAAGGGGGTGAAATAGAATAAAACTTTTTATATTATGGGGTAATTGAATTCGGATTTAGCATTTTTTCAAAACAATCTCATACCAAAGGCTGTTTGAATTTGTAAGGAGAAAAATTAATTAATGGTTTTTTAATTTGAAAATTGGTGCACATACTTAAATTTAATTAAAAATCTATCCATAGGGTCTTAAAACGAGGGTGCAGTGCTTGTTTGATAAATATTGGATTAAGACGCATAGCCCAAAAATTAGACGTTGAAATTTAGAGAGCTGATTTTAATGATAGGCATCCACTAAGAAAGGATTTATTTTATAGGATAGGGTGACAAACGAGTACACAGACCACCTGATGGTAAGTGGTTGCTGCGGCCCATAGACATATACATCTATCCATGATTACAAATCAAAGTACAGATGCGTTGTCACCCGGGAGGACTGAGATGGAATGCCTCGTTTTCAGTAAAAAGGTTCTCCGGTTCTCTACACTCACCATACGAAACATAGCAGCATTAAGCTACTATTTTACACTGGTATTATGCGAGATTTTAGAAAAAGGCGAGAAATAGCATGTTACAGTTTATATGAAACTATTTATTTTACGGCGAGATTAGCTCGAAAGTAGCCAGTAAATTAAATAAAAAAATGTATTTTGCGATTTTTCAAAACAACACCTTACGGAGGGTGGCAGAGGGTGTTTAAATTTATTAGAAGGCACATGTTTCAGTATTTTTGATAATTTCGCCTTAGGCACGTAAAATTCAGAATTCTTCTTTCGATTAGCTTTCAATTAAGAAACTAAGTAAGGTAGGGGCACCGTAAATTACGCATTTATTGTACCTTTTGAAGGTTTGGCTATTTTTATAAAACCCGTTATTGTTTCTACTCTTGAAATAGACAATATTTTTATCTATTAGATCTTGATTAATATACTAATTAAAAATAAGTTGGAGGCACCTTATTCCGATGAAAAAACCTTGTTCGAATCTATTTAATAAATAAATATTATGTTCCTAATTTTAAGTGTACAAAATTCAAAGAAAAAAAAGATTGCAAGGATACGTGGTAGGTATTTTACAACCAAAACTATTACAATTAAAAAAATATGAATAATCATCCCCGTGAATATGGACCTGACAAATTAATTTTATTTTTAATAATGAAATTAATTAATTAACAAGGTGTGGCTTGCCAATTTAGATTTTCATTCACAAATCCTACAGGGAAAGCAAATTTTCCAGAAGTTTTTTATACCTCTCCTTTGAATTTTTTGAAATTTTTTGAAAGAATTATCCTTGCACTCTTACGGAGGTATGTGAAAATTTGTAGGAATAGATAGTTTGCATGAGTAATAAGCATCCATTCTCACAATCAATATAAATGTTTCATATTTGTGAAATAAAATATTGCCATGTAGTGGCGGTTGAGTTTATCAACTACTTCATATCTTCCCGTGGGTGTCGTAAGAGGCGACAGAGGGACACTGGCAGGAGATGGGCAGCAGCATCTTCCTAATAACAACGACACATACAAACCCCCCAGTCCCCGGCGGCTTCGCTATTCCTGGCTATGGTTGCGGCCTTGGCACGGCGGGGCAGGGGGTGCTAAGAATCTCCGTTAGAGGTTCGGTTGCCACCTACGACGACTCGACATGGCAACATATAACGCACGCACCCTGAGGACTGACGAAAAGATACTGGATCTGGAAGGAGAGGTAGACAAGTTGCGCTGGCATACTATAGGATTATCCAAGGTCCGAAGAGAGGGGAAGGACACGGTAATTCTCGAGTCCGGCAACCTGTTCTATCACCGGGGGGGGCAACTATCTGTCCCAAGGAGGTGTCAGATTTATCATCAACAAGTCTCTCGTCAACAACGTTGTAAAGATTGAGAGTGTGTCGACGAGGGTCGCGTTCCTGATACTGAAGAAGGAATATAGAAGTAAGTATTCTAAAATTTTGATCGTATTTAAAATTCCTAAATACATTTAATTATAAACACTGCTTACATAATATTGGTACTTGCTTACTAATACATGTAACCACCGTTAGGATCTGTTTATGACACTATCGCTCAGTTGCAGAAACAGTCTTTAAAATTTAAAACCGACTGATGAGACAAATAATGTTGCGCAATAAATCTTCTCACTAATTTTTAATATTTCCTTAAAATGATCCTGAACTTGCCTTCGGATTCCATCATAAGGAAGGTGAAATCATCACAAGCATCTAGGTCTTTATGAGTTTACCTTTCAAATGAGTCCAAACACAATGGTTCTATGGAGTGACATCACTGAGATTCCAAGCCCCCCTTCGTAGACCACCATCAGCTAGCTGATATTATCACAGTCATCTAGGTTTTCATGAACCTTTTTGAAAATGAGTTCAAACACGATGGTTCTACATAGTATCACTGAGATCCTTTACCCACCTTTTGAGTCCATCATATAGAAGGTGACATCATCACAGTCACCTTAGCCTAATAATAAAAAATGTAAACAGCATAGAAATAATGTAAGTAGCTACTAAGAAAGTAAGTTCTTACCAGTAATTAAAACGAACTGAAGCCAGCGGAATACGGTGCGCCCGGAGAACTGCCTGGATTGCTGTCAGTAAAAAATTTCAACTTAAGATTTCTCACTCACGATCAATTTTTGGATTTACGTCAGTTCAAATGAGAGGTTTCAACTGACAGTACGCCCGAAAAAATCCGTGGGTTGCCGTCAGTTAAAAATTTGAACTTAAGATTTTGCACTCATGGTCAGTTTTTGGATGTACGTCAGTTCAACTGATCATTTTATTTTAACTGAGCTAACGTCATAAGGACCGACAATTTAGCTACTGTGCGGTATACCTAATATACAAAACATACTGTGTGCGTAATAAAATATTTTTTTCATAATAGTCTAATAGCGATCTGCCCTGACTTTGCACGGATGATATCTAAATCCTGCAACAGCGCCACCTACCGGGTCCAACTATGCCTTTAACCTTTGCGGAAGTGTAAGCAATATGTTGATTAAATTTTACCGCAATCTGATGAACGGTACGGCAGCGCATAAAATACGAACCAACAAACATTAATTTTATATAGTAACCAGTAATAAAATCATCATATATACAATCACGGTAACTTTTAAATTCTGCATTATGCTATATATATATATATATATATATATATATATATATATATATATATATATATATATATATATAACGTCTAAAACAAAGTTCTTAAGCTTTAGCATTACAAATGCTTGCAAGCCGAGTGTAAATTCAAAATTAGTAATACATAAATTTCCTTGTAACAGGTTTCCAACCACCACACCTGAATGTAACTGTCCGCACTTATTGCGTAGTGACAATGTAAAATACTTGGGCGTAATTATTGATGACAAGTTAAATTGGTTAGCACATATCGCTGCTGTTAGTAATAAATTAAGGAAGCTCATATATGTGTTTAAAAACTTAAGAGATGTTTTAGATAATGAGGCTATAATGAAAGTATATAAAGCCCTTGCAGAATGTGTTATGACTTACTGCATTAGTTCTTGGGGTGGGGCAGCTAAAACACACCTTATCGAACTCGAACGTGCACAACGTGCTTTATTGAAAGTTATTAAAGGCCTACCATTTAGACACCCGACTGAGGACTTATACAAAATATGTGGCGTACTTACCATACGAAAGTTATATATCTTCCATTCTATTCGTAAATATCACAAAAGTACTGCTTCTCAAATACAAATAAGTGATAAGAGGACGGTCCGCTATCCCTTGCCTGCCTACAAGAGCAACTTCGCTAGAAGACACTTTAACTATTCTGCTACATTACTGTACAACAGATTAAATACAATTTTTAAAACCGCTCATCTAAGTAATCATAATATTAAGTCAATTTTACTAAAGTGGTTAAGTAATTTTGACTATGACGCTACTGAAAATCTTATCGTTTCCACTAAATAATTCTTATACAGTATTACGACGTTTACACGCACATACACACACGCACACGCACACACACACACACACACACACACACTACACACACACACACACACACACACACACACACACACACACACACACACACCATTTTTATTTACCTTATTATTATTGGTTTTTTTTTTCTCTCTCATTATACTTTGTTAAGCTATATGTTATTTTTGATGTCATTCTAATTAATTTTTTATACCGTTTGCTATAATAGTTTGTCACATTACAACTATATGTCACTGAAACGGGGAATATGCTGTAGCCTGTAACACAGTTTTCAACTACCACGGGCTACAGAGCTTCAATATGATTTGTTTGTAAAAGTTATGTGAGAAACAATAAATTATTATTATTATTATGTGGGGTATCTATATAGTTTTCTCATCTGGTTGGGATGTATAAATATATAATTATAAACGAAAATGAAAAGATAAACATACAAAAATATCAATAAAATAAAATAAATATGAAAATACATAAATAAATAAAAGCCCAACCAGATGGAAGCCCTCGGCAGGGGAGACCAAACGGCCGAGGGTTAGGGGGAAAGGGAAAGAAACCGGCGGACGATGCGGGCGGTATCGAGGAGCACCGCCTTCTGCATTTGAGCCTGGAGCGGTCCGCCACGTAGTCCCAGCCGCCTCAGATGACCCGAGAGGCTGACTGGGATTAGCCCGTTTGCAGAGACGACTACAGGAATAATTTCGGTCGGCAGACCACCCCACATGTCGGTCACCTCGTGAGCCAGGTCCAGATATTTTGTTTGCTTATCTGTTTCGGCTTTCACGAGGTTCTCGTCACACGGAATGGTAATGTCGACCAAAAATATCCTTGACTGTGCCCGGTCCATCAGCACAATATCAGGCTTATTCGCAAGAATAGTCCTGTCTGTGATGATGGCCCGGTCCCAATAGAGCCTGGCGCGATCATTTTCGAGCACGGCTTCCGGCAAGTACTTGTAATACGGCAACTTCCGATCCACGAAACCGTATTTCAGAGCGAGCTCCTGGTGTAGAATTCTGGCTACTAGGTTGTGCCTGTGCAAGTACTCAGAGTTAGAAAGCGCCGAACAACCGGAGATGACATGCCTAAGTGACTCACCGGGATGGCGACAAGCTCGACAGATGTCGATGGTGCCATCCTTTAGGATGTATCTCCGATAGTTGTTGGTCTTAATAACCTGATCCTGTATTGCACAGACAAAACCCTCGGTTTCCCCCGAAGAGGTCACCAAAGCGTAGCCAGTGGAGAGAGGTTACTGTGTCTACGAAAGGCCCATGTAGAGACTTGTAGAACCTCCCGTGGAGCTCCTTCTCCTTCCATACGGTCTCCCGGTCGGAAATTGTCTGCACTGCCGGGTCTTGCCATTGCTCGTTGGCTAAGGATAGAGGGGTAAGTCCTTTATCACAAGAAATGACGTCCTTATAGAATGGATCATCCGATCTCGCCAGGAAGTAATTACGGAGGCTGCACACTTCGCGATTATGCATGGTGAGCGCGCTCAAGAAGCCACGCCCACCATGCTTTCGCGGCAAGTACAGCCTCATTACCGACGATCTCGGATGATGCATCCTGTGGGACGTCATGGTAGTGCGGACTTTTCTATCCAGGGCGTTAAGTTCAGTCTGAGTCCACCTGAGTATGCCAAAGGTATACATGAGGACAGGTATGACCCAGCCGTTATATGCTTGTGTCTTATTCACACCGGACAAAAGGCTGTTAAGCACTTTGGTCAAGCGTGCATAAAACACGTCGCAAACTGACTGTTTCATACCAGCCTCATCGATACCAATGTTCTGTGACATACCCAGGTATCGGTATGTTTCAGCCTCGGAAAGGGTCCTTAAGTTGACGGGCATAGATAAGTCTATGCCCTCAGAGTTAGCAACCCTACCCCTCTCAACATGGAGGACCGCACACTTATCCGTCCCCAGCTCCATTCCAATGGAATTGCTAAATTCACAAGTGATGTTTAGCAGTTCCATAAGATGGGAGCGACTGGAGGCGAATAACTTGAGGTCATCCATATAGAAAAGGTGGGTCACTTTTGTCCCTCCTTTCCGTAGCTGAAATCCCCTCCCGGAGCCCTCCAGTAAGGTACTGAGAGGGTTCAGAGAGAGGCAGAACCATATTGGACTCAGACAATCGCCCTGGAAGATACCCCTTCTTATCCTTATGTGGTTCTCCGCAGCCATCATCCGCTCGCCCAGATGACAAAGGATCGTACTCCACTGCCCCATACACTGCTCGAGGAAGTCTCTAACTGTACAGTCTATCTTGTACAGTTCGAGGACTCTCTTTAGCCATGTATGGGGCACCGAGTCGAATGCCTTTCTGTAGTCTATCCAGGCGGCGGAGAAGTTCCGACGGTTGCGTTTCACCACTTTGCCAATGACCGCGTCAATGAGGAGTGGTTCCTTGGTTCCACGACCGCCGCCCCGACATCCATTTTGAGCGCGCGACATCACCTGATTTGAGTCCAGGTGACGAGTGATTCTCGCGCTCAAAATGGATGTTAGTGTCTTATATATGGTCGGTAGACATGTGATGGGGCGGTATTTGCTCGGGTCTGTGGTACTCTGGCCTTTAGGAACCAAATGGGTGATCCCAGTAGTGAAGAGGCTCGGGAGCGACTTCTGGTTGAGAACCTCTTGAAACTGTCGGGCGAGCACAGTGTGACACACCACGAACCCCTTCAGCCAGTAGTGATGCAGCCCGTCGAGTCCCGGACTTTTCCAGTTCGGGGCCCTACGGACCGCCTCAGCTACGTCACCCGGCGTTATGGTGACGGGGTCCATGGGCGTAATACCCGCACACTGACTCGCCACAACTTCCGTCCAAGGGCCCTCGTTGTGGTTTACGGGCTCTGACCACAGGCTGCGCCAGAATGCGACCGTGTCGGCCTGATTCGGTACTGGGCCCGTTCCACTTACCATTGGTCGCTCCAATGATTTATAGAGCCTCTTCTGATCACTCTGGAAGAGACGATTCTGGTTGAACCGTGTCGACCTCTCGGTATATCGCCGAATTCGCTTTCCCCAAGCAGCGATTCTCTGCTTCAGGTCGTCTATGCGCTCCGTCAGTTTTTGCATTATATCCGGCTGGGACAAACTAACATTTGTCCCAGCAAACGCCATCCTGACGGTGCGCACAATCCTTGGCCTGGTATTGCCTGACCTGAAGCATATCAGTCTGCCGATGAGGGCCCTAGCCTTTGCGATACGTTCTTCAATTCTTGTTCTCCAGGCTGGGATAGCACTACTTTGTCCAGTAGTGCGTCCAGCCGTGGAAAGTTTGGCGCCTATAATACGGCAGACTGCCAGTGCGGCGCCAAAGAGAATTGAGTCCGTCTCGCAAAGGTCCCGGCTGGCTTCCAAATAGGTCACCAGCATTGGGTTCAGAGCCCTCACGACAGCCCGATTCCGCTTGCTTAGGGCTATGCGGGGAAGTCGCGGTCGATTTTCGAGAGGCGTACTGCGCGTTTCCATAATCGCCTCTTCCAATGTACTCCTCATTTGCTCTATTTCTAGTTCCTGGGTGAATGTTCCATCATCATTTGAATCAGCAACCACTGGGGTATTCTCGGCGGCATCCACGTGTGCGGGTTGTTCTGCAACTTGTGGCACCGCACCCTCAGTCGTAGCGTTTTCATTTGATGAGGGAACAGCCTCACGTCGTAGCCGTTCGAGTTCGGCGCCATCAAATATATTTGAGCGTAAGATATACCGAACTCGGTCTGCCAGGTTTTGCTCGGTGACAGTAATAGATGGCTCCAGCTCAGTAAAAAGACGATGCATCCTAGCCCGATACGCGAAACCTCCAATTTCTCCCCCTTTCGCCCTAAAAATACGCCCGCAATGCGTTTGAATTCATATTGATGGTCCATCGCATGCGGCGTACTCCACCAGTGGCGGGTGCCGATTGCTGGGCCTGCGAAGACCCTGCCGACACCAAGCAAGCTGGTGGGGATGATGGATGCGAGGGGCTGCTGGGTGGTCGTGCAGCACCTCGCGCTCGGCTGGCGGTTCGCATGCTGTCGCGTCCAGCGCCAGCTCCAGACGCGCCCTGACGACCTCCAGGCAGCGGCCCTTTGCGCAATCTTCTATGTTCCATCATCCATACAGGGCGTCATTTAACGGGAGATGCCCAGACCCGGCGCCGTTTCTTGGTGAGGCCATATGCACAAGCGGGCCCTTGCACCATCAATTTTTGCCGAGGCACGGCGCTCACACCTCTTGGCAAGGTGCTGACTGACTGCGCGGACGTAGCGGTTTTGTCACATAACCGTCACGTCAACGGGCGATGGGGTCGTCACTTCCCTACGCCATTTTATTATTATTATTATTATTATTATTATTATTATTATTATTATATATATGTATATATATATATATATATATATATATATATATATATAATGCCAATAACGATTTTACTATTATATTACTTGTTAACTGTTATTTATATTTACAATTTTTTGATTCGGATACTTTTCGCTATTTAGTGGTGAGTAGTTTTTGTATTTTCTATTGCTAGTATTTTATATTTTATACAAGAAAGTACTTTGAACTAGCTTTTTACCCCTGGCTGTGCTCATGTGGATTGTAGTCAAAATTATCAAAAATCAGTCATCAAGTCTCTTCGGTGTCCGTGTCTCTAAGTATGTTTGTCACAGGATTTTTTTTTTGGATTCTTAAGGAATGTTGGAAGTGGATGATTGAAGTTTTGCTTAAATATAATATGCTACAAAAACACGTGAATAAGTGAGTTTTTATAATAATCGCAATAATATCATGCGTCTAACAACACTTGCCACTTTTTATATAGGCACGTATGGAAGGTAAATTAAATTGTCTTGGAATTAATATTGCGTAATTTACATTTTACTCCTTACATTTATTCATAATAAAAGGTATTTAGTTTTGACAAAAAGTATTAATTTGGTAGTCTATTAATTTATGGCATAGGTACATAATCTTTACTTGCGATATTCGAGTTATATCATTGGCCGAATTTAATATTGACTGGCAACGTAAAATAATTGCTGATATTTTTACGTTCGAGTAGACTCCAAAATTACATAAATGTATTTCATTTTTTTTTAATTTATTAAGAAACCAACAGCGTTCTATATAGTTTACATTAAACAATAGTATTTTTATAATAAGGCCAATAACAGGTTTCCATTAATTACTATGAATATAGCATACTACGGTCGTAATAATTAGTAGGCAGTAGGTATACCTTTATATCTACACTTAAAACATTAAATTGAATTGTTGCACCTGTTCCCTCAGGCACCACGCACATTCGAATGTTTCATAAAAAAAATTCATGAAAATATGTACATGTACAATAATGAAATCATTAACATCACACACTGTTCAACGGCAACAAACAAATACACACATTCGTGTTATTTTTTTTAACAAACAAATATACGAAGACACACTAGTTATTTATTATACACTAGATTAGCAGTATAATATTATTATTTTACTTTACTTTAAGTTATAAATTATGTTATGTTATTTAATTTTATTTTGGGTTTTAGTTATTAGACTTTCAATAGCTAAGCGCCTAAAAGCGTCTTACTGTGGTTAAAAATATAAATTTCTCCAAAAAATTCGTTGTAAATGCTGGGTAGACGCGAGAGGGGTGCATTACGCGCGTAATTAGTACCAGCGCGCGGCACACTTAACAAGGGGCGGCAGACGGCGCGTGGCGCGGCGAGCGCGTCGTAAAGGCACATTAAGCCCCACGTTCGTAACTAGCTCGGGGCAATCAATGCGTCCGTGCACTATGTCTTATAATAGACATTTAAATCAAAATGTATTTCTTTTCACGGCGGACGTGAGAATGGTGGTGGTGAGAAAAAGGAGAATCCACTACCCCATATCGTCCTGTGGGTGTAGTAAGAGGCGACAAAGAGAAACTGAAACAGAGGATGGCCAGCAGCATCATCCTACAGTACAGACCAAAATAGCTTTAAAGTATTCGCCTTGTAGTGACCGCGAAAGAGAATCAACGAAACCATAGCGTACTGTGGGTGTAGTAAGAGGCGACAGAAGGAAACAAACAGGGGATGGCCAGCAGCATCTTCCTGGTGACAGATCAAAATAGCATTAAAGTATTCGCCTTGTAGTGATGGCGAAAAATAATCTACTAAACCATATTGTCCTGTGGGTGTAGTAAGAGGAGACAGATCGAAACTGAAACAGATGATGAGGAGATGGACAGCAGCATCTGCCTGGTAACAGATCAAAATAGCATTAAAGTATTCACCTTGTAGTGACGGCGAAGGAGAATCTACTTAAACCATAGCGTCCTGTGGGTGTAGTAAGAGGAACAGAGGGAAACTGAAACAGGAGGGTGACAGCAGTATTTGCCTGGTAACAGATCAAAATAGCGTTAAAGTATTCGCCTTGTAGTGACGACGAAGGAGAATCCACTTAAACCATAGCGTCCTGTGGGTGTAGTAAGAAGGAGACAGAGGGAAACTGACACAGGGGATGGCCAGCAGCATTTTCCTGGTAACAGATCAAAATAGCGTTAAAGTATTCGCCTTGTAGTGACGACGAAGGAGATTCCACTAAACCATAGCCTCCTGTGGGTGTAGTAAGAGGAGACAGAGGGAAACTGACACAGGGGATGGCCAGCAGCATCTGCCTGGTAACAGATCAAAATAGCATTAAAGTATTCACCTTGTAGTGACGGCGAAGGAGATTCCACTAAACCATAGCGTCCTGTGAGTGTAGTAAGAGGATAAAGAGGCAAACTGAAACGGGGGATGGCCAGCAGCATCTTTCTGGTAACAGATCAAAATAGCGTTAAAGTATTCGCCTTGTAGTGACGACGAAGGAGAATCCACTAAACCATAGCGTCCTGTGGGTGTAGTAAGAGGATAAAGAGGCAAACTGAAACGGGGGATGGCCAGCAGCATCTTTCTGGTAACAGATCAAAATAGCGTTAAAGTATTCGCCTTGTAGTGACGACGAAGGAGAATCTACTAAACCATAGCGTCCTGTGGGTGTAGTAAGAGGATACAGAGGCAAACTGACACGGGGGATGGCCAGCAGCATCTTTCTGGTAACAGATCAAAATAGCGTTAAAGTATTCGCCTTGTAGTGACGACGAAGGAGAATCCACTAAACCATAGCGTCCTGTGAGTGTAGTAAGAGGATAAAGAGGCAAACTGAAACGGGGGATGGCCAGCAGCATCTTCCTGGTAACAGATCAAAATAGCATTAAAATATTCGCCTTGTAGTGACGGCGAAGGAGAATCCACTAAACCATAGCGTCCTGTGAGTGTAGTAAGAGGATAAAGAGGCAAACTGAAACGGGGGATGGCCAGCAGCATCTTTCTGGTAACAGATCAAAATAGCGTTAAAGTATTCGCCTTGTAGTGACGACGAAGGAGAATCCACTAAACCATAGCGTCCTGTGAGTGTAGTAAGAGGATAAAGAGGCAAACTGAAACGGGGGATGGCCAGCAGCATCTTTCTGGTAACAGATCAAAATAGCGTTAAAGTATTCGCCTTGTAGTGACGACGAAGGAGAATCCACTAAACCATAGCGTCCTGTGAGTGTAGTAAGAGGATAAAGAGGCAAACTGAAACGGGGGATGGCCAGCAGCATCTTTCTGGTAACAGATCAAAATAGCGTTAAAGTATTCGCCTTGTAGTGACGACGAAGGAGAATCCACTAAACCATAGCGTCCTGTGGGTGTAGTAAGAGGAGACAGAGGCAAACTGACACAGGGGATGGCCAGCAGCATCTGCCTGGTAACAGATCAAAATAGCATTAAAGTATTCACCTTGTAGTGACGGCGAAGGAGATTCCACTAAACCATAGCGTCCTGTGGGTGTAGTAAGAGGAGACAGAGAGAAACTGAAACAGATGATGAGGAGATGGACAGCAGCATCTTTCTGGTAACAGATCAAAATAGCATTAAAGTATTCACCTTGTAGTGACGGCGAAGGAGATTCCACTAAACCATAGCGTCCTGTGGGTGTAGTAAGAGGATACAGAGGCAAACTGAAACGGGGGATGGCCAGCAGCATCTGCCTGGTAACAGATCAAAATAGCATTAAAGTATTCACCTTGTAGTGACGGCGAAGGAGATTCCACTAAACCATAGCCTCCTGTGGGTGTAGTAAGAGGAGACAGAGGGATACAGACACAGGGGATGGCAATGAGCATCTTCCTGGTAACAGGTCAAAATAGTATAAAAGTATGCTTGCTACTCCGCCTGCTAAGTGTGGTAACTACGCCAAATATCCAGTCTATTAGACAATCCCTGGTGATTTCCATGTTCAGCGGTGGACTTTTGATGGACCGTAATAATGACGATAATGAGTTCTACTCATCATTGCTACGCTTCATAATAAAAACAAAAATGTAACATCTCTGAAAATATGTATGAAATAAAAACTGCATAATAGCACCGCTAATAGTAAAAAAGTAGCAGCCTACTGTAGAGTATTGTGACAAAAAAAAAAACGTTCGCTGCGCTGAAACCAACGCGGGATGACTGAATTCAAATCGTATAAAATATTTTCCGAAATATTTTCTTATCTTCACAAATATGCAGATTTGTGGAGTGGTACTGGTAGTGTAAGAGGTATCCCCCCCCCCCCCGACTTGTAGGGTTATCTTCAAAACTACCTAAATTTTCGTTATTTGTGTAGATTATGAAAAAATATAACAACTTCTTTTGATTATTAAAAAAAAGGTATCAACAATTAAACATGAATGAGTGCATTTTCATCAACATTTAAAGCCTTAAAACCAATATAAGTTTTAATTTTTTTACTCTTGCAATTTTTTTTTCGTAAATCCGCCGTAATAATGAAGATTTAAAAAAATCGTCGAAATCGGATGATTTATCGATTTTCTAGAGCTAAAAAACGAGGTGACCGCGATAGTATAAGAATGTCTACTATCTCCCTGATAATAACTGATAATAAAAAAACTGCGAATGCCAACCCGCCTGCCAAATATGGTGACTGAAGTAAAATCCACGCGGGAGGTCTATGTTCAACCTTGGTGAAAGAATGACTGAATGTTGTTTCATTTCAATTGGTATGTACATTCTTGTTCCTAGAAACAATTGATCTTGTTTTTTTTTATATAAATAAACATATCACAACATATTTATTATATATTTGCGTCCCATTTTATGAAATAAATGCCCGTTTGAATCACGTACTTTTCATTTAAATAATAATTTTATCCTGCCTATACAAATGCAAATGTAACATAAAATTAACGACAAACTTAACTGACTAGGTATACTTACTAAAGTTGTTACATAGAATCAAAATATTCTAGGTGTGTTTTCTTTTCACTTTTTCTCTTGACTTGACTAGCGTGAACAAACTTTCAAATTACTTTTAGGAGTTAATATCGAGACATCAATAAAGCTAAAATTGTAAGAAAACGAAATTTGCTTTCAGTAGTAAAGTAATATCAAAAAAGTTTAATTCTTTCTTGGAAGTACGTTTCTTCAGTAAAGTTCTAAGTAAAAGAAAAGCAAATGAAAGAAAATTTACACTAAAAATATATATATATTTTAATTTAAACGTTTTCAATAAAAGCAAACTTAAACATTATCTTCGATTTTCGTATCCGCGTAATACGTCTCTATTATTTTAGACGCCGGTTCGCGTTTCACGAGTTTTTGCGAGTCCTCCAAATCAATGGTGAAAAAGTGATTTAAATTTATATGAAATCTCTATTAAGCCGGTTTTTCGAAAAGGCTGCAGCACCATAGAAGACATTTGTACCCTTCAGCTAATTTCAACAGTTGATTAAGAAGTACAATCTGCCACTTTATCTTGCGTATGAGGACTGACAGCCTTTGATTCTGTTAAAATTTGGGCGGTGCTACAGTCCTTTCAACGATGCCGAGTTAAATGTCAGTGAGGTACCTGCGGGTAATAAGGCCTGTCGGCTAATAAGGCATAAGTAACAAAAACCTTATTTATAATAACCGCGTTCTCGTTCAAGGAGATAGTAACATACTCTTATAACACGATAATGTCTCTACAAGTTTGCAGAAATGCGCTACCCCGTCCTGCCACCAGAGTTGCATTGTCTATAGATATGACCGCACTAATAATAAAACACACCAATAATAAAAATCAGTCCAAAAAAATCGTAGGTATGTTTTGTAAAAATTACACATAGCTATCTAAAATGGTTTT
The DNA here is from genome assembly GCA_907164705.1 of Parnassius apollo. Classification (NCBI taxonomy): domain Eukaryota; kingdom Metazoa; phylum Arthropoda; class Insecta; order Lepidoptera; family Papilionidae; genus Parnassius; species Parnassius apollo. The sequence goes on along the minus strand of CAJQZP010001146.1, from coordinate 5,268,631 downwards.
CTTTATCTTTATGAATAGATGCTTTGTTGATCTAGAAGATTTGAATAACGTATGGTGGTAATTTTTTTTTAAATTCATTTTTCTTAAATATTTGGTCCGTGGTTATTAAGGCCTACTAAATTTCACCATAAGCCGTATTATACTCCTACTCTCACTTTCAAAATGTATAATATATAAATCGTATACTTTTATTATCAAACTAATGTAGTCAGAAGACGTCCTAGTTTCAGCTGTCTAAACAGTACAAAGACAAAGTGTGCCGAGGAATTAGGGCTTTGACAATAGAAGTCATTATGTTTAAATTATTAGTCCTGCGCTTAAGCTGTGCTTGAGAATACATTCGGACACTATAATTTTATACTTAGCAGATAGGTTAGTCTCCGTTGAGACTGGCCGCTGTGACAGGAATTCGGTTGGGAGGACACTCAATCTAACAATCGACCCAATACACAACTCAACCTAACACTCAACTCGAGACACAACTGACGTATTGATGATAATCACGAAAATGCGTATGTTTGTCAATTTGTTCATCATTATACTAAAGACTTTCAATGCTGTTAGGCGATACTATTAATAGTACCTGGATGACCGAGCTTTCCTCGGTATTTTTTTTTTGGAAATCGGAAGACACCTGTGCTTGAGAATACATTCGGACACTATAATTTTATACTGAGCAGATAGGTTAGTCTCCGTTGAGACTGGCCGCTGTGACAGAAATTCGGTTGGGAGGACACTCAATCCAACAATCGGCCCAATACTCAACTCAACCTAACACTCAACTCGAGACACAACTGACGTATTGATGATAATCACGAAAATGCGTATGTTTCAATTTGTTCATCATTATACTTTCTTTTAATGACTTTCAATGCTGTTAGGCGATACTATTAATAGTACCTGGATGACCGAGCTTTCCTCGGTATTTTTTTTTGGAAATCGTGTGTTTTGGAAGTTATATTTAGATACAAATTACATACTGATGAAACATGAATAATATTTTTTGATCTTATTGACATAATAGAAAAAACTGAACTGGTTATTTGAATAAAAAATCATGAGTGCAATTAGTTTAATTTAAATTTTCGTATTTTTAAAAAAATACTAAAAAAAGAGCTCGAAATAATAGATTTTCTCATAAAACAAGAAGAAAGAACTTGAAAAAAAAAAAAAGGAAAAGAAGTCGGACCGAAGACAGGACGCGAACCAAGGAACTACGATTTCGTGACCGCACGATATCCACTTGAGCTATTACGATCATAAATACACTGTCAAAATTTACCTTCTCCAGCAGTTTTTCATTGCCTGAAAACACGGACAAAATGACATTTTCTAAAAATGAAACCTAGCTAGATCGATTTTTTCATTCGATTTTTTTTTATCTTACCCCTTTTTCTTTATTATCTTACCCTAGTAAAATAAGGCCAACTAGCAAGATTTTTCGAAATGTTTAATTTTTTTATGGCAAATGTTAAAATTTTTCGTTTATTATTTATTGAGGTTATTAAAATAATGACTTTTATTACAAGCTGTAGACCAATTTGGATATTTCTCAATTTATTCCGAATTTCCCTTAGGTAGGTCCTATTACCTTATATCGATATGCTGAAGTGTTTGTACGGAAAAGCTACGATGGCTATCCGAGTACAAAATCAGAGTACGAAACCTATCCAACTGCAGAGAGGTGTAAGGAAAGGCTAACCTTATATCACCGAAACTCTTCACCGATGAAGGACTGGAAGGGATACGGTATCAACATCAATGGTGAGAACGATTTGCCGACGATATAGTCATTGTGGCAAAATTGCTGAAGAACCTTAGCACTATTACGCAATATTTTCTCCCAACACGCGAACAAGACAAAGATCATGTGTAACGTCCATGTCATACCTAAAAGAATAAACAGAGTTTCAACTCCGCTGGCATAAACTAAATTAGTAATTGCAAATTTGAGTGCTATATGGTAATAAGCACTATCATGTATTCTTTTCTTGAAAAAGTCTCAAATAATAATTTTTGCCAAATACCAGGCACACTTACTTCACAAACGCAATATAGCGGCAAAACGACCTCTTTATATCGTTAGACCATACTGTAAGCACGTTACAAATCTTTTGAAGCACCTTATGAAGTTTTCAAGGTTATACAAGGACAAGGTGGCATAATTATTTTATGTTCCTTTGTCTTATTGTAAAAAAGTAAATTTTAAAAGTAATTATTAATATTTTTTTTAAACTTTTCACCAAAATAGATTAAAGGTAAATTATATTAAACCCCCGGTTTAGGCAAAAATAATTTTCAACTTTTGTAATAAGTAAATACATGGGTGACCTGCCGCTAGATAGAGTAACAACCTGCTAAAACATGCAGGAAATCGATAGATGTAAGTGGCTCAGGACCGTGTTTTGTGGCATTCCTTTGGGTAGGCCTATATTCAGCAGTGGACTTGTGAATGACTGTAATGATGATGATGGTTGTTCTTTAAAATACTCATTAGGATTCTTAGTTTATGAAATATTGAGCTATAAGGATGTATTCTTTGTTGAAGTTGCTTGCATGTACAGGAGCTGTAGGCTATAGTTAGCTTATTTGCTATCACTCTAATATTTAAAAATAGGGGGCCAACAGCCAAGAAACAGAAACTCAGAATTAAGTTAGGTTGTAATTTCACATGATAAAATGATGCCGATGTGGCCCTAAACTGTTTTTCTATATTGAATTATTCCTGTCACCAAGAATGATTGTTCCCATATCAGAAGTCTGACCATTCTGGGATAGAAGCGTGAAATTTTCTTCATTCGCTGGGATTTTCGCCAATTGCCTTGATCTTCTCATGTGTACCAGACCAGATTAGTATAACAACAAATATGGCGGTATAAGTTAGCAGATTGGGATGAAATGTGATGACTACTGAACCGATATAATGCTCCAAGTGATGAAATATTTTATCCCATTTGCTGACGCACTCATCGTTCACAAAGCTCGTCTGTTATTCAAACTTAAACTTAAAATAAGCTCAGTCGTGTCGCGTATCTATACTGGACGTCGTGACGGCAAAGCACCAGATATAAGCTTTATCAAAAGGGTTTTTATTTAGGATACCAAGTCCTACAAATAATCGTTATGGAGAGCCATTTTTCATTGCATGAAACATATCTCACAGAATATCAGCGTAAAATAGTAGCTTAATGCTGCTGTGTTTCGTATGTTGAGTGTAGAGGACCGGAGACCCTTTTTACAGCAAATGAGGCGTTCCATCTTAGTCCTCAGGAGTGACAACGCATCTGCATTTTGATTCGTAATCGAGGATAGATGTAGATGTCCATGGGTCATAGCAACCACTTACCACCAGGTTGATTGTGTGCTCGTCTATCACTTTATTCTATAAAAAACATATAGACACCTAAGTTTATAAAGCTCTTTACCCGACCATTTGGCTTTTTGGTTAGTTAGGCCTTTAGATCTCTCGTGAAGCAGTCGAAATAAGCTTTGTCGGTTCGTAATGCCACCTTGGGTAAAAACGTCGGATAGCACACTAACGGATGTAAATAGAAGAAAAGCAGAATCGTTCGCGACCCCTTTTTGTCTGAAATTCATGTCTTTAAGGTAGCAATGTACGTCTCAGTTACCTCACTGTAGTACCTCTATATTGGAGATTTGCTTTTTTATCTTAAATTTCTTATGTACTGATTCTCATTTAGCTTACTGCTTACGTGCTACCGAAATTATATATCTCTGATACACATATTTAAAAAAATGAAAACTTAAAATATTTTGCTCCCAATTTCTGTATTAAACTACGATACATTCATTTATTTAATCTTTATTATACACACTTTACACTAAGAGTTAGAAATAGTGAAATTAATGCCTTATGGCAATTCTGCCAGTCAACCCTGGTTTAAGAAATTGTGTAATAAAAAAAATATGATAAAATGTAAATAAATAGAATAGTGTACAATATACATTTAACCGTGTAGTGACAGTGCAAGAATATCCACTATCCTATATCTTCATGTAGGTATCGTAAGGCGTGTGGCCGTGGTAGGAAAAGGGGAGATCTCCCGCCGTGCAAGGTGTTCTGCCCGGGGACGGCCGACACTCCGTGTGATAGTTCGGAGAAGTTCTATATATACTGTTTATGATTCGGAATGTTGATAGCGTGATTTAGGCTTCGGTGTGTTTCGGTGTGCTAGTGGCGCGACGGCAGCGCCGATACAGGCGTCTGTAGCAAACTGAGACTTGAGATGGGCAGGAACATCCTTCTTGATTCTTTGAAAGAAAACTCCTCGTAATTATAAAAAAAATTACAATTTTCCACCCGTCTGCCAAGCGTGACACTATGCGTGCTTGTCTATGTTCAGTAGTGGAATTTTGTAGGCTGTATTGGATGAATGTAAAATATACATAGTATACAAAATACAACATAATATGGCACTATTAAGAAATAATTAATAATAATTGTATAATAACAGAAAAAGGTAGTTTGCAAAATTGCAAAACGACATTCTTACCAGGATTAAGAAAGAAATGCTTCGATGGTTTAGCTACGTAAAAATTATAAATAGGGAAGGCTTTCGCACACATTCGCGGCCCCACCAACACCGGACCCCCATAGCAGCCCCTCCTTGGGAAGGTCTTCACCCTATTTCCCTACTCGGTTAAGGTGCACCAGAAATAAAAGACGCGCCTTCTTCTGCGACCTCAGCCTCTTGTGACCTCAGCTTTTGTGTCTGCAATCGAGTCTATGTTAAACAAAAAATATTAGTGACAAAGGTAATTTATGCTGCATAAATAGAAGTGAGTAGCATAATGAGCAACCTTCGCGTTAGAGGGAATTTATCGACCAAATTGGCGATACATTGAAGATGGACCAAATTAAGAATACACAATACCGAACTTGTATGCTCTAATGCAATATTAGGATGTGAAAGAAGCGGAAGAGGTGTGCCAGCATTGTGCCTGACAATTTAACGTAACTGTAACTGAAAGTGTATGTAAATAAATATTAAACGGACAACAAAATATTTTGAAAAACCTATGTCTGGACTATGATAAAATTACAAGGGATATTATTTATACTTAAGAGGAGTATTACAAAAAAAAAAACGCGAAATTAAAAAAACAATTTGTTTAATCAAAACAAATCATAAAATAGTTCGTTTTCTCTACTATAATAAGCTTAACGCAAATTTCAGATAACTTATTTATTTATTTAGTAATAATCATTCTCACGATGCATGTTTAGGCTAAAACTCTGAGAGACATTATTTAGGAGCTCTAATTTGTAGATTCTATTGTATATCGACCATAAAAAAAATATTTTTATCTCACAAATATCCTATACTTTAATAATGATGAATAAATTTTAGTAATTCGCCTTTCATTTAAGGAAAAACATCGACATAGTTCAATTAACGACCGAAAAAGCTTTGATACAAGCCCCAATATCTCCGAAGTTCTACATAATTTTGACGTAAAGTTTATACCAAAATAATAATCAACATTTGCTTAAACTATGCTATGATTTTTACTTTTTAAATCTTTACGATTATTTTTCATTAATTAAATAAAAGTACCATATATTTCATTACTCCGACCATTTGAATTAATTACCGCGCGAGCGCTTGTCGAGGTTGGACCTGCGTCACCTGATGTCGCGTACTCTGTCTCGTTTCGATATTATCGTATCGTCGATTGCCGTACAGGCGCTGCTATTTTGGCCTGTGTTCTGAAATAGAATCTAGTATACTGGGCAATGCAAATAACGTCATAAATCAACGTCATACATTCGTCATTTCAAAACATTGGTCAGTATATGACATCCTACATTTGCGCTATATTGCAAACGTACACCGTAATTTGACTCTGTCAAACATTAATTGAAATAAAAATTAACGTCATTTAGTACAAATAATTTACTTTTAGGTTAATTACAATAATTCTATAACTTACCAGAATATGCTCTTGACCACTCTTCCTCAGTAACAAAGAATGGGTATGATTTCTCATTCTTTATTTAACTGTGTAAGCTCTGCTATTTTTTGTATTTTAATAAATAAAAACAAATTCTGGTATGCTTCAGTCAGCGTACTTAATACAGGCGTACTAAAATTGTTTTAATACGGCGGGATATCCGACACAATATGGCGGCGGCACGCCAGTATAGCGTCAATTAATGACGTCATTTATATTCGCCAGTATACTGGGTTCTATTTCGGATTACAGGCTTGATATTTTGTGCATGCTAGAGCATCGTTAACTACGATCGCAGTTTTTGACCGTTAGAAGTACTTACTTTCGTACAATATATTTTAATTATGCAGTATATTTTTATTGTAGTATTAAGTTCGCACATATTATTATACCAGATAGTTAACTCATTATAGTCATTTCGATTGTAGCTGAGCTTTCTTACAAGTCGGAATGAGGAAAAATAAATATGTACAAGTATCAATGCGTCACTGAACGTAAAAAAAGAAATATCCTATCTCTGGAGAAATAATAGTGAAGAATAAAAATGCGCGCTTGCCGTATAGACTGACCCAGATTATGCAGTAAATGTACTAAAAATCTACAAAGACGTCCAACTTTGGATTTTGAATATTATGTTACCCAAGTTACAAGCGTTTTATGAAAAGTGTGTAGTGCCAGAAATTATTGATTTGAGATAAGCTCGGTCAATGGTTGCAACCGTACTATTTATTTATTTATTCCACTATGTTACCGTTAGTAGATATAATAGATTACTGATTGTTACTGCGTAACTACAAAAATATTTATGTGTACTTATTTTAACACTAAGGTTCATAAATTATGAAAAGTATATCAAAATATATTATAATAAATTAATTAGATAACATAAAAACGACACAAGATCGTTTAGTTGCTATACTCACAGTATCATGCTGCGAGCGAGTGAATAGAGATATGAAATAAAGTATCGCTCGCGTAGTTTGTCACCCGTTCCGTGCGTAAAATACCTAATTTTGCATAACGTCGAAATGTAAGAGGGCTCTTAATAGATAATATCGGTAATAAAACAAAAGGGAGAGATAAAAATGGTCAAATAATTCAGATGGAATTAGTATTCTCAATATAATATTCTCGACCCAGTCCATGCTATTAACGACAGTAATCTTTTTATATATTTATGAATAGTTGAAATACAATTTATAAAGCACTCCAATATCTGGAGCAAATTGAGTATCTTGAAAACAATTTTCAAAGTAATCTAATTCTTCTATATCCATTGTATTACAATTCAGCGAAAGCAAAAACGTTATTTTTGACAAACACGTTTTACTTAGTAATAAAAAGCACCGTTTTCATTTTAGAAATTAAATTAAAAAAATCCAATTTACGATTTTTATTTGTTGAGCGTGCTCAATCAAGAGATTTGAAAATGTTTAGACATGAGAAGCTTTCTGCCCCTTACAACAGAAGAGGAATATGTCCAGTAGGCTACTTCAGCCGGCTGATGATGAAAAAAAAACTAATTAATAGAAGTGTGGTGTTACCTTGCGGAAATCCATTATATTAAAGTAAGTAATTAAGAATTACTTCGCACACATCCGTTCGGAGCGGTTGCATCGGCGAGTTGTATAAATAGCTGTTTCACCATCACACACACACCTGAGGATGCCTCGTGTAGAGGCGAAACACGTGTCGTATAGGCGAAACACGCGTCGTATTGTCTTCGATGGTATGTCTTCCCCAATCTAGTGGTTTTGGGAGTAGTGATGCTGGGATTAGTGGTGACGGGATTAGTGTACGCAATTGAGGGAGGGCGAAAGGTGCTCTTCAAACTAGGTGAGACACATCATTTTTTTTTGTTGAGCGGATGTATGCAAAGTAATTCTTAATTACTTTAAAAAAGAAAACTATTCAATGCTTAATACATTCAATTTCATACACATCACTTTTGATACAATTTCCGATTTATCGTGTGCCGTGTAGTGGCGGTGTAAGAATATCCAATACCCCATATCATCTCGTGGGTGTCGTAAGAGGCTACGGAAGGAAACAAATCAGTAGATGGGCAGTAGTGTCTTGCGCTCACCAAGTGTGGCAACGAACGTAATATGAGACAATCTAATACGTGGTTTAGCCACGCTGCAGCTGTATTATGGTTGTAGCACGAATGGGTCGGCTCGACCGGGGAAGGACCACGCTCTCACAGAATACCAGCATAAAATAGCAGCTTGATACTGCTGTGTTACCTATGGTGAGTGTGGAAATCCGGAGACCCTTTTTTACTGGAAACGAGGCATTCCATCTTAGTCCTCAGGGGTGACAACGCATCTGCATTTTGATTCTTAATCGAGGATAAATATAAATGTCTATGGGCCAGAGAATCCATTTACTGTCAGGTGGACTGTGTGCTCGTTTGTCATCCATATTCTATAAAAATGTCTATGAACATAGGCCAAGTTTAGCGGTGGACTTTAATAGGCTGTAACAGAGACAATTTTCTAGTACTTCAAATAATATTTTAATGCTATCATTTTCATGACGTGAATAACATTTTGAAAATATCTAAAACTTTCCTTATGATTAAACTAATTTGATAATTACAGCATTTAACTATTTGTTTGTATGTTATTTTTTAAGACTATAACGTGACCGCTTACGGTAAAAACTGTGGGTGGGGTGTGCGGGTGTGCCAATGGAATACATCTCCCTCCCCGAATTCTGGTATTCAAACCAAAAAATTGGAGTGAGGTGGGCTGGTACGTTATCGGATGAATACAAATTGGAACGTAGGCGTAAGACATGGGGGGTTAAGTTCGCCTCTATTGTTTAATATGTATGTCCATCCGCTTATAAAAATTGTTACGCTAATAAAAATAAACTTATTAATAAAAATAAACAAAGCAGGAAAACATCAGTCCTCCAATGTGCCTCCAGTGGTCATCGGTGGGGTGCTTCTAAAGCTAGTAAATAGTTTTTAATATTTGGCACACTTTGTCACAGAAGACCTCCGGGGACGACGAGTATTGAAATTAGGATGTTTTTTTATTTGAGCAGTTCTCAAAAATTTTGTGGCAAATATTTTTTCGTGTGTTTGTTTTAAATGATTTTATTAAAGAATTCGCTAAAAGTAATATAAAATTTGAGTAATTTAATGTTTGTTACCAATAAATATATACCATTTAGGAATAAAACGGGTTTATTTCCGAGCTTGGCATTACCGTGTTCAATTTTGTTACTAAACAAAATTCATTTAATTAAATGTAGTTATTTGATTATTCCGTGTTAAATATTTTATATGATTACATATGAAGGCATTTAAACCCCCAAAAAAAATTTTACTTGTAAAAGTTTGCTAATTTTTAAATTACAATACAAACATTTTCAACTGTGTTACTTAGGACGAAAACCAAACAATTTTTTTCTATGTATTTTAAAATAAAAATAAAATGTAAATATTGTTTGATGATATAAAATTACAATTTTTCGGCAAGTATTAATAAGTAAATATAATTAGTTAAAGTCCAAAACTAAAATTTTTATCAGTTAAAAATCTTCGTTATTTTTATGGACAGTAACAAAATTGATTATGATTGGTAACCAAGAAATTATTAAGGCCCATTTACATTATTAGGAATACTGGTATAATTGGATTTAGTTTAATAAACGGAAAATAATAATAGGACTCTTAATTAAAATAAGCAACCCTTTATTTTAAAATTTATGATGTAACATACGGGAAATAGACTTAATTTCTAGAAATTGGTAGATTTCCCTAAATAAAAGAAAACTCTGTCGTTTGTTGTTGTTAATTAATTCATTTGAATGAGAGTGCATCTCCATTCTCATCAAAATGCAAGGATTTAGTACTATAGATGATATAGAAGTTGTTTTCAAGCAATTTCTAAAAATGCTAAATCTATGCGATTGCATGTCCATTTCAAATCTTTATAAATTTGTTGTAATGATGCTTCTAAGGCTTAATTTATTTATTTAAGGTTTAATAACTAGAGCTATTTCTATTATTCTAGTTTTTTTTTACTTTAGAATCATTTTCAGTTTAATACTGTACAATCTTTTATTTAGTGCTCGCTCGAAAGATTTACATTTTGTTGATTTTTTTTTCGTTTTCTTCAAGTAATTTTTGTAGTTTATGTAACATTTTGCTGTAATATTTCAATGTCTTGTCGCGCTCTCTTTTTTTAATCTTTTTTATTTTCTTGATTCTTTGCCGCTTCTGTCTCTTCCAATGAATGATTGACGTTTTATGATTTTTGTTGATTTTGTTTTCCATTTTGTTTTTCGTCACTAAACTCAGATTTTTTTTATGTTTAACCTTCATTCTTTCTAAATGTTTACGTCTTGATTCTTTTTTTTTATTTGAGATTTCATTCAGCACAATAACATCTCCATAAAAAACTGTTTAAATAAACAAAAACACCACTTCAATGAAATCATCGCCTTTGAAAGTTAGGGAGAAGAGGTATTACTTCGTTAAAGTTTGTTTTTCGTTTATTTGAACATTTGTTTCAACATTTTTTATTAAAAAAAAACTTTCTATATTATAGTTTAAATTTAATTTGGTGATTTATTTAATAAAAAGTAAGAATGGAATATCCTATCACTACCAAAAAAGGAATTATGAAAATCGGTCATGCAATACAAACAAAATAAGTTTTAAATATAACAATACTTTTTGCAGGCAAGCTTTTATACGCATACTAAATTTCATTCAGTTGCTATTAACCATTAAGCAGTTCCTTCATGAGGAGACACTCCTGTCTGTAACATCAGGTTAAATCTGTCAAAAAACTGCTTTGTCATAAAAAAACTAAAAGTGCTTGCAAAATTTTAGCTCAATCGGATACCAACATTGAAAAATGGTTTGCTAATTTTGACGGACATATTTTTACTTACATACGAACAGTGCAAGTTAAATAAAAGCAAAAACATACGTGGTCGATTAGTGTGGTATTTTTTTTTGGAAGCGTGTTTAAAATAAATCATGGCTAAAAACTATGTATGACATCGCCAACATGAAATTCTTTCTGAATTTCAATTAAATATATTCAGCAGATTATACGAGAGCAAAAAACAAATACTTACCTAACGTTAAACATACATTTCATATTCTAATATTTTTTATTCGTTGACAGTAGGCTAATGCATTCGTCCCTTAATGATATCAATTGTGTTACCAATGAGATCAACATATACGTTACCTACTCAAAAGTAACAAAATTGAGGTAACAAAATTTGAGGTTAGGGGATTCTTTACCGCCTAAAAATATTATTTTATTAGCTAACGTTGTAAAAAAATAGTGAAAACAAGAGTGAATGCACATAGAAATCATTGGAAATAAGTTCTTTTTAATAAAGTATGTACTTACCGTTTAAAGTCCAGTAACAAGTTTGAGTTTAATCGGTACCCACGACACTCGTGCACGGATTGTTTGACACAGAATACATGTCAGCCTACCAATTTAAGATGAAAGGACTTCGACATGGAGAAAAATGTTTACACAGCATTAAAAACATCCAAAAAAGTAGTAATTTTTACAAAATATGTGAAATATCATGGTAACAATGTTGATAATCAAAATTGAGTTAAATTTAGGACAACAAATAAATTGAAAACATTAATAAATTAAATAAGTAAATACATGTTCAAAGGTATCATTGTGTAAATAAATAGTGATGTGATTAATCAAAATGGAAAGATGTACTCCTAAAGTTTTATTTTTTGGTAAAATCAATTTTCAAATCATGTGATAGGGGATAGGACAATCTACAATCCATACAAAAAAATAAACAGGTTTCAGAAAATAAATATTTTATTATTTTTAAACGCTTCTGGTAGTATTTTATTTGTGATTAACTATATCTATAGATATGGATTAAAAAGATTTAAAAAAAATCTGATAAATATGGTGTCTTATATAGTCACAAAATAAACACGAACTTAAAGGACATCTAAATTTAAGGCGGTACAATTTTGGTGAGAACTGCTCATTTCAATAGCCTCGCAAATCATCCTTGGAAGTCAAAAACGTCGAACACCTCAGTCCACCCGTGACCATGGATACTGTAAAGTGCTCGAAACGTCGCGAATATAAAATAAGTTTAAAATACGCGATAAAATCCCTAAGAACTAGTTTTATTTAAATCCATGACTTCGTAACGTCGTCGTCGAACCACTTTGAGAGTAAATCAATTTTGCTCGATAAAGGACTTGACGTTTGAATAAAGTAGATTTTGCGCTATTACAAATCAATTTTTTTCGCAATTTTCCAGCGCGTATGAACTGCATATATGTTTTTTGTTGTTTACTGGTGTGTAAATGCAACATATCGTTTTAAATACAGTGATTATTTCATTTATCCTCTCGTCTGTGAGGCGACCGGGTCCCGGTTAGTGACAGAATATGCGCGTCTGTGAAGCGACCCGGATCCGGATCCAATAAGTAGTCCTTCGTCTTGCTTATATTAAGGGTTTTCGCATATATCTTTCTCTTTTTTACTCATTACGAAAGCATAATGCTTAAACATGCTAGCTATTGGACCGCGTCTTTGCCGGATTACGTCATGTAAAAGTCAAATATTATGAGGAGAAGTTCGCCGGTCACATACGTCTAACTACCTTGTTTAAGTGTGTTAAAAAAGGTAAACAGCTGTTAAATAGGTTGATAAAGAAGAAAATACGATGGAAAGGTAAGTTATGTTAAATTTCTTTGAATAATATTAAAGGTGTACCTTATTTTTTTGTAATTTTCGGCCTTTTTTTCAAACCTACTTTGTGTCGAACTATGAGCATGATGTTGATTTGGTTAAATTTTTTTTTAAAACACGTCTAACTCATTAATTTAATATCATGATACTAGTCGCCCACTTAATGAATTTAGCTTAGATTTAGTGTGAAACATGTATTAATACTTAAAAAGTAATAAATAGATGTACTTTACTTTCAAACCGGGAATCGGTCTCACCACAGATATTGTTTGACAGATCCTATTTAGGACGAAGTATAGTATGGATATCCCCTGCGTGTTAGAATTTTTCAATCGACTTCACAAAGAAGTAGGAGGGTCGTAATACGACTGATTTTTTACATGTTTGTTATCCCATTTTACTTCATTTACATTTACACACATTTTAATATTTGTTATTATTATTGAAAAAGTATTCTTCGCCCAATGGGGTGAATTTAAAGTCGGTGTTTTTTTTTTGTTTAAGCACTACAGGTTTTTAATGTTTCATAATATTTTTGAAAAGTTATGTACGTAAAATTTTTATTTTCATGATTTTTTTAAATTTCTGTTTGGAATTTTTAATGCTATTTCCGTTTAGTGTTTTTAATTGCTTTGTTCTGTTTTGAAGAGGTGGACAGACTAAAGGCGCCGGTGGACGCAGGGTACGCAGGGTCTCTGGTCCACGTACGCGTGGTGGGCGGCCTGGAGGAGATGGTGGCGGCTTACAAAGGCCTTTATCTGACTCGTAATAGCGGCTTTTTATTACCACATAAATAATTATTATACAATTAGTAACATATATATAATGCTCAAAATTGTATTTTAGGATATTCAGTGGCACCCTCGATGATATCTCGGAGACTCAGGCTCTGGAGAGAGCCATAACCTCTAAACGACCACGAATTCTTCCTGAACCAAGACCATCGTCATCGACTACGTAAATATTTATGAATTATATCCGTTTATTAAATTATGTAGAAAATAATGCGTCTACATGTGATAATAATTTGGTGTTTTTAGAAAACAACGTTTGTGGTCGTCTCTGGAGGTAATGACATGCGGCCCAGCTTCAGAACCAATCACACTGCCTGAGAGCCCCCCTACGCCTGCCACACTGTGTGCACGCTCTGGTCCCCCTTCACCCGCTCTGTAATTATTGACAATTTTATGTATTATTTTACATAGCAATTTTCTGTTAAACTAAATTAAACATATAAACAATTGCAGGCTACTGTCACATTGAATGTGACAGTAGCGGGGCCTCTACGCCACATTAAATCGTAATCGATGCAGTAAAACGAACGTTAGTTTTAGTATTTTAATTTTAGAAGTAGTAGTAGTAAAAAAGAAACTAAAATTGGCATAAACTAAAAGAAAATGGGCCACTATATGGGCTTAACGTATTAACATTATTTTTATTGACTTTACTATTTATATATTCAAAGATACTGAGGACCCCCCTGCTGGATAACAAAAGCGGCGGTGCTCATGAGTACATGCAAAAATAAATACGTATTAAGATCAAATTGATCTCAATTTTTTTTGATCTATATATTTTTACAGAATTTCATCTACGTCATCCAATCACCCAAGACAGCCTCTTAGGGATGATGATATAAGCACAATACTAAACTATGGTATCTGAATTTTTTTATTACTACATCTTGTGACGGAATTCTATCAATAATTTTAATGATGTAGTAATTAAGATGTTTTTTCAGACAGTGAAGAGGACTCCTAGCACGAGGGGGAGAACGATGACTTTACCACAACGCCAATGGTTCCGAGAGCTGCACGATTTTATTTTCAAGACGAGGACAACGATGTGGTTAAAACTGATGCGATTCCGTCGTTTCAATGGCCACCTCAGTCGCAGCAGCCGCAGCAGTTCGAGGCCGTACTACCGATTTTTAATATCCCCGATCCCGAACCCACAACCAATCCTGAGCCCACAACCGATTCCGAACCCACAACCGAGCCGGAACCCACACCTGAGTTACAACCGTCATCAAAATTTGTGTTCAATTGGATAGCGTTCTCGCAACCTCAAATTCCACCTGAGTTGAGAAGAGAACCTTTCTCCGACAGTAATGGGATCGGCAAATAATGGAACACATAGCTAGTGAAACAAATAAATATGCTCAACAGCTGGCAACGTACATGCTGGAGGAAGGCTCCATACGCCCCAACAGCCGTATTACCAAGTGGCAGCCCACCGACGTCGATGAACTATACGTGTATTTGTCAAATCACGTCTCGAGGAGTACTTTAATAAGACTGAGGAAATTTTCAGTACACCCGGGTTCTCGGCGTCGATGAAGTATGATCGTTTTGTGCTGTTGAGCAAGTGTCTCCATTTCCAAGACAATGATAGTTGTAACCCGGAATTGATGACGCGTTCTGAGGCCAAATTGTTTAAAATTAAACCTGTACGTTTTTACAACGCGACCATTTTAATTCCAGATTCCCACAACTATATTACATGTCCCAAAATGTAGCTTTGGACGAGAGTCTAACTATGTGGAAGGGCTGGTTAGACATAAACCAGTTTATAAAAAATAAGGCTGCTTCAGTAGGAATAAAAACCTACGAAGTATGTGAATCCCAGACTGGTTACTTGTGGCGTTTCGAAGTCCACGCAGGGCAAGATGATTCCTCGACTCCACAAGAAGGTCCAATTTCTGGAATTATCCCCTCCTTAGTGATCAGGCTTTTAAATGGTCTTGAGCACAAAGGCCATACTATCAGGATGGATAATTTTTACAATTCCCCAGCTCTTGCGCGAGAATTGAAAGTTCGGGGCTTTGACTGCGTGGGAACGCTTCGAACAAATCGCCAGTTTGTTCCCTCAGAAATTACAAACTTAAAAAGAAGTGACATGTCGATTGGTCAATTGTGTGGCTGCACCTCGCAGGATGTGGATATCGTGGTATAGAGAGACAAGAACCGTGTAGCTCTTATTACGACATACCATGGTTTAGCATCTGTTAGGTGTGGTGACACTCTAAAGCCCTCGATCATATCAGATTATAATATCTGTATGAGAGGGGTCAACCGAAAGGATCAAATGATCGCCATGGTCCCGATTGAACGAAAGCGTACTCGAGTGTGGTACAAAAAATTTTTCAGACGCCTATTGAATATGAGTGTTCTAAACGTAAGCGTACTTACTGAAACATTACTGAAATCACAACACCAAATTACCCACCGAAATTTTCGTAAAATTTTCGTAAATTTTGGTGGGTCAATTGATAGCACATCACACGACTGCACAAATAGTTGTAGCTCCTTCGGTTTTAGGGGGGCATTTTCCAACACAATACGAGTTTATTGCCGGCAAATAACATGAGCGGTTGCGACGTTTGTGCGCCGTGTGCAAAAAACGAACAACCGCTTATTGCAAAGCGTGCAATGTCCCCCTATGTGTATTTACCTGGTTTGAGCCACACCACTCTCCACAGTAAAACTATACAAAAACACTATCCTAAAACGCATAAAAGTTCTTTTATAATATTTCATACAAGAAAAAATAAAGAGCCGTATCCATATTTTTCTAACCTCATTGTGACTAAAGTGGTTGTTTTTTTACAATTTTTATCAACATTGTTCTTAAAATATTTTTAGGAAACAAACTTATTTTTTGTTTGAATTTGATACCTTGTTCTATGTAAATCTTGGTAAATATAACACTCTTTTGATAGTATGTACCTAAAACCAAAGAAAAAGAGATTTAAACACTGTGTTTTGTGCCCATTTTAAGTACCATATTTGTGCAGCTTTACTCAAGTTATATTAATCTTAGAACTATGTTGCTATTTCAACTTGTAGCTGATATGCTCAACTTACTGTAAACATAAAATGTTTGACCTTTAAACAAAGAGTCTTTTCAAACCATTGAGAAATATGACGGCCAATTAAAATACCAAACAATTTGGTTGATTTTAGTGGCTTTTATTAAAACAAGTAGTGTGTAAAAAAATGTATGATGACGTGTGATGTTTGTATTATTTTTTTGTTTAAATATCTCATTCTATTAATAAAATAACATATAAAAGCTATTAATTGTTTTATTTGTACAATAAATAATAAAAATCATCAAATTTGGAGGAACCTACATTATGGGCTATATTTAACCGTGCAATTTGATAAGAATGATAAAAAATTGAATAAAATTTGTAGAATTGTTGTCTTGGAGTCATAATTTACTAATAAATATCCATAATTCTAATTATAATTAGAGATTTCCAATTGGGATGAAATAATATCCCCTCCCTCCACAAGCCCTGACTGTGTTGCGACCGGGAGCCGGTTGCACACATCTGACAAATGCGGCTTTTGACAGCAGTTGTAAGGTTAAATAAAAATATATAAAATAAAATCTTATCATGATCGATAATAGCGATAATAGATGCTACGTAACATTTTTTAATCTGTGGTAATGGTAACCGCGCAATTTGCATGTTCGCATCTCCATTTTTAATTACTATCCACCCTCCCACTCCTTTTGTTACCATTTTTTCCTTAAAAACTGTATTTCTGCAGCCTCGCGCGTAACTTCAGCCCGGTCAAGATAGAAAGCACGCGGTTTATGCGCAATTCTTCTTGTCGCACATCTTCACTTGCTCCATTTTTTTTATTTAAAAGCCTGGTAACCGTAATTAATGAACGGGTTTATGTAAGCAACCCTGTACCACTGTATTCGGAATGAAATTGTAGTCATATTGATATTGTTACGAGCTTGATGTTCATGACGATAAAAATTGCCGATAGAATTACCTAAATTAACACTTTAATTTTCTTCACACCAATTAAAACTTAAAACACTGATAATTAATCACACTGATTCACTTTATTTCGCTCCGAAGCTTCGCTTGTCTCGCCAAATTCAATACTTCCCCGATCACATCTTGCAGCGCCTATAAATACAAATTAGCACCGAAACATCCAGAATATTCAAGTAAATACGCGCAAGGGGCCGAGAGTCTCGAACTCTGTCGACTTCTAGAAGCTTAGTTCTTCGTTCCGAGACTAGATGGCGCTGTCGGTTGAAAGATTAGTGATGTCATTTTCTGTGCCGGAGTGCCGGATACATGACTTTGACTTATTCGCGCAACAATATATATATATATAAAAGTGGTTAACGGCACACGGCAACCAGGTATTAGGGACTAGAAAAAGGTAAGCAACCCAACTGTTACATATTGTGTGTTTTGAATGCTTTCCGTTGGAACTTAGTTCATTTAGCAATGTTGTATTTGTGCAATTACTCAGAGTTATAAAGCACCAAACAACTCAAGATGACTGACTCACCCGGATGGCGATAAGCTCGGCTGAATTCGACGGAGCCATTCCTTAAGACCCGTCCATATGCTTGGTGTTTGTCATAATCGTCCTCACGCTTGGCGAGCGTGTCAGTATTTTCTGAATCGGCAAACGTGGCGGACGACGAGCTTGTGGCAGCTTTCACTTTCGGGTTGACCTATTTTATTTTTATTAATTTTAAACAAAATGGACTCAAAAGAAGAAGACGAAAGCGATGGCGGATAATAAAAATTCACAAAAATCGTACAAGGTAATGGTAATATACGTAGCAATACAAATAGTGTACATTTACAGTCTATTATTTAATAGTAATTCATGATTTTTTCTCTTTTAGAAAATTTATAGAAGAAAAATTTTATTGAGCTTCTTTATGAACCATCAGGAGTTTCATAACTTCTGCCGTATGAGTTTTGCAGATTTTGAATTCTTGCTAAACAAAATTTCTCCCCTCATTTCGAAGCAAGATACTGACTTCAGAGACGCCATACCAGCTAAATATCGTCTAGCAATAATATTAAGATTCACTGCAACTGGTGACAGTTATAAAAGTTTACAGTTTTACATCTGAAGTCTGCAAAGCTATTAACCAAATTCCGAGAGACGAAATAAAGGTAAAGCGTTTTCATCATCACTCATTTTTTTCAAACTTTTAAACTAAATAGTAATAAATGAGAAATGTTTATTTCCAATAATTTATCTAGTTCTAACAGATATTTTACGGCAAAATTTCAATCATATAATTTCTCCAGGAATAAAAACTGTCAATGCGAAATCGCTATAGCTGCTAGGTGCCCCGTTCTTTCTCGACAGTATTAAACCTGTTTTAAAAACAAAATTTGATCAATTGTTAAAACCACGTTCATAAAGTGTATACCTTGAACCCTCACATACACATACTTACTTCGCTCGAGCCCAGTCTGGAAATGTTCGGATATTTTAAAAGATGTTGATTTGACTTTAAATACAACAGCCTGGAATCAAGCTACTTTACCTATAATATTTGGTGGAATCGGTGTAAGAAATCTTTCTAACGTTGATTTGCCTGCTTTCGTTGTTTCCGTGCATAGTGTCAACTGTCAACGGAAATCAAAAAATTTTTTTGATTTCCGTTAATTTATTTTTTATTTTTATAACGTTAAAAATTAAGTTCAATAAGTGACCAATGTTGCATAAAGGCTTAACAAATTTAATAAATTAATGAATCTTAATCTAAATTCAATCTTCTACTTTTCCTACGTAAGAAAGATGTTGTGTTATATTGCTTAGAAACTTTGTTTCGACTTAAGTTTCACAAAGTTAATTTTTATTCCGGGAGTTGCTCTGTTGTAAATAAGAATATGTACTTTACTTTTTATATGGAAACATTTCTTTGCATACCCGAATCGTGGGTTACGTTAGACTCACATCTCCTTAGGCTTACATTCGATTTCTCATTAGCCTCAGCTACGCGTTAATGACTCCTCCTCAGAAGAGGAAACGAACTACCAGAATCTATTTCGAAAATATCATGGGATCAGGAAAATGAGGAAATAGAGGTTTGAAACATCAGCCTACCAGTCTCAGTAGCGAATTTGATATATTACTTCGTAGGGGATGAGAGCTAAGTGGACTGTATTTATGTTTTATTGTAAGGGAGAAATTGAACTACTATGAAGAAAGCTAATTACTGTGACATCTGTCTGACTAATAACTTAATTGATGATAATTGCTACTTTAAACTAACGGGGGTTAAGACGAAATTAAAGAAGATACGAATTAATAACTATATTGTACACTATTTACAATTAAAATTCGGCATTAACACTACAACACTATTTCATTACTATACACAGTCTGTTCAAAAAATATCGCGAATTTTGTATTTTTTCAAAAAGTATTTATTTATTCATGAATATCTATTTTGTCTCCCTCAAAGTGATCCCCCTCGGATATAATACACTTGTGCCAACGTTTTTTCCAATCCTCGAAGCATTTAAAAAAATCATTTTTCGTGATCTTTTTCAGTTTTTCCTTCGATGCCGTCTTTATCTCCTCAATCGTGGCGTAGCGTCGTCCTTTCATGGGCCTCTTCAGTTTTGGGAACAGGAAAAAGTCACAGGGGGCAAGGTCTGGGGAATACGGTGGCTGTGGTACCATTATTGTGTTGTTTTTGGATAAATATTCGCGCACAAGCAACGATGTGTGAGCAGGGGCGTTATCATGGTGCAAAAGCCAGTTTTTGTTCTTCCACAAATCCGGGCGTTTCTGGCGGATTGCTTCGCGCAAATTGCGCATAACTTGCAGGTAATATTCCTTATTGACTGTACTACCCTGTGGCAAGAACTCATGATGTACCACGCCCCTGCAATCAAAAAAAAAACTGTGCAAAACCTTCACGTTTGACCGAACTTGGTGCGCTTTTTTCGGTCTTTGCTCATGCAGCAGCTTCAATTGGGATGATTGAGCTTTGGTTTCCACGTCATAATCATAAACCCATGACTCGTCACCAGTTATGACCCTCTGGAGCACATTTGGGTTATCACGGACCGAGTCCAACATCTCCTGAACAATGTTAACGCGATGCTGTTTTTGGTCGAAATTGAGCAATTTTGGCAAGAATTTCGCGGCGACCCGACTCGTGCCCAAATCATTACTTACATGGGGTCGATATGTTTAGGTCCTCAGCAACTTCTCTAACGGTGATTCGACGATTGGCCAATAATATTTTCTTCCTTTATCAATGTTATTGTCTGTTGTTGATGTGCTCGGGCGTCCGGCACGCTGTTCGTCGTTCACATCTTCTCGGCCCTCTGAGAACATTTTGTACTACCGAGAAACGTTGCTTTGATCCATGGATCATAGCAACGTTTCTCGGTGGTGGTGAAGCTACCATGGTATCTGCACCATATGCCACGGTCAACATTCGGAATGCGTTCGCGCACTTTATTTTTTTTCCACACAAAATTTAATACAGATTCTTTGATCCATTTTTTGGAAGACGAGCGAAAACACATCCAAGCAAAACAGCTGTCAGAAATTAACTAAACATTCAAAATGGCCGCCCTTATCAGCATAAGTAAAGGACATGAGTACCAACATAAGGCTACAAAAAAATCAAAAATCAAATATACGTATCCCGCGAAAATTCAAAATTCGCGATACTTTTTGAACAGACCGTATGCACCTAATAGGGAGTTTGAGGGGTCTTCTTCCTTGCTTGTTTTTTCTTGAGAGCTGTAGCCACGAATGACGAAATGTCGCCAGGAGCGCGTGTTTTATTTCTACGGTCGGTGTTACGTAGGCACAGAGTTGGTATAAGCGCTCGTCCTTGCAGGGCCCTGTTCTGATGTGGGGTGCGGGAGACATGTCAAAGCGGGTGCGGAGCGGGGCGACGGATGATTCCTTCTTCGCCGTCCGTAACAGACTTTTTTATAAAACTAAGGTGATAAATGAACAGACAGATCATCTGATGGTAAGTGGCTACTCCAATTCATGGGCCCTGCATCAACTTCATATAAAGTAGGCTACAAATAAGTTATCACCCCTGAGACGAAGATGTAACGCTTCACAGCCTGTAATTGTACCTACTCTGTATACCCTTCAGACCTAAACTCAGCAATGCAAGTTTTTTTTATAGAAAAAGATTGATAAACTATCACGTAGTATACTTAATATTACGTGGATACTACGACCCATAAACATCTACATTTATACTCTATTAAGGATCAAAATGCAGTTGCGTTGTCACCCCTGAGTACTAAGATAAGAACGCCTTGCTTCCAGTAAAAAGTGTCTCTGATTCTCTACACTCACCATACGAAACACAGCAGTATTAGGTTTTCACGCTGGTATTCTGCGAGAGCGTGGTTCTTCTCCGGTCGAGCAAACCCTGGTGGCAGATTTTGTTGCAGAAATAGGTACGTGGTAACTATCTTCCGACCCAGTCGTGCTACAACCATAATACAGCTGCAGTGTGGCTCTACCACGCATTAGATTGTCTCACATTACCATCTTTGCCACACTTGGTGAGCAGGATGGCAACCGCAGTTTTTTTAGAAAAACACTACCGCTCATCTCCTGATTTGTTTCCTTCTGTCATCTCTTATGCCACCCACGAAATGATATGCGGTAGTGGATATTCTTACACATCTATACCATAACTGCAGCGTTACTCTACCGCGCAAGTGCTGCTATTTGGTGGCAGAAATAGGTGCGTGGTATCTACCTTGATGGAAGCATAGGCAGGACAGGAGTCCTACCATCTAGAAAACATACGCCTTGCTGCTGAACATGATGTTGCAGCGGATGGCACTCCTCTCCCCGCATCGCCGATGTAGCTCAACCAGAGTCGTAAAGGGTAGGGCAAGTGACGTATAGTTCTATAAACATATTACTTCCATCGAAAATCCATGTCCACCAAAGTTGAAGGTACAAATTACCCACCACTCCCTTCGTAATTCACTAACTAAAGTGGACTCTGGATCGAAACTTTTATAAATCCTTTTTAATGTAATCAGTAAAAAATTTGTTACAACTTTTTTTACAATATCAGTACCGTAATGAATACAGTAAATAAATTAAAAATATATTAGATTAATTCCAGATATTGATTGATAGTGCGCTCAAACGATAAGAAAATAAAATTAAGATTTCTAAAATAAATTAAACTACACACATGTATTAGTACTATAAATATTCAGTCTTAATATTTTACATGATGTACGAGCAAATAGACAAACAGTCAGTTAGAGAAAGATGTTTCGACTTCTAACTCCTAAAAATTCCGTTAATCCACAAAATTACTACTCAATTGTCTATACTGCTTTTTAATATGAGTATGTATAGACAATAAGAAAAGTGGTCTTGTAAATAGTCTAGAATACATTATGAACATAAATATGTATTTCTTAACATGAAAAATATCTGTTTATAATTCGTATCTAAGAAGAGGTTTTTGGAAAATAACAACAGATGGTATAAGGTATATCAAGATTTATTACCCTGAGTGCGTTCGTCACATAGCTGTTGTTTTGGCATCTTATAATCTCTTGAAGCGTTTTCCAGAGCACGTACCTCGTCTCTTTCTTTTTTATCGCTTGTTTATACATTAAAGAATGTAAATTTTTACAATGCTAACTAATATTTTTCTTAAGGTATCAAATCAACACATAACTGTGAACGACTACAGTAGGAGTTTAACAATCTACTAATAATACTAAAACATAATAGTACTTACTTACTTATCTTCACGCACAATCCCTAACGGGGTAGCCAGAGAGAACAGATCGCCAAGTGTCACGATCCTTACATACCTCTTTCGCTTCTTTCAGGTTCATTATCTTCTTCATACATACGTCTAGGTATCCGAGTACTCTTGACCTTCCCCTCTTCGAGTTATTTGCTCACATGGTCTTCGAAAGTTAGTCACGGTCTACCTCGACACCTTTTAATATTTACTTTCGCGCTATATATTTTCTTCACCATTCGGTCTTCACTCATTCGCTCAATGTGCCCAAACCATCGGAGTACGCCCCTATCAATTTTTGTGATAAGGTCGTCTTTCAATCCTGCCATATTGCGAATCTCTTCGTTTCGCTTTCGGTCGGCTATGGTAACGCCGCACATTTTACGAAGAGATCGCATCTCCACTACATTCAACTTGCTTTTATGCTTCTTCTGGCATACCCAGGTTTCGCTGCCATATAACAAAGTCGGTACCAACACTGCGTTATGTACTGCAAGGCGTGCACTCTTCACTACGCCTTGCCTTTTGACTAACGCATTCAGGGCACCATTGACTTTGATCCCGACAGCGTCACGCCTGTCCACATCTAAATCACACCTTCTATCCCGGCTGAAAGCACTCCCCAAGTATGTAATTTCATTTACCTGTTCTAGACATTCCTGATTTATATATATATATTTCACATTTCGTTCTCTCTTCGTCCTTTTCAAATACAACTTTATTTTGAAAGAAGACCTTTAATTTCACATCCTCTTTCTAATATAATGCTGCAGTTCTGTTCTGTGGTGCAAAGCACTGCACATCAGCATACAGCAGATAATTTACTTTAATGTCACCCAATTTCACACCCAAACAGATATTTTTCAGCTTCTGTAAACAGCTGTCGAGATACAGCATGAACAGCCAGGAAGACATGACACAACTCTGTTTTACGCCCGCTTGGACGCTAAACATGGGTGACAGGTCATGTCCTACCCGCACACAGGCTTTACAGTCATAGTAAAGTGACTACACAGCCCTTAACAATCGACCATACACACCATATTCCGGCAACAGTTTCCACATTTTCTTCCTTATAACCTTATCAAATGCTTTCTCCAGATCCACAAAAGCACAGAAAATCCTCTGGTTAACAGTCAGAAGCTTTTCCGTGATCATGCGGAGAGAAAACATTTGATCCGTGCATTCTCTTTCAGGTCTAAATCCACATTGTGCCTCCCATAATAATCTTTCCGATTTCTCTTGCATCCTACGTGTCAAAACTTTCGAGTAAACTTTACTTGCTAAACTGGTCAAGCTGATCGCCCGATAGCACCCGCAGTCAAAATGTGAACCTTTACCTTTATATAAAGGCACAATGACCGCGGATCGCCAATCATTCGGGACACCTCCCGTCCGCCAGCATAAATTGCACAGCAGATAAAAGCTGTCCTAGACGCGAGGCCCACCGTACTTGACCATTTCAGCAGTAACTCTGTCTAGTCCCGCAGCCTTACCACATTTCAAACTTCGAATCGCACGTTCAATCTCTTTCATGCTGATGACCTCAGTGTCATCGAGGTCCGTGTTTGGAGTGCCAGTCATGGCGTCACCCCCGGATCCTTCACTAAGATCATGACACGCATACATTTCTATATAAAATTCGCTCCATCGCTGCATGACGTCCGATTTTTCTGAGAGGACGTCATTGGTTTTCGAAAGCACTTTGTTCATTCTTAAGGCTATCGCACCACTCCGGGACCTTCCAACCTCTTTCCTGAAGAGTTTGGAGTTTTCCTTAAAGTAGTGCGACAACCTTTCGTCCGCTTCTATTCTACACCTTTCACGTACTTCCTCAATCAATGTTTTCGCATGAACTTTCTGCAGCCTATATCTTTATTTCATCTTCTCTCTTATATGCTTACCGTTACTAGAGGCCAAGTAGTCTAACGATGCTTTTTTTCTTCTTCTTTACAGCTTCTCTCACTTTATCATTCCACCATGCATCTCTTCTTTTACTACTACCTCTTTTTGTCGTTCCCTTTCTTCATCTGCACTTACCATTCCATCCCTAAAGTTCTGCCATGTTCATTCCACATATTATTTTCTGCCATCGATGGTGTCAAGCTGTTCGGCTACCCTCGTGGGATATTTGTCCTTAGTATCCGCTTCCTGAAGCTTCCAACTTCGGATGCAACAGATCGGCTGTGGTTCTGTTACTGCCGTCCGGTAGCGCCAACCCGCGAATAAACCCCTAAGTATAGTAATTACTAGATAGTGATCCGTTCCCAGGTCAGCCCCTGAACACTCGTATATCCATCACCTGTTTTCGCAGTCGGTCATCCACCAGGAACAAATCAATCATACTTCTTTCATTCTTTCTTTCTCTAGTGTACATATGGATTTTCCTGTGATTAAACATAGTGTTTGTCATAAGAAGACCCTTTTCCTTGCATACAGCCAGTATAAGCTTGCCAGCATCATTAACCCTTTTATCGCTAAACTTTCCAAGCACCGACTCGTATCCTGGTCGAGCGATACCTACCCATCCATTCAAATCACCACATACAACAGTTCTTTCGTTTCCCTTAACTAAATCTAGAACTTCTCTTACATTCTCCCAAAACTCCTCCAGCTCAGCCCTGGACGACGAAGCTACCGGCGCATAAACAGCCAAAAGGAATAACCTAGTCAGTCCCAGTTTAAAGCGAACCCAGAGAAGTCTTGAGTTCACAACCTTATATTCAGTCATAAGATCGACCAACCGGGATGACAACAGCACCCCCACTCCCTGGCAGGCATTCTCGTTTTCCGGGACTCCGGACCATATAGCTAACGTCCCGCCAGAGAGCTCTTCAGTACCACTGTCTTTCCGTTTGGTCTCAAACATACACACGACATCTAATTCTCTTTCTTTCATTATTGAGATCAACTCATTCGTCTTATCTCTCATGCCCCCTCTAACATTCCACGTGCCAACTCTGCACTCGGTCTGTGTGACAGGTGGCGGTCCCCATCGCTGCTTTGCGTGCTGCATTCCATACCAACGGGGACGAGCTGGTGTGCGTGGCCTTGGGGGGACGCCCTAACCCTCGTTTGCATGGGTGCGCAGCTGTGTAGAATTGCAGCCCAGAAAAGGGCTGGCAGGGGTCGTGACGAGCACGCTTCTACAATGACCCCCTAAAACATAATAGTAAAAGCTAAAATTGTCAACCTAAAGAAGCTAACTAAAAGATTATTTGTACTAATGAAATTTAAATTCGTGTGGTGAGGACGTAAGAGAATCCATAACCACAAGTGCCCGGCTCTATGACAGGAGAATGTAAATTTTACATTATGTAAATTTAATATTAACAATATACTCAAAATTGGGTAAATTAATTGATAGAGAACCCTATTCAGCTTCTACACGCGTCAAATACTTTAAAAAAATAATACAGAAAAAAAAGTACGTCAGGCGAGTGAGAAAAGGGTTTCATGGTTAAGTAGACATATCCAGGTTTATTAGGAAACCTATAAAAACTCATAGTTTGAATTTATAGCCTATTATTATTTATAGAATATTAACCATATTTCTCATTGCCGATATATCATTATATAATATATCGGCAATGAGATAATATCGATATATAATTCAACTTTTGAAATATTAGAGTTATTGAATAACCCGCTCTGCCAGTGCCCATTTTCTCGCTTTGTTCGTGATGAGAAATTCGTTCCACGTAAACAAATTAAGAGGATTATTACAAACTTACAAGGTTTCCTCGTTGAAATTATGTGTTTTCCGTTCGTTCCTTGAAATAACAATTACTTGGTAAAAATAGTTCGTTTTCTCTACTACAATAAGCTCAAGGCAACTTTTTAGTAATATAGATATAGCCAAAACTCTGAGAGACATGATTTGGGAGCTCTAATTTGTAGATTCTATGGAATATCGACCATCAAAAAAATATTTTAATCTCAGAAATATCCTATACTTTAATAATGATAGAATAACATTTTCGTTATATGTCTTTCACGTAAGGAAAAATTATTCGATTAATCACCGAAAAAGCTTCGATACAAGCCTCAATATAATATAATCATTACATCATTTTGACGTAAAATTTATACCAAAATGATTATCTACATTTGCTTAAACTATACTATAATTTTTACTTTTTAAATCGTTACTAATATTTTTAATTAATTAAATAAAAATACCTTATAATTTCACTGCATCAGCCTTCTGAATTCACTACCGCCAGCGGTTTTCGAGGTTGACCTGTGTCATTTTATTTCGCGCGCTATGTCACGTTTTGATATTATCGTTGTGTGCGTCGATTGCCGTTATAGGCGCTGCTATTTTGGCCTGTGTTCCTAACACAGACTAATATGATACTTACGTATTTCCTAAGTAGAATTCAACTAAGATCGCTGCTTTTGATCGTTGGAAGTATTTACTTTCGTACAGTATATTTCAATTAGTATAAAGTTCGCACATTATTATTGTACCAGACTGTTAACTCATTATAGTTATTTTGTTTATAGCTGAGCTCTCTTATCAGTCCGAATGGATAAAAATAAATACAAGTATCAATGCGTCACTAAACGTAAAAAAAGAAATATCCTGTCTGGAGAAAAAATAATGAAGAATAAAAATGTCCGAATGCTTGCCATATGGGCTAGCCCAGATTATGCAGTAAAAGTACTAAAAATCAACAAAGACGACAATTTTTATTTTTATTTTGAATATGTTACCCAAGTTACAAGCGTTTTATGAAAAGTGTGTACTGCCTGAAATTATTGACTCGAGATAAGCTCGGTCAATGGCGTTGCGGTAAATATTTTTATAATAAAAAATATGATAATTGACGGTAAGTACCGATTAGAAACATATTAGTTACAGTTAGTTATATTATTTATTAAAACAGGTTCCGACCGTACTATATATTTATTTATACCACTATACTACACTTAGTAGATATTATAATCGATTATTAACCAACATCGCTTACTGTGAAACAATTAAAATATTGAATAAAACTATTATTTACGGATTTTATCGCGTTTAATTACTTTAATTTATTAATATTAATTTTTATTAAAACCAAAAATTAATATTAAAAAACTGAAGGTAGCCGGACTAATTTTGACATTGGGACGTCAAACATCTCAGTCCCCCCGTGACCATGGGCGCTGTAAAGCACCCGAAACGTCGGGATAATAATAAAAATAAATTAAAGTAATTAAACGCGATAAAATCCGTAAATAATAGTTTTATTCAATGTGTAGTGTTCGCGTAAATTTAAGAAATCATTACAATTAAAATATTTATGTGTACTTATTTTTTCACAATACTAAGGTTCATAAATAATGAAAAATATATCAAATATTTTATAAAGAATTAATTAGAAAATAAAAATGACACACCAAAAATTTTTCATCCACTGAACTCCATCCTAAGAAAACTTGAATAATGGAAGGTCAAGATCGTTTAGTGGCTATACTAACAGTATCATAGTGCGAGCGAGTGAATAGAGATATGAAATAAAGTATCGCTCGCGTAGGTCGTTCCCGCTCGGATCGTAAAATACCTAAATTTGTGTAACGTTAATTCTTAATCGATGATAAATGTAGATGTCTACGAGCCACAGCAGCCTCTTACCATCAGGTGGACTGTGTGCTCGTTTGTCACATATATTCTATAAAAAAAATCACATATAGGACTAGAATAGAATAGAATAGAATAATTTTTTATTCAATTTAAATTACAAGTAATTCTTATTGCAAGTAAATTTTTTACTTTAACACCGGTTCGAAAAAAAACCTCTGTCCTGGGAAGAACCAGTGAGAAACCCAGCCGGACTTTATATTAAAATGATTTTTACAAAATATTTACAAAATTTATTTTAGTACCAGCTTGGAAGTGACCACCTCACTATATGATATACATATTTTATTTATTCTTAATTGTAATGGCGGCTGTACACGCTCGTCGAGACACCACGAGATAGGCCGAGTATGAGTGTGTACATGATGCTCTCGTCGCGTCGCTGCGCGTCTCGTGGCCCTTGTTTACTCTCGGAAGCCTGTCGGTATTTTGCGCTCGAGTCAAAGGGTCTCGTGAGTCTTGCGATGAAAACGAGTGCGTACTCTATTCTATTCACCTTACATGGTTACGTTACGGTAAATAGAAACCATCCACCATGTTCTTCTTCGCCATGGCTTATTCATTTTTTTATAGTAAATGTGTAAAAAATTATAATAAGTAAGAGCACAAAGGCAAAATGCAGCAACAGTTTCATCTAGGTCCATCTCAGCGGGCATACGGTGTTCAAATAATACAATAAGTGTGTACATGGCATGTTCTCGTGTTGAGCCTCTACGCGATGAGGGGCACTCGAGCCGACGAGACGAGCGTGTACAGCTGCCATAACATCTTACAACTAAGGTAACAATGGGTGGACTTAATGCCTCTCGTCATTCCCTGCTAGTCTACCCGTAGTGTGGTGATCTATTATGGCAGGTGTAAACTTGCTTTATGATCTTTGGATTTTTTTATATAGGTACCAATGTAAGACAATTCAAACTATGTACATATACATATAATATAAATAAATATATAAACGTATACCTATAATATATATACATACATACCATAATTATACAACTCACATAACGTGAAACCATTTTTTATCATGAAACTATATCTTGTTTCAAAAGGTGTTCACGAATTAATTTCTTGAACGAGCACTTGCTGTGAGCTTTTCATATGTCTTCGGGTGAGGAATTCCAGAGTAGAGTAGACTGAATAGTAGAGGACTTCCTGGAGAATCCAGTGAAATGTGTTGGAACAATAATTTTATGACTAGACGAGGACCGTAAGAACTCTGTTCAGTTGAAAAAAGGTAAATTCAAATTTGAAGGAGCTGGATTGTTTACATTGTTGAAAGACTGCACTGGCAACTGATTTCAGTGACATGTGCGTCCCATTTCAATATGCTGTCCGTGTACAGGCCTAGATTTTTCACGGAGCTCGAGAAGGATATCAAGATGTTATTGTAATAGACCGAAAACAAATTTGATAAGGTTATTTTTGATAATATTAATATCCGGACATTATTCTTCAGGCAAAGATGAAGTAATTTGTGATTTTTTCAATCAGTTTTTTAAGTCTAACTTTCTTCACGATTCCGACACAACTAATTTTAATATTATTGACACAAAAATTGATCAATCTCCTGTCGATATCAATTCAATCGAGTGAAAGAAGTCGAGGTATCCAGACTTTTAAAGACTATCGACCCGTACAAATCAAGTGGACCAGACGGTGTCCTGGCGATCTTAATCGTACGTTTGCTGACTCCCTTAATTTGACTCTGAGCATTGTGTACCGCCGTTCCTTAAAGGAAAGCATGTTTTCAAATATTTGGATATCGTTCGTCTACAATCCATATATCGTCTGGCGTACCACAAGGATCCCTATTAGGCCCTTTGCTCTTCTCAATTTTTATCAATGATATCGACACGTGTTTTAAAAGTTCCAAGATTATTCTCCACGCTGACGATATGAAAATCTGATGTCCTATTATAGATTTGGAAAGTTGTTCTAGCCTTCAAAAGGACCTCTAAAATTTAGAAGCGTACTGTGATAACAATAAACTTGATCTAAATATTTCTAAATGTTTTGTCTGCTCATTTACTTGTAAACCTAATCCTATAATTTATAATTATAAATTACACCATACTTCTTTAAATTGAACCAGCACTATCAGAGATCTCGGTGTTACCTTTGACTCAAAATTGCTGATTGACAAGCACGTTGATGATATTGTTACAAAGACTAACAAAGCGCTGGGTTTTATATTAAAATTATCGGTAGATTTTATATGCATAAAAACCTTCAAAATTCTATATTGCGCTTTTATACGCAGCCATTTAGAATATATCTCTGAAATTTGGAATCCTAAATATAATGTATACGTTGATAGGATAGAGCGCATACAAAAAAGATTTTTGCGTTTTTTTTTAATTTAAATCAAAAACGTTTATACCTAGCTTATACTCTTCGATGTAAAAAAATCACAACTTACCTTTATATATATGAGCGCAGAAATACTTCTCTATGAACTTCTTTTCTTTTTGATAATGTTCTTTATTGTTAATGTACTATTACTTAGCATATCTTAATATATATAAATTACGTGTCACGTTGTTTGTTCGCGATGGACTCCTAAATCAAATCCTAAATTAAAACTAAATACTTAACTGATTTAAAAAAATAGTTAAGTATTATCTTATGTAATCAAATTTGCACACCGTGTGTAGTTTGGTCCAACTTGAGAGATAGGATAGTTGTTTTGCCCATAATTTTTTTGCGAATTTAAGCATTTTTAATAAGACATGACAAATTGTCGTCGAAAAGGGCAGAACAACGTCTTCCTGGCAAGCTAGTACTTGTATATATCTCTTCTGACGCAATCTTGTTATGTAAAGTATTATATTATCAGTTAGAACTCGTAAATGGCCTTCATTTTTTTATAATTACACTATTTTTGTAAATTAGATGTGGGTTTTCCATGGAAATAAAAAATAAAATAAAAATAACATTCTTGTACTACCCACAACTATGGCTTGACTTTTTTGGATTAACAGAGACACCAAAGCGCCTAGACCAATTACTAACAGCATTTAAGTTCTTATTTAAGTTTTCATCAAAAGTAGCCTGCACGTACTTTTTTGTTGAAATTAGTAATGATTAAGTTTATAAAAACAGAAAATTATCAGAGAAAGTATTCCGGCTTGCGGGACGTTAGTTTGTAGATCAGTCTACACTGAGCACTCTTGCCCTATATGAACCGACTGCTGGCGCCCGCGAAGATAGGTACGCGAAGTGAACTATTCGCGGGCGCCAGCAAGCGATGGTAGCCTAATAGCAGGGCGCGTACCGCGAACTCAAAAAGGTCGTGGGTTCCTTTCCGCCTTTCGACTACTGGCGTGAACCACTCGTAACACAAGCAATTTAAGCTTACCACGAGTGGTTAAGGGGAATATTAGCAATGTTTATAGCATTGTTAATATTCTTTTTAAAAGAAAAAAAAAACACTTCAAGGATGAATGTATAAATCTTAAATTTGAAAGAATGGCTAGTAGGATATCATGGTCAATCGTGTTAAAAGCATTAGAAAAGTCAACAAGCACCAATACAGTAATTTTCTTGTTTTCCTTACCATTTCTGATATCTTCGGTAACTTTGAGTTATGCTGTAGTGGTGCTGTGACCAGGACGAAACTCAGACAGATAAGCAGTCAGTAGGTTATGTTCAAATATAAATTTGGATATTCCCTCATAAACACAGGCTTCTTGAACTTTAGATAGAAAGGGCAATATAGATATGGGATGTAGGTGACTAGGTAACATAGGATTAGATCAGTCGGCCTTTTTCCAAAGAGTTGAATACTGCCCAGACTAAAGTGAAAAATTAATAACAGTAGGGAGAATGAACTCTATTATATTGATTATCATAAATCTACTAATCTCACAACCTAAAGCCATAGAGTTGATTGAAAGAGTATTACATATTATATTTTTTAGTATATTTTTCGTCATCCTGGCTCAAAGTATTGAAAGACAGGAATTAGCGGTGACTGCAACGAAGTTAGGTACAATATGGTTTGACACTGGATTGTAGGGCTCATTGCCGTAGTAGAAGCAAAATTAATATTGATATCATTACAGGAGATGGACGAACCATAATCCATAATAGGTGGTTTACCCATACCAATTGAACTTAAAAACTTTTTTAATCATTATCTAACTTACTTAAGACATTAGCTGGTGAAGTAATAAGTAAAGTAGATTTTGTACGTGGTCGAAGCATGTTGCAGTTATATTGGTAGTATAGTTGTAGCACGAATGGGTCGGCTTGACCGGGGAAGGACCACGCTCTCACAGAATACCATCGTGAAATGGTAGCTTGATGCTGCTGGGTTTCGTATGGTGAGTGTAGGGAACCGGAGGCCCTTTATACTGGAAATAAGGCATTCCATATTAGACCTCACGGGTGACAACGCATCTGCATTTTGATTCGTAATCGAAGATAAATGTAGATGTCTATGGGCTACAGCAACCACTTAACATCAGGTGGACTGTGTGCTCGTTTGTCACTCTATTCTATAAAAAAATGAGTTAAATATGCAGTTATGGATGTAATGGAGTTTAGCCTTGTGTACCATCTGTATGCACCGATTCCTCACTATTTTATAGGATGGTCAATTATCATCTGTACGTTCTCTTTTAAAACGGCGAAAGTTCCGACTCCATCTTTTCATAGCCATCCGTACACCCTACATCATTCAAGGACACGGAGGAGGCTTAAGTCTGATCCTAAATACTGAAAATTTAAATTCTCAGCGTCACTCTTAACCCGTAAGATCAGAGAGGTCGCGAAATATTATACTCCCGTTCACTCGGGATCTTAAAATGGCGGAAAATGAAAAAATTTCCCTAACTTGCAAATTCTGCTATATTTTCACTTTGAGACAATATTTTTGAATAAGACTTACAGGAATTCTTCTTGAATGTATAAACTATCAAATAAAATTTTGGATGTTGGATATAGTAATAAAATTTATAAATTACCCTTTAAAAGCATAGTAGTAGTAGATACTTCACTTTT
Organism: Parnassius apollo; assembly: GCA_907164705.1. Taxonomy (NCBI): domain Eukaryota; kingdom Metazoa; phylum Arthropoda; class Insecta; order Lepidoptera; family Papilionidae; genus Parnassius; species Parnassius apollo. The sequence continues at coordinate 5,234,725 of CAJQZP010001146.1, read as the reverse complement.
AGCCACGAAAATATTAATAAAATAATTTCTACATGTTTTTTTTTTTTGAGAAATCTATACGAAAATGTTTGGAAATAATTAATTTTATGTTTTTATGTGTTTTTATTCGTAACCCATACAAAAAAACCAAATAAATAGGATTTTTTTTATTTATTTATTTATTTATTTATTAGGAAGCCAACATGATATTGTACAATTAAAAAATGTTTACAGATTTTATAGATTAGTCCGAAGTTTAGTACATGTCATACTTATAGGGTAACTTAACATGTTAAAGTAAAATAATAACTAACGCACATTATTATTGAAAAAGGAAGAAAGGATAACAAAATAACCTATTGTAATGCATCAAACAAAAAAAAAAAAAACTTTTTTTTCTACAATAACTCTTGAGGTTATCTTAATTTTGTTATAAAAATGTTTATTAATTTTATTTTTAAAAGTGGTATAAGAATCGTTGAATATGTCAAGATCGACTAATTTAGAAATTACATTATAAGTTTTTAAGGTTCTATTAATTGGAGCTGATAGTCCGACATTTGTTCTACAATACCTAGTTTTGAATAAACTATAATTTCTTATTCTAGAATTAGATCTAGGAATAACATATGATATTTTACCTAAAAGATTATTCGAGCTAATTTTATTGTTAACGATTTTGTGTAACAAGCACATGTCCATAAGCGCTCTTCGATCATTTAATGAAATCATATTACAATTATCTAGTCTTTCAATGTAAGTTAATTGCCTGTGTATTTTGTTATTATTGAAATAAAGGTACTTAAGGAATTTCTTTTGCACTCGTTCTAACCTATTTATATGTGTTTGATAATGTGGATTCCAGACAGAAGAACAATATTCAAGATTACTAAGAATAGATGAGTTAAAAAGAATTACTTTGGATTTTTTATTTTTAAAAGTTTTAGTTACCCGTTTAATTAATCCTAAAAATTTCAATGATTTTTATAACTTGATCCATATGCGTAGTGAAACTTAATTTACAATCACTTAAAATACCTAAATCACGTTTTATACGTGGTAGAGCCATGCTGCAATTATATTAGTAGTATAGTTGTAGCACGAATGGGTCGGCTCGACCCATTCGTGCTACAACTATTAGGGACTTGAAAAGGAATATTATGGTGGCGTGTGTGCTGCTTCACGAGCAATTGGTCCGAGGTAAACTTGGACTCGCTAACCGATGTGTCCTAGACATATCATCTTAGTGCCGGTGGTAAGCGGGTTTGTTGTAGCAATACGGCTTTCCCGTAGACATCGCACACCCATACCGTTTGTGGGCGGCGTCGTAGCGCATAGCGATGTGTCGTCTATCTTTCGGATTGGGATGATGAGTGTGTTTGGTAGCAATTTTAAGTGTAGCAGGCATACTCAACTTCATGTCTTAGTGCATTAGCACTATAATACGTGGAGTTTTGTTCATTGGCGTCTTAGTAGCGTGCTACTATGATACGTTGGTGATATTTTTTATATAACAACAATGCCAACTTTGTTACCAAAGTCGATAGGGATCACGTGGGTGTGTTGTGAGGGGGCGCCACCCGTATGATAGTTGCATTGATGCTTACTGCTACTTGCGGTATTGCGTCTTGTGATGGATCTGCGGGTGTGCTGCGCCTGATTCGACGCATTCTTGTGGTTCTGGTCGATGGAGGTATACAATTAACATCTTAGTGCCGATGGTAAGCGGGTTTGTTGTTGTAATACGGCTTTCCCGTGGACATCGCACACCCATACCGTTTGTGGGCGACGTCGTTGCGCATAGCGATGTGTCGTCTATCTTTCGGATTGGGATGATGAGTGTGTTTGGTAGCACTTTTAAGTGTAGCAGGCATACTCAACTTCATGTCTTAGTGCATTAACGCTATGATACGTGGAGTTTTGTTCATTGGCGTCTTAGTAGCGTGCTACTATGATACGTTGGTGATATTTTTTATATAACAACAATATAAACTTTGTTACCAAAGTCGATAGGGGTCATGTGGGTGTGTTGTGAGGGGGCGCCATCCGTATGATAGTTGCATTGATGCTTACTGCTACTTACGGTATTGCGTCTTGTGATGGATCTGCGGGTGTGCTGCGCCTGATTCGACGCACTCTTGTGGTTCTGGTCGATGGAGGTATGCAGGTGGTGATGTCTGCTGGGATGCATGGGGGACCTCGGAATGGTGCAAGCCCGACGATAGTCGTATTGATGCTTGTTGCGTTCTGCAGCATTGCGTCCTGCGATGGTTGTTTGGTGGGACGCTATTCTCAATGGCGCTCTCTGCGTCTTGGATTGACTCAAACCTGAGTAGCTTTGCCCAAGTCGGGTTCCTTCATTACGTGGCTGCAGACTGTCTGCCCTCCATGATGTTTTATATAACAACATAATATTATATCTCTGTAACTTTCCCACCTTTGAATGATTGAAGGCAACTTGTTGGTTGGTGAGACTAACATGATCGAAAATGCATTTACTCAACGTCAGTGACACAAACTCTTTCTGATGGCGAATTATTACTCTTATCTTATAACTGCCTTTTGGCTATATCTGCCGTTGTATTAGTTGGTGGAGCATATGTGTCGACCTCATGCGGGTGGTAGCTGGCGGGAGGATCTGAAGAGACTCTCAAGGCTGCGGCCGAAAGCCGCACAACGTGGGACCTCATTCCCTTGAGGTGAGCGGCAGACTCATGACACGCTCTGCGGCTAGTAGCCGTGCTGATCATGTTCAATATTTTTATAAATGATGTAGTAAATTGTTTTCTGAATAGTGATCTCTTTGCGGATGATTTAAAATTGTATAAAGAAATAAAAACCGTTAATGATGGAAACTTATTACAAAATGATATTAATAGGCTGGTCTCCTGGTGCGAGCTTAATAATGTAATCCTTAATCGTGAAAAATGTTATCAAATATCTTTTAATAAAAAAATCCATCCAATTTTTAATGAATATAATATTAATGATTTTGTCACAAAAAAGGAAAATGTTATTCGTTTTTATTTTTATAGGATAGGGTGACAAACGAGCACACAGTCCACCTGATGGCAAGTGGCTGCTGCGGCCCATAGACATCTACATCTATCTTCCATTACAAATCAAAATGCAGATGCGCTGCCACCCGTGAGGACCGAGATGGAACGCCTCATTTCCAGTAAAAAGGGTCTCCGGTTCTCTACACTCACCATACGAAACACAGCAGCATTAAGCTACTATTTCACGCTGGTATTCTGTGAAAGCGTGGTCCCTCCCCGGTCGAGCCGACCCATTCGTGCTACAACTATACTACTAACATAATTGCAGCATGGCTCTACCTCGTATAAAACGTGATTTAGGTATTTTAATTGATTGTAAATTAAGTTTCACTACGCATATGGATCAAGTTATAAAAAAATCATTGAAATTTTTAGGATTAATTAAACGGGTAACTAAAACTTTTAAAAATAAAAAATCCAAAGTAATTCTTTTTAACTCATTTATTCTTAGTAATCTTGAATATTGTTCTTCTGTCTGGAATCCACATTATCAAACACATATAAATAGGTTAGAACGAGTGCAAAAGAAATTCCTTAAGTACCTTTATTTCAATAATAACAAAATACACAGGCAATTAACTTACATTGAAAGACTAGATAATTGTAATATGATTTCATTAAATGATCGAAGAGCGCTTATGGACATGTGCTTGTTACACAAAATTGTTAACAATAAAATTAGCTCGAATAATCTTTTAGGTAAAATATCATATGTTATTCCTAGACTATAATTCTAGAATAAGAAATTATAGTTTATTCAAAACTAGGTATTGTAGAACAAATGTCGGACTATCAGCTCCAATTAATAGAACCTTAAAAACTTATAATGTAATTTCTAAATTAGTCGATCTTGACATATTCAACGATTCTTATACCACTTTTAAAAATAAAATTAAGAAACATTTTTATAACAAAATTAAGATAACCTCATGAGTTATTGTAGAAAAAAAAGTTTTTGTTTTTTTCTTTGTTTGATGCATTACAATAGGTTATTTTGTTATCCTTTCTTCCTTTTTCAATAATAATGTGCGTTACTTATTATTTTACTTTAACATGTTAAGTTAGCCTATAAGTATGATATGTACTAAACTTCAGATTAATCTATAAAATTTGTAAACATTTTTTCATTGTACAATATCATGTTGGCTTCCTAATAAATAAATAAATAAAAAAAATCCTATTTATTTGGTTTTTTTGTATGGGTTACGAATAAAAACACATAAAAACATAAAATTAATTATTTCCAAACATTGTAGGCCCAGTCTTTTCTGGTACAAAATCGCACATCCTGCCGTTTCACTCGTTCAACCCTCGCCACACAAAACTATCATTTTCATCCCATTCCCATTCATCCTCCCTCTCATTCTCCTCTTTCAGATTTGCAGGTATTCTTCTTCTTTCATGCCTCTCCCTCCTAATTAAAAAATCACGGATTTGCCCCTGAATATCCAAGGGCAAATCCGTGTCGTCTAAAAATGTTTGCTCGAAGGGTGCTCCGCGCATCTAATACTCGCTTCGGCCACGGCCACGGCCACGTCCACGACCACGCCCGCGTACAGACGTGGTCGCTCGCTGCTGACGTACCACCGCCGTGTCCAACAACTCCACCCTGAAGCGGGGTGCGAGGCCTGGAGCACCCTCTGGAGCAGGTAAATCCTGTTGAAAAATGAACACGTTGTTATTGTGCTGCAAACATTTATATATATATATATATATATATATATATATATATATATATATATATATATATATATATCATATATATAAATGTCTCTTTCAAAGTCATCCGTAATCAATTTTTTTTATTTACTTTTTATTTAATTTACGTCAAAGTTAAAAAAATAAACTTGTTTTATTCGTGATTCACGTAATTTAAAGAATTTTAAAAATAAAAATTTGATTAAACAAAAATAATACATTAAAAAAAACGAATGATTCGATTATTTGAATATTTTTACCGATTATTTGAATTGAAATCAAAATATTTAAAAAATAACCAGTACATTTTTTTTACTTGACGTCGTTTCAATGATATGTCGCTATGTAGGTTACCGTATTGTTTGGATGATTAAAATTCATTGTTATGCGAATCGACAAAAATATTCAAATAATCGGTAAAAATATTCAAATAATCGAATCATTCGTTTTTTTTAATGTATTATTTTTGTTTAATCAAATTTTTATTTTTAAAATTCTTTAAATTACGTGAATCACGAATAAAACAAGTTTATTTTTTTAACTTTGACGTAAATTTCTGTAAGCAAAACACTCATATAACAAGGTCGCGCTGAAGAAACCACTACGTAATTTCAATCTCCCGCCATTTCGGGGCTTACTGTGTAATTTTGTGATTTTACGTTTGTGTTCTTATTTTGTGACTCGGCTTTAACTTTTTGAACTGTTTCTTCTATATTCGTTGAAGATGTGCCCATGTCACAAATAATGATTAGGCAAAAATGGTAGAAAAATAAAAAAATTTGATTACGAATGACTTTCAAAGAGACATTAATTTTGATTGCATTATTGAAAGTCAAATAATAATAATCAATCTAAACAACGACAACTCAACTAGTTGTGCTGAAAGTGATTGAATAAATATATTTTTAATCTGGTTTCAATCTTAATTTTTTACTTCAATACGAAGAAACTAATAAATCATGTGTTTTAAATTGTCCGTTTTTCACGATTAAAACTACTTTTACGGATTTTATCGCGTTTATTTTTACTTTTTATTTTTAATTCCCGACGTTTCGGGCGCTTTCCATTACTATACCATTTTGTCAGTGAGATAAAAGACCTACATCTTACTGACAATGAAACCATGGTCAGTTTTGATGTTCAGTCTCTATTTACATGCCTACCTGTTGAAGACTGCATCTCAATTATAACTAGGAAACTAGAGGAAAATAACATGCCAGCAGAATATGCAGTATTACTAAGACATTGCCTTACATCTGGCCATCTATTGTGGAAGGAAGAGTTTTACAAGCAAGTAGATGGTGTGGCGATGGGCTCACCTGTATCTCCCATTGTCGCCGATATATTCATGGAAGACTTTGAGGAGAAATCCCTCCTTACTGCACCTGTTACACCAAGGATCTACAAGCGGTACGTAGACGATACTTTCACAATTTTACCATCAGACAAAGTAACTGCATTTTTTAGAACATCTTAATTCCATAAACGCTAAAATTCAATTTACTATTGAGTTAGAGGCAAATAATTCCTTACCTTTCCTAGATGTGTTAGTCATCCGAAATCCTAATAACACCATTGGTCATACTGTGTATAGGAAAAAGACCCATACAAACCGATATTTAAACGGTGAATCTCACCACCATCCTTCACAGTTAGCTACCGTGGGCAAATCTTTGTTACAGAGAGCACGAGGGATCTGTGACAGCAAACACCTGGCCGCCGAGCTTCAGCACGTCAAGCAAGTTCTGCACAACAAGCTTCGGGTCCCGCGCCTACGTCACAGTGACCGAGTGAAGCCGGCCACAGTCGAGCGTGTGCCTGCTGTACTACCATATGTCAGAGGTGTCACAGACAAGATTGGCTATATCTTGAAGCGAGCTTCTATTAGAACATTCTACAAGCCGCCGAAGAAGATTAGTCAGTTCCTATCATCCGTCAAGTGTCATATTCCTCTACAAGATGCAGGAGTGTGCAAGCTTGATGTGAATGTGGTCTCTCTTATATAGGACAAACCAAAAGATCAATTAGGACCCGCGTAAAAGAACATATAGCTGATGTGAAGCATCAACGTTCCGGGAAGTCTGCAGTTTGTGATCATATCCTAGACGGCCCCAACCATTACATCAGATTTGATAGACCACAAATCCTCGCGAAAGAACACCGATTCCTACCAAGGATGATACGTGAGGCTATTGAAATTAAAAAACATCCTAATTTCAATAGAGAAGGAGGCTGGGTACTACCACCTGCTTGGGATCCTATAATCAATAAAATTAAAACTAAACCCAAGCATACCACTGCAAGACCTCAGGACATAGTCAGTTCATTTTGCATAGATCGGACCATAAACAATAATTAAAAAAGCTGAAGGTACTCCGGGTTTAACAATGACATCGGGACGTCAGTCATCTCAGTCCCCCGTGACCATGGGTGCTGGAAAGCGCCCGAAACGTCGGGAATTAAAAATAAAAATAAAAAGTAAAAAATAAACGCGATAAAATCCGTAAAAGTAGTTTTAATCATGTGCAATGTTCGCGTAAATATAAGAAATCATTATCCGTTTTTAATTTATTCTGGTATTATTCAAACCAAACTGTAAATGTTTACCAGCTCTAAATAATCGATATCGATTTTTTTAAGAATCGAATATTCTACGTTCCCATGTTTTGGTTGGCGCGCTTGGTGCAATAAGTCTGACAGCTGTCGAAATGTATTTCTTAGATTTGGTTGACTATAATGCTTTTGCTAAACTTTAAATTCAAAAACCAATTTTAAAACATAGACGAATCAATTGTAACTCCTTTAGCTTTAAAATCAATTAAGTTCTTATTAATTGTATTTATACCAGTTTATGATACATGTAAAATAAAGCTAAATAAATAAATTAAATTCCCGTTTATAACAGCCCCGATTTATATTACATAGCTAAAATAAAGTACTTCTTATTAGATACGTAAAACCAAATATCAGTCTGACGGCTTACATTATGCACTTCATACATTTTGTATATCTATTTCCAGCCCCATTAATATCCACTGAAATAAAATTAAAAAAAATTGAAATTTGGTCAAACTTCGCCTCATCACTCATCCTCTAAGGTGCGAGGATGGCTTCTGTACGTACGAACTATACGTGTGGCTGGTCCGTCCAAAAGTCTGAGAGGCGAGACTGTAGAGACACTGCATCTACACCTGGTGCCATAATGGGCGGTGACGCGGGTGGCTGGATGTCTTGAACAGGTGGCACGTTAACAGGCGGCACGTTCTGTGGCGTTGGCTGAAACGGCGCACTCATGTTACTATATAAATAGTCCGTCCGATCACAACCACGCGAATATTGCCCACTACTGAATTAACATCACGTCGGGGTCACCAGTTTAGGAGCTGACTCCATAGGGGTGCCTATTGGTGACCATAATAAAAGATGAAATAACTTTTGCTAGAATTTATTATAGCGGAACGTACAATACGGTTGGCGGGCAACTAGTGACTAACTGAAAAATCTTATTCACTAAGTATATAGATACAATATTCCAAAGTATACATGCGTGTATGTGTGTGCGCAGCACACCTACAACTGTGTGATGTTTGAAATATGCTTTGCTCCAGTTACGAAGAATTTTTTAGCTGACAATATTTATAGTGAAGACTACTAGAAACCTTGTTTACGAAGTAAAAAGACGAAAAAGCTGGAATTATGGGCGTGGCTGGTATTAGGTAGTGTCTACAAAATGGCAATGACAGTGACCAATGAAGAAACTTTTTGCCTTATAGAGCTCTACCAAGCCGAAAATTGTTGGTAGAACCCAAGAAATAAAAATTACAAAAATAAAAATAAATAAAAATAATAATTTCTTATACACATTCACGTAGAAGCGGTATGCTGTGAATAAATAAATCGAAGTAGCTGTTATTTTTTTTAACAATATCCATTTTAATAAATTCGTCCGCACATTGGCCTGAACCGATGTAAGTTGATCGACCTTCCAACGTGTGGATGCCATCACAAACTCACTAACTACTAACTGTACGGACGTTGTACTACTCTACGGTTTTAATCGCTAGTTAAATGTAGTATCGTTTTTCCGTACAATGTAAAATATGGCATGCAACGTTTGAAAGTTATAGTTATTACAAGTGAAGTACGAGAGTAACAGATTTAATGAGGAACAAATCTAAGACTCGAAAATTAAAATGAGATAATAGCTTATATCATGTCCATGTTGATTGTACTGATCCACGCCGGCAAAAATTTTGTCTAAAAGACTGATTCATTTTAAGCGAATACGGAGAGATCTTAATTGAAGTAACATTCACAGGAGTTGCAGCAACATTTCTGAAAGGTTAACTTTAAGATATCGGTACCCTTTAAAAATATTACATCACTCCTGACCCAAGGCTAAAAGCATATCACGAGTATGGCGGCTGCCAACTTGTCTATCTGGGACGAAGAAGGGACGGCATGAGAACGCACTTTTGAAGTTTAAGATCTGCTTCTTGGGGTTATTATGTAAAGAACCATTCTAAGTATTTGTTAAAATTATTTTGTTGGACGGAAACTTCCAGAAATTTAGTATAGTGTTTAAGCACAAAAGAGTTCCAGACTTTTGTCTGTTCTAATGTAATGGGATCTTTTTATTCTCTTGTCACGAATCTCCCGAATGCTTCGGACTTATATCAGTTGTACAAAACTTTTACCTTAGTACCACTAAATTGAAAAGACTTTTTGCAAATAAATACAAAAAAAGGTGCAATTGTATCGACTGACAACGTAATTTGTTAAAAACTTTGGGGTACCTAGGTTCAACACTGCACTTGCTGCAATGATGATGGTGGTGAACTTAAAAAATACGATGAGAAGCATCGTTATTTTATATATATAACTTTCTGAATAAACCAGATTGAAGAAAAAACTTATGACAAATTTTAAATTGGTCTGTAACATTTTAAGGTATAAGAAACAAAAGCTATTTAATATACCCCACACCACAGAACCACCTTCTTAAATTATCGTTATATTTTTATTGTAGTAATAAATGTAATTAATAATAAGTATTATAAAGTGTAGGTGCATATTAAATAATTAAAACGACAAATATGAAATCGTAAATAATTTATTGATATGTTATTTACAATAATTATTTTAAACATTTAAACAATCTTTCAGTTATAAAATTTGCAACGTACTTTCGACGTTTTATAAAATCAAGTCAAGATCATTTATAAGATTGAGATTAACATGTTAGGTTATACAAACGACATTTTATATTATGTTCTATTACATTTTATTGTTTTTATGATCATAATTATATCATAAGCAATAAACATAACAAATTACACGTTACTTATGTTTAATAAAGAGAATTAAGAAAATATATTATTTAATAAAAACTGAAAATGTAAACATCACGCTGTGATAGTATATCTATATGATAGGTTGTTTGATGGAAATATAATGAATTGCGATAAATTACGGATTTCCGTACTTTTAAAATCAGACTGTTTTGCTTTTATGAGTTTACTTAACTTAAAGGTTTTTTTTTTAAATATTATGTATTAATTTATATGAATTTAACAACCTTAGTTTATATTTAATATTCGAATTAAATTTATCAAATCTCTTATTATAAGACCATTTAATTGGTTAGAATAAAAAGAATAAGACTACTTAAGACTACTGAAGTCAACATTGGTTATTGGTTAACATTTCTTTAATCAATTAATTTGTTTTTAACTAACCGGGATATAAAAGGAACAATAACAAGCTAACCCATATTAATGGTTAAGTTAAATATCAAAAATAACGTGAAAAATGAGCCAAAATCAATACCAACGACACTCGAGTTTATCAGCTTCGTCGATAAAAAAGTCTGAACGGGTGCCGATTTCAATAGTAATCAAATCATAGCTATCAAAATGTAAAAGGTCCTCAATTTGTTTAACATACAATCTGTTACCTCCTTTCTTTTAGTGAATTTACAGCTTATAACCTGGTGCCTCTTTCATTTCCAAACTTGGCTAATCGTGTGCGTAACAAATGTTAATACGGGGCAAGTTCAGTAAGAACGACGTTCGGGGTTCGGCTGCACCGATAAAAGAGTTTAGATCTAAACGGGTAGCAAGCTTTATAGCAGTTCTTGAAATGATAACTATAGGCTTGTACAACGTTCTTCTATTTCTTGATGCTTTTTTTTATATTCAGTTTTCAATATCATAAACAAAAGATTTTTTCATGATATTGTTTTAAATGGGACCTTATAAAATAACAAATAGGTAAATGTTTACTAATGCTGGGTTAAAGCATAAATTTTTCAAAAAATAAAAAGTTTCAATTAAATATATACGTAATAAAATAATTTTTAATCTAATCGACGTTTTTACATGCCTTGCTGATATAATTTAAAAAACTCCTTGATTAATAATTCATTTTACAAATCCTCTTAATCCGTTTTACTTAATAGTTGTTAATTTTTATGAATTAATCGTAAACATTACGTAAACAATTTAAAAATACATTCACATATTTTCTTAAATCCTACTTTTCCCCATGGATTTGAACATTAACTTCTTGTTAAATCAGGTAATTCTTGATTAGTTTAGTGAGTAAATACTCACTAACCTGTAATGGTATAGAGTAACCTGTAATGTATTCTATATTATATTTATTTATGTATTTGTATACTAACGTACGTGCTTGTGTAAGTATAGATCTCCACAGCCTAATAAATCATATTTACTAGACTACGTCGTTGCAAAGTCCCCAAAGTACTTTATAGACATAATGCTTAGTCAACCATTTGTTGTCGTAATGACGTACTTCTGTCCCAATTTTACTGAATCGACCCGTATTGTAACAATTATTTTCAAAAACTATTCAATGCACAGGATATATTACATAAACTAGCTTTTTACCTGCGCCTTCGGTCACGTGGGCTTTCATTTAAAAACATCATTAATTCTATTCCGTGTCAAAATTACCAAAATTAGATCACTTATAGAGACACCTCGGTATCTCTGTATATATTAGACGTAAATGATTGAAATTCGGAAATATGCTACAGAAATATAAGTTAGTTTATCTGAATAACATTAATATCATACGTTTAGGGACACCTTTTTATATCGGAGATGTCTTTCCATGTGTATTTATGAAGGGTAAATTGCCCCAGAATCAGAAATGCATTATTTCCATAATAAACTTAATATAGTTTTGACAAAATAATGTGGAATTCTATCGTCTTTATTTGTACACGGCATAGTGTTTACATGCGTTAATTATTTGCATTGAATATTGATTGGCATCACAAAATACATGCCAGTATATTTTTTATGTTTGAGTAGACTTCAAAATTTTATAAGTTTAGTTCTATTGTTCGTGAGTGTCGTAAGAGGCGACAGAGGAAAAGCGGAACAGAGATGAAAGGCAGCAGCATCTTCCTGATAATAGTGCAAAGTAATAAAAAGTTGCGGTTGCCATCCCGCTTGCCAAACGTCAAAACTGTAAATTTCCGGTCTATATGACAAACTTTTTATACGTGGTAGAGCCACACTGCAGCTACTATGGTTATAGTATGAATCGGTCGGCTCGACCGGGGAAGGACCACGCTCTCACAGAATACCAGCGTAAAATAGCAGCCTAATGCTGATGTGTTTCGTATGGTGAGTGTAGAGAACCGGAGGCCCGTTTTAATGTAGTCAAGGTGTTTGTAATTAGTCCTCAAGGGTGACAACGCATCTGCATTTTGATTCTTAATCGAGGTTAAACCTAGATGTCTATGGGCCACAGCATCCCCTTACTGTCACGTGGACTGTGTGCTCGTTTGTCATCTTAATCCTATAAAAAACAATGGGGGAAGCCTATGATCAGCAGTAAATAGCCCAATTAAAAGTAAAAAAGTAGCAGCCTAAATACAACCCACTACTGGGCACAGGCCACAGCGAGTTTCAGGTCAAAAAGGAGTTGATTAAGTTGACTCCAAAGCGGGATGACCAACTTCTCAGATATGCAGTATCCTTGTGATGTTTTTTTTCACCACTGAGAACGTGGCGAACTTCAAATAAGAGCGCGGATCTAATTTGGGTTGCTTACGTACCTGGTAACAACGATTGGTTTTAATTTACGCATGGATCGGTTTGATTACCGGCGTATACAGAGATAACTTTCAAGATCCTATCAATGCAGTTCTACTCATAGTTATAAAAAATAAACCTGTGCTTAAAATTTGCTTTCTTTGATATCTACAGTACTTTTTCACAAGAACCTGTACATTTACTCATGTGAGTTATGAAACCGAGACTGTCACAAAAATTTTAATAGTTATCTAAAAATACGAAAGCTATCTTAATAAATATGACAAACCGTTTTAAAATCCGCATTAAAAATAAAAAAGACTGCGTCAACGGTACGTCACTATTCCGTCAATAATGGACAACATTTTTCAGTGTATTTAATTTTTAATTATTTATATCGGACCTGATACAAAAATAAATTGATGAAATTTTGCTATATCGATAGACACACAATATATTCAACTAAAGATCTTCTCTCTTAACCAAAGTTTTGAGTACAGAGTTTTGTTAGTAATTTTGCTAAAATTGACAATTATGATAAATCGTTCAGACAGTAACCACGGTCTAAACAGGTCTGACAATTTTTGATGCTGCAACAATAAGTACATATTTAATAGAATTGTGTTTAATTTTACCAGTTATCTACCACTACTTATTACTAGTTTATTTAGCAGTAAGTAGATAGCGCTATTATTACATTAAAACTATGACAACCAAAACTTTACCCTCTAGTACTCAGACATAATAAGTTGAGGTGCAAACAAAGCCGCTAACATTTATATAATACATAAATTTGGCATAAATTGATGTAGAATCTATAAAATTCTGATTTTATCAAATATACGCAATCAGCGCCACTAGCGGTGTGTAATGAAATTATTTTACGATATAACAATAACATATAGACATAGCAATGTCGTGTTTAGTTAATATCGCTAAACAATCTCTTATTCTTTGATTTGGTCAAGTTATATCATGATATAGTCAACAAACACTGTTAAATTTTATAAAATACCGCCATTTCCCTGTCAATAATCGACTGATTTATGATATTATAAATTCTAAGATCTGATCAATACATATATAAAAATCTTTTTATTTAAAGTATAAGGATTATAAGAGTTTTGTACCAATTGCAATTTTTATCAGTTCATTTATAGATAATAAACTAATACCTACTAAAACTTTTTATAGATTAGAAATCAAGCTTAAAACGGTCTTAATTTAATAATTTTTGATCAATGTCGTTGTTATCTATTTAAGTAGTAATTAGACACTATAAAATTTATTTATATCTATTAAAACGAAATAAAAAAAATCTAAAAAAATGAACGTCATAATTTTCAAATCCATTATGAATTTAATTAAATAACTATATAAATATAAGTTATTCATATTATTTAATTTATTAGTAACTAGAGGAAAAATGTCACTACTTTTTGTATTTTACGTTAGATGGCACTGTCTTGAAAAAGCGAATACAACAATAATATCGTAGATTGTCGGATAGTTTAATTTATTATGCAAAAGAAATATTTTATTTATTTTAATAAATCACATAAATCGTATAAAATAGAAATTAACATCTAAAGAAAGGAAAATGCTTAACCCTTCTTTTTAAGTTTTGTAATCGGATAAAAAGTAGCCTATAAGTAGCCCCGGGTCTCTAACTACCTACACACAAAATTTCATAGAAATTTGTTCAGTAGTTTTGTGTGAGTCTTGAATACACAGATAGATACAGACGGACAGACGAAAATTCTAAAAAGCACTGATTTGGCTTCAGTGCCCTTTATTTAGCCCCTGAACTTGTTTTTACCAGAAAATATTAGAATTACAGACACGACTTTTTTACAGATTTATTATATTACCACAAGTGTACGTGCAAACCTAGAGGCACTCATTCATTCTGTCCTACAAGTATAAGCCGAGCTCAAGTATAATATAGTCAGAAGAGGCCCTATTAAGAGAATATCCGGGCGGCGATTATTCCATATAAACGTAGTTTTTCCCTGGATAGACACAAGAGCAAATATTTCTTTACGATATAATCTATATCTCCTTTTGCTTTGTTCCTATGATTTTTCAACTGCCGTTACAGATTTAAGCAACACACAATTTTTCTTAAATAGTTCTTGAAAAAAAGTCGAGCTACTTTTGGAGAAGAAAATAGGGTAAGAATACGTGTACACAGATACACAAAACACAGTACACAGAAAATACATTGTTGGCAAATAAAAATTTATCATTTCCAAGTACTCTTACCACGCGGTCCGTATGTTACAATTACATCTTATGTCATCTTGCACCCCGCGCCTAACATACCCTGTTAAGTTCAAGTTACATAATGTACATATACACACTTTGCTGTATACAAATGAAAAATTCCAAGCATAACCTGCATTTAATTATTATATACTTCTTATAAAAATATGTAACAGAATTTAATATAGAAAATGAATTTAGCTATTAATTTATAAGCATATTTGATTTAATATACAAATATTTAGCAACTGATTTAATTACAAGGTCGTGAAAGCAATATTATTTTTATCGATCTCTTACCGATCTTATTTGTAAAACAATCTTTTTGTGTATGGTATATATTTTACGTTTGTGCTTCTTATACTTTACAACTCGCATACACTCGTGAATTTAATCATAGAGGTCCCTTCTAGAAATGACAGACGTAGTATAAAGACCGCTACTGTCGGTAGCCACGTCCGTGCTTTCAGTTAGTCAAGAAATGTCTATATTTTCCACTTTATAAATGAACCGCTGCCGTCGCAAATCTCATGATTCCGCATTTGGAGTCATAGTGACAGTGCTACAATTGGCACGGGTGGAACGCGTAGAGCTACGCCGTAGCCCCATACCTCCAACTCGATTCAGCAATATCAAATTGTCGCTTTTTCTTTTTCCGTGAAAGTTGCAGAATAAGAGCTCCCTCATTCCTTTTCTGAAGTTCTTCGATAAGAAGGCATACAACAAGGGATTAATTCCAGAGTTAAAATATGTGATGAGAAATGTTAGAGGCGTAAATAATGCGCTAAAATCACTTGTTCCTTCGTAGCCGCTGGACCAATACTGCCACATTTTACGCGCATGGAATGGTAGATTGCAGACAGCGAATGTTAGTACGACGACTATGAGCATACGGACGACACCACGACGTGCCCGTAGCACGTTCTGCGACAGATGGCTAAGATGGTAACATTTCCTTGTCTCTTGACTTGGAGATAATTTTTTAGTGCTTTCGCTTTTACTTGAACCTGCAGTTATATTCTTCTGCTGAAAGAAAAAAACATGAGCTATAAATCATTAAAAATATTATTAAGCTTCCTAAAAATAAACTTTTAACAAAAAGGAAAAGTCGACATCAAAGAACATTGAAGAAGTTTATAGGGCTTATACTTTTTGTTAAAAGTTTATATATTTAACCTTTATGAGTGAAGGGAAGGAATATCACATTATCTGTATATTGTGTAAACATTTACATTAAAAATTTCATCGCCTATTTTGTCACCCTTTGGGGTGGAATATTTTATTCACATGTATATGTACACCCCTAAAGCTAAACCTACTTAATGAAAAAGTCATTTAATATCGGTTCACATTTGGCGAAAATATTGCATAAAAAATAAAACATCCAGTCGAATTGTAAGCCTCAGTTGGAAAGTGGAGAGCTGGCCCGAGATTGCCGCTCCGTGGGCTCGGCAAGCTTGGCCCCACGGATCCGCATATAAGACTAAGTTTTATCTCAATATTTTTGACCATCAATGATTTTGATAGCTCTGTAGCGCGTAGCTAAGCGTTTGTTCTCGTCGCTACAAGGCATTCAGAAGGATTCCACACGTAGCAAGTGGTCATATGACCTAAACAACTCTTCCGGGTCTGGATGTATGATGCCTTTTATGTATGTTACAGGAAAAAATACTACTGTTGTGGTGAAGTTTTAAAACGAAATATGACAATACGCATTGTATGTACATTCGTAATACGTTACCGATATATGATATATGGATATATAGATTTTCGATATGATTCGGGGAATAATGTTGGATATTAAATACAGAGATGCCTTAAACTCCGCTATGCCTATGAAGTTGCGTTGCTCGTACGGCGTAGAAATAAATGTTCGGTCGTAGGGTTGCCGTATTACAGGGAATAGCGCATGCATATTTCTGTCTGTACGCGGTACCTGAGCGGCGCAACACTGCATGTTGCCCATCTGCTGCAGTCCATGCGAACTCTGCCACAGACCCACGGCTATTCTTGTGTATAAAACCTGTATTAAATAAAAAAAGTTTTAACACGGTTTAACATTTTCACACTCTTTTTCTGCCATAAAGTACATCTGGATAGGTACCCCTCATACCTATTTTTGCCGACAAATAGCAGTGCATTGCTGTGTCTCTGTCTAAAGGATAAAGAGAGCAAGTATAATTACAAGCCGTGAAGCATTGCTTCTAGTCTTCAAAGGTGACAACGCATTTGTTTGAAGTTGGCAGACAGATGTGCAAAGACTTCAGTAGCTTCATACCATCAGGTGGACTGTAGGTTCGTTTGACACTTATGTTTTATGAGAAAATACATAGCCCCGTGAGTTGTGAGCATGGAGCAGCAGTAACGGGGACAGGTTCCCGCATATAAACTTCGAATGTATAGCAAGCAAATAACACGTAAAATCTACTCGTAAAAGACGATCGATCGACTGATAGACCAAACGCCTCATGGAATGTTTAACATCCTCGCCCCGTCCCTCATACTTCACCAAAGAGACCTATAAATCGACTACTGCGGAAATTAAGGTTGTGCTCACGATTCGTGCGCATATTTGTACCTTCCTGTATATCGCCACTAAAATATTCTTAATTTTAATTATAATACTTCCTTTTACTTAGAACATAATACCTACTTAGTCACTTTTGTTGGGCAATAAACAATTGAAGACGTTTGCTTTTCTTAGTTATGTAACTACACTCACAGAATAAAATGGGGTTGCTTGGATTTCTTTCTTTACTCTGACTGATAATGAGAAATTTATCAAAAACGCTTTTTGCTCAAGATATTGCTTAGAGTTGATTGACGTAGGTATATCAATAATGGCAATGAAAGAATGGGTAGCGTCAGTACAATTGAGTCAAAAGCGACCCAATCGTGCTGTAACGTAGCTCTACCACATACACCAATAAGGGAATCGATGTTAGTGAAAATTTCTGTCTAAATGTCACCATCTAAAAAAAGAATAAAAGATGTAAGAAGAAATAAATGCTTTTCCTAAAGACAGCATAGCACAGCAGCAGAGAAACTTCTTTAAACTACAATGTATATGTTATATTTATTTCCCTTAAATGTTTTGCTGAGTTTGATGCTGAGGAATACGCATATTTTCCCATGTATAGATAGTTCTATAGAGAAAATGAAACGTTAGTACTTACTGTCATTACACAAAGTGGTATCACGTACAGTAATCCAAAGTTAACCATGTCAAATATCTCAGAGTTATATTTCATACGATGTTGAATACAAATTGTCTCCATCTGACCGTCACCAAGATTGTTTGTTATTGTTTCTACCCAAATGAATTTGGGAGCACTATACGCTGCACTGGTAATCCACACTCCTAGAATTACCATCTGAAACAATTACATCCGTAACTCATAATTAAAACAAATATTAGAACAGCAAAACCATGTAGTGGCGGCGTAAAATCACTATCATAGCATCTGTTGGTTATATACATATATATATATATATATATATATATATATATATATATATAACTTTTTTTTTTTTATATCCGGTACTTGTTTTGTTTTAATTTAGGAGGTTTTCAGGGTTAATAACCTTTTCTAGACACCAGTGGACTCAGATAATCGATTTGTGGCTGAAGACGGGACTCATATACAGCAAATTGAGTGGAGAGCTGTCAAGAGGTTTTTTAGAAAATAGAATTATAATAATTCACATTACATTATTTCATATACCACTATCGTAGCAGAGTTTAGGGCAACCTGACTTTATAGATACGATTGGTCGAATCGGTTCTAAAACCGAATAAGCACGCCCCGACTTAACATAGTCTGGTCTGCCCTACCCCTAGACTGGTCCGAACCTGCGGAGGCGAGCATTAGTGCCTGTAATTGTGTCAAAATTCCTGTGTAAAAAAGTGAGGTTATGATTTTACAAAAAAATACTCATAAACTATACGTTTTCGCAAAGGGGGAAGGGTAGGGGGGTTTCCCTTGAACCCTACTCCTCTCCCCCTCCCACTCCCATTACGGTATGCGAGTACCGTATGTCTATAGTTTTCCCGTCGCTGTTCTAAAAAGCAACCGAGGAAAACTGAAACAAGAGATGGGCGGTAAAATCTTCCAAATTTTTCTAACAGTTGCCACTAACGACACCTACGGAACGTAATGAAATAATGAATTTTCTTACGCTGCTGACACAGAATATCGCAAAGTTAGCATTGTTCATATTAATTATCAACAATAAGCAGGCGTCAACTTTTAAGTCTGAGCTAAGCAATAACAGGAAGATTACATAATTAAAGATGACGATAAATCTGTCTGAAGTAATAAAATTACGCAGATAGCTGTAGTGTCTCGCAAGTGTATCTTAAATAAATATTTGCTCCAGTTGGGTTCGAATCTAGAACCCATAAACACCAGAAAATGCGAGCAAATCAAACATAAAAAAGCAATAACAAACGCCGGGCCAGAAAATCAATAATATGAGAGTTTGAAATGCAATCCTATCCTGATCCTGTGACCCTAAATTCAAAGCATAAACAAATTCGTAAACTCCCATGATACACTTGAAAATTTTAACGTCAGATAGTGAAACACTTCAATATATCATTCATAAAAATAATATAAGTCTCATAGAATCTTCAATGAATAAATAAATACATTATCACACTAGCTTATAATTTCTAAAGCAATATACATCAGTTATTAAAAAATTTGGACATTAAATAAACCATTAAAATAATAAATTAGTAATACTTAGCAATCTTTTCTTACCCTTAATCTAGTAGAAGTTAAAATTTGCTTGCAAGTAATTGGATGAATTATAGCAAAATATCTCTCAGTGCAAATGACGACTAAAATGAATATTGATGCAGTGTAACTCAATGAGTGAACAAACTGGTACATCTTGCATAAAAAATCTCCAAATACCCAACTGAAAAAGAAAAGAGACTTGAATAGAATTGCAATGTTGCCATACTTGGAATAAATGCCAAGCATGAATAACAAACTTCTTTATAGAACACGTTTGACATTATTCATTTTAGATTATGTAGTTGTTAGCCACCAAAGTTTGAAGACAATTTGTAAACTACTAAATAACAGTTACCATTTTCAAATTTCTTAAAATATATACGTTACACAATTTAAATCTGGTTCCTCATCATGTTAATGCTGTTAGCTCTTTTGGCTTTTACAGCTCCATCGGTCTCAGGGCTATGAAATGAAAAAGGGGATAACAAAATTATATAGGCACCCAACGTTACTTATAACGAAGTTCAACCGCGACAGTTTATAGTACGCATAGATGAATTATCTAACGGCCGTCCGAGCAGAGGATGGCGGGCCCCGGCTCTGACGGATAACTCGTATCGTTCGACGTTCTGAGCGGTGAGAAACGTCCGGAGACGTGGGTGTACACTATACAGAGTTTACGCGGTATGGAGGGGTGTAAAGCGCGCCCGTCTGCGGACTTGCTGCGTTTCATCCGTTGTTCTAGCAGTGTTTGTGGCACTAGAGAGTGTATAGGGATTCGATTAAAAGGATACGAGGCCTCTGAAGACTATAACGTTTGGAGTCGAAGAAGCGTAGGTGGCTGCGTTTACCACTAGCGGTTTGGAATGAGTCTTGGCCTTCTCAAAGGAGCGCCGAAGTACCGAAATGTTCTTGAAATAGTCTGAGGTCACCCTAAGTTGGCAATCTTCGTGCAAATCTTAGTTTCGCTGGTACCACCAAGCTCCGGTGACTATGCGAATAAATCTATTTTGAATAACTTAGATGTCGCACAAATTACGATAAGCCGCATGCGATAAAGCTACACTTGCGTAGGACATGATAGGGTCTTACGCAAGCTTTGTAAATGTAGAGCTTGCGTCTTATGGAAAATTTGCCCTTGCTATTAACTAGTGGGTGAAGGCGACTAGTAACGAATTTGGCACGGTTGCCAACATTACTAATGTGTTTCGTGAACGTCAATGCATGGTCGAATGTGACGCATAGGTCGTTTGGCGGCCGAAAAGGGTGATTGTTCGTAAGGATTTTTTCGGATTTAGGTTCCAACGATTGAGAGAGCGGCTCCTTTGAAATTATATTGCTACACTTTTCTCGGAATTCACTTCGATTCTCAATAAGCGGAACCATTCGCTTAAGGGATGGGCGGCTCTTTGGAGAATCTTTGCGAGAAATTTCTTGTTGAAATACGTAAAGTTCCGTGTCATCGTCAAAGAGAGTAGTGTTGACATCTGGGTCCCTCGAGATGTCACTTGTGTAGAGTCTAAAGAGGAGTGGGGAGAGGACAGAGCCTCGAGAAACTCCAGCCTTGAGGGAGCATTTTGAAGAGCGATTTCTCTCTATTCGATATCGAAAATGGCGGTTGGCAAGGAAGGATCTGATGATGTGAGTGATCAGGCACGTTGGGATTATACAGCTTGTAAAGCAAGCCGTCGTGCCAGACGTTGTCAAACGCTTTTACGACATCGACGAAGAAGGCACCGTTGTTGGTTTCACAATTTAAATTAGCTTCGTTTGCTTTTAACAGACTATTAAAATGTAAAACACAAGCATTTTAAGCATAGTTAAAATTATATTAATACACGTAAACGCACTGAAAGCATTTTAGTTTAAGAATCACTGAAGTGAATGAATGAATATTAAATTTTAACAATAAAATATAATATGTTAAATGTCGTATATATGTCGTACAACAATCACTATCAAATAAAATTTGTTAAAAAGTTCAGTTTTTATACACACAATATGAATTATATCAATCTCGCTTACCTCGGTATAAGATATATTGTCAAATTTTGGAAGACACAAAAAACACCAACACATAAATCTGCTACAGCCAGATTTGCCAAGAAAAAATTTGTTATTGACCGTAACCGTCTCGATAAAGTCACAACAAGAATAACAAGTAGGTTTCCTGAAAATTAAATTCATGTTAAATAATTTGTATCTGCACGCATTCGTGTTTATCTCTTTAGCTAGTCTTGCAATTACTACGTCGAAGACATGTCTGTAATCTGGATTGAATAAAAGTTTAGCCTTCTTTCTTCTTGTCCCTTTTTTATCAGCTCATATAAGTCCACTGGCACGCGCTTGGCAGGCGTAATGACGATCTTAATTCAATTTGTTTTATAAATATCATTCTGCCAAGTTCAACAGAATGTGATAAAAGAATGAAATAAAAAGTAAATGAATAATTTTTTTTATTTGTTGAGACTTAATATAAACCCTCCTTAACGTCAATATCTACATGAAGTATATAAGTTAGTTTGCACAAGAACTGGCAGGAAAAACTAGGATCATTTTAGAAAAAAATTAAGAGTGGCGACCCGCGCTGGCTTCACCTTTTAAGATCTATTAATGTGGCGTTACTTGACAACCAAGGAACATTTTTTTATCAATTTGCTTTGTATTGCTATCAGTCTGTTCGTGAAGTATTATTACAATCAATTCAGTTATTACGAGATTACTCCGAACAGACAGATTTTTTTTTTAAATTGATTCGTGTGTAAGGGCCTATACTACATCAAATAACTTAGCAAGATCCTCTGTTATACCGAAAATACTGCAGCACTGTTTTTGAAATAAATATATAGTGAAGTTGAAGATTAATGTTAAGTACTATGTTAGACGAAATCACGATTCCCTAAAATTTTCTTGATAGAAAAAAAAATCCAACGTTACCTCCAAACCGAAGTATAAACCGGTGGTATTCAAAAATAAAGATCTAAACTATGCTTACTACTAACTATAGGTTATGATATATATATATATATATATATATATATATATATATATATATATATATATATAGCCGTGGTAGCTCAGATGGTTAACGCTCGCTGTAAATTTAACAGAATGCGAGTAACCCGGGTTCGATCCCCGCCGGCACCAATGAAATTGTTAATTGCAATTTTAAGTGCTGATTTATCACGTGCTCGGCGGTGAAGGAAAACATTGTGAGGAAACCTGCATGTCTGAGGAATAAGAAAAAAATATTTCGAAGACATGTGAAGTTCGCCAACACGCATTGGGGCAGCGCGGCGGACACTTCCTTGCCCTAAAACCCTCTCAGAAATGAGAGGAGGCCTGTGCCCAGCAGTGGGACGTATATAGGCTGTAACTTTACTTTTACTTTATATATATATAATGTATTATATATATATATATATATAATTTAACGTTAATGGCACGTAAATAACTCTCTCAGCTCAATATAAAGCAGGTATTTCGATATTACAGAGAGATACTTCAATTATATTTATATGTTTAGATTTACAACATTTGATGATGATGATTATATTCTAATGATCTAACGCGACAACTTCCAAATAGCTTTTGGAAACTCTTAATTACTGGGAAGGTATTACAGTGCCACAAGATAAGTGAGCATTTACAAAAAAATCACAAAAACAAGACACAAAGTTGTGCCCTGTTGATAAGGGGTAAGAGGTACTGCGGTTTTTCATGTCGTGACACCTTTAAATAATCAACATCGCTATTATCATTACAACTCCTCACAAGTCCACTAATGAACATAGGTTTCCCTAAACGAATATCACAAAACGCCTGCATCCATTGCTTTCCTACTTGTTGTAGTAGGTCATCAATCCATCTAGTTTGTCGCCACCCAACTAACCAGTGTGATATAAGGCTGCCACTCGAGAATCTTTCTTTTACAGTAGTTGTCGATTTTCCGACTTATATGGCTGATCTATTGCGACTTTATCCCACTGAGCCATCGGTTACTTTATTTTAATGTATACATCTTCATTACGTATTATACAGTGTGTCCGGTCACGGGCTAGCGATATTCTAGGTACTTATAATACAGCTATTTTTATACAAAAAAAAAAAAAAACACTACACACTGAGGTCTAATCCCCTGCGCCTCTATGTATGTAGTGTATTTTGTATTAAAATAGCTGTATTATGAATACCTAGAATATCGCTAGTCCGTGAGCGAACACTCTGTATAATATTTTAGGCAAAGAAACTCCAAGCACATACATAGCTCGCTGTGAGACTTTAAGCTTCCTCATTAAGCCACCATTAAAAAACATCTTGGTTTCATACGTCATCATTGGCAACTGGTTGTTCATTTTTATTTTGAGATTTTGAGGAATACTGAAGAAGAAAAGGTAAGGTGAAATGCTTACAGCAAAGGAGTAAGGACTTTTATTAGCTTTCACCTTAGTCCTCGGAGGTAATAACGCAATGGTATATATTTGTATATCTTAAACACCCACTCTACACGACGGCGAATGCTATTGGCCACTAAATTCGCCACTATGTTGGCCAACGTGTTTTTTTTAAGCCGTGTGTTGCGGTGTGTTGAGCCGCCGTTAATTGAAGTTGGTTGCAGGTGTCCATGACCTGCAGTATCAGGTGGACTGTAAGTTCGCTTATCACTTCAGTTCTATAAAGAAAATGTGTTTTGTAGTTATGATATGTTTAACATAAATTTATTGTATTACATAATTAAAAATTTAAGTAATTATTTAATTATCAGGCAATTGAATGTTCATTTCTTCTTATTATATTATATTCTTAATCTTTTAAAGTACAAGCATGGCAATTTGAATTGCCACCTGTTCGTCCTTGTGGCTTCTACAACACTATTTGAGCTTTTTAAGTGGACACTTATTCTATTTACTTCGGTTTCTCGTGGTAAATAGCTTAATAATAATATCTTTAAAAACTTTTAGGTACCTTGTATTAGAATGTGCGCCTATATTCAACTATATATTTTAAGTTCAAATGATGTATGATGATAAAAAAATTGGTTGACCCTGATCATCCCTGGAACTTCCCGCTAATTTCAAATGCAAAGGGTTCCAAATTTCGCCAAATTATGACGTTTTCGTTAACGATCGAACGAATCAACCGATTTTGACCGGACTGGCGGCGATCGACGTGATTTTTCAAGGTTAAAAGCTGATTAGTTTCTAGAATCGATCGGTAAAGCCATTTAAAAGTTATTCCAAAAAAAACAGTTTTTCAAAATTTTCATTTTTGAGATTTCTCAAAATCAACCCGTCCGAATTAGTTTAAATTCATGAAACACTTTAGAAATCAGCTTAGTTTATTTCAATCGGTCAAGCCGTTCAAAAGTTATAAGAGGTTACATACATCCACACATCATACAGATATACAGACACCATCGAAAAATTATCAGGGTAGCTTCCTGTGACCTCAAAACGTCAAGATTTGATGAAAACTTAATTTTCGAAGAACGGGATAAAAACAATAACTTCCCGATTTTTGAAACTTTTTAAGTTTCTTACCGGGAAGTTAAAAATCACCTTTGCATCGTCGCCATTCCTAGAAACATTACACATTAGGCTTCCTGTACAGTTCAAGTCAATCGAGATCTTGTATTTTATATGGACATTTTTTTTCCGAAGTCAATGCTGCTTTGCCCGATGAAGGTGAGAACAAAGTTATTTTTATTAAAGTATTATATGAAATGATTTTATCTTGGGTCGGAGGATGGAATGCGTGACAGCTTGTAATTATACTGGCTCTCTATATCCTTCCGACCAAAACTATTCGACGCCGAAATTAGGGTGGAATCTACCCACCCATACTGTAAAACTTTCTCAAATTCGCAGAAAAGGATCTACCTAGGTTTTACTTAGAACATTTTAGAATTTTGAAAAATTACAGCCAGTTACACTATATAGTAGACTAAAATTTGTTTCCAACATGTACTACATACGTTTTGTTATCTCCTTCCTCGTATACCCAACGTTACGAGAGGATAAACGATAACTCCAATAAACTGTTTTAATTGTCCAAAAAATATCAATTTTGGTTACTCTTACCTAAACCATCGTTTGATTCGCCGTTATTATTTTTACAGCTAATTTAAAAATAATTACCTGCTCATCATTATTTTAGTAAAAGGCCTAGTCGTATAGTACTATACATAAGTTAATATTTTAAATAAATGTACACACTATGCAACAATAACAATTGTTTTGTTTCTACGTGAGCCGGCTAAGTTATTGTTGTACTAGAACATTATTTACAAACGTCAATCAATTTGTGACTTTGTGAAAGTAGCCTCTCCAGGCTCTATCATCATTAAGAGGTTCTTGAAAATAAGTTTGATATTATATAACAATTGTTTTGTTTCTACGTGAGCCGGCTAAGTTATTGTTGTACTAGAAACTGAACTGAAACTGAAAATGTAACATACAAGTGAATTTTTATAAACAATAAATTCAGTTAAATGACTTACTCCACGTAGTGTCCTATTTGATTTTACGCGATGCATGGATAAACATTAAACACAAACAGATTTCAAGAAATTATCCCTTCGTATATATTTTTAAAATGGTAAATTTATAATTATTGTATTTTAATGTTTATTGATAATTGGTTTTTCGTTATTATTACACGTGGCATATTGACCCTCATCACTCAAAGAGTGGCGATTTTGGTCGAAGGCCGAGTTGCGATAAGCGAGTGACGGCTTTATCCCGGCTATACATATATTATTATTCGTTATTTACAAATGTCAATCAATTAGTGACATTCGTGTATTTGTTTCCGTGTAGGGGTGATGTAAGTGAATACACAACACTTTCTATATCGTTGGTGTCGTAGTCTCGGCTTCGTAGCTCAGCTTTCTTACAACACTTAACACCTTTAATAAATAATCCTATTCTATCTTGAAAGGCCTGCTTCACACCTGCAATTACCCTGGTGTTGCAGCTCTACATGAGCGGCGGTAGTTAAAAACCATCAGGTGAGCTACATGTTTGTAGCTTGCCCCTCTTATATAAAAAAATCGCTTAACAATTATTCTCCTCTTCGCTGCGATATAATCGAAACGAAATCAGCCAATTTCTCCAGTTATTGATATAATTTCATTGTCAATTAACTTTCGCGCTTCATTGATGATTTAATGATTGCGCGTGCCTTGTAGCCTGCGACTTCTTCTGATAATGCGTCAGTGTATTGATCCCGTAGCTGGAGAGAAACCACTACGAAGTTTATTATTAACGTTTAACATATATGATTTCATTGTTTTATACATTCCTCCTTATAGATTTAGTAAGCACACGTACGCTCAAACAAGGAATTCGAATTTAATTTGGCGAAATTTAGTTATTTTTTCTGAGATAAATGTGTTTTTTTTTCTTGTAATATAAGGACTTAGAAAATCTCTATTTCAAATTTTATCAAAATATTTTCATCTTTTTGAGTTTAAGGGAATAATAGTATTGTCGCTTGACAAATGTGCTTAACATTCTTTTATCGGGCGTTAATAAAACACATGCATATAACAGTTGGGTCATTCCTTTCCTCATGTATACCTTTGGCACACTCAGATGGATTCAGATCAAACTGAACGCTTTGCATAGAATAGTCCGCACTGTTCGACGTTCCACAGGATGCATCACCCGAAATCGTCATTAATGGGGTACTGTCCGATTAAAATTGCGAATCAATTTTAAGCGCTCTCATGATGCATAATCGCGAGGTGTGTCGATGTGTCGGCATCGTAATTACTTTCGAGCGAGGTCGGACGATTCATTCCACAAGGACGTCATTTCGTGTGATAAATGGCTTACCCCTATTCTTAGCCAACGATAAATAACAAGACGCAGCATTACAGAGCATTTCTGACCGGGAGACCGCATGGAAGGAGAAACAGCTCTACGAGAGGTTTTACAAGGCTCTTCATTAGCATTTTGTAGACACGGTTGACTCTCTCTCTCTGAACCCCCTCTCATTGGTGGGCTCTGGGATATAACCTTCGAAAAGGAGGGATAAATGTAACCCCTCTTTTCTATGTGGATGATCTCAGTTATTCACCTCCATCGCTTTACGAGGTTGAAACATTTCGTTGTATGAGTATGTCACAGAATATAATCATCGACGATGTGGGTATGAAACAGTCACTTTGCGACACGTTTAACGCACGCTTGATAAGTGTTTAACAGCCGTTTATGGGGCATTAACAAAACATACTCATATAACGATCGGGTCATGTCTATTCTCATCAGCATACTCAAGGTATGGTAGGCGTGACTTTTTAAACGCCCTCACCACGCACCATTGCGAAATGTAGATCCTCCATAAGTACTAACAGGAAATCTGATCATCTCAAACGGGAAGCGGGTATAGAAAGAGAAAGAGCAACAAGGCTCCACACAAACTTTTCGTAGACACGGTCGCCTCCCTCTACTGTCTGCAGTTCGGTGACCTATTTGGGGTAACCGAGGGTTTTGTCTGTGCAATACACAATCAGTTCAAACAACTGCTGTAGATACATCCTAAAGAATGGCTTCGTCCGACATCAGTCAAGTTTGTCGCTATCCCGGTGCATGTCATCTCCGGTTGTACGGCACATTTAATATTCTGAGTACTTGCACACACTCAACCGTATAATCGGAATTATACATTATGAACTCGCACTGAAATACGGTCTAACTACGGAATTATTGCCTAAATTCGTGCTCAAAAGTAGCCTCTCCAGGCTCTATCACCATTAAGAGGTTCTTGCAAATAAGTTTGATATTATAGTCATGGACCGGGTACAGTCAAGGATATTTTCGATCGTCATTATCATTCGGTGTGACGAGAAACCTCGTAAAAGCAAAAACCGAGGTGACCGACATGTATTTTTATAGTATAGAGAGCGTTTGCCCTCTACTATAAAAAAAGCATGCGACTCACCTGCTGGTAAGTGACTACAGCAGCCCATGAACAACTGCAACACCAGGGGAATTGCAGGAGAGTTGCCGGCCTTTTAGAAAGGAGTAAGCTCTTTTCTTGAAGATCCTTAAGTCATATCGATCCGTAAAAATCGTCGGTGGTAAACAATTAAACAAAGAGCGCTGAAGAAAACTCGTAGTAAAACGCAATGTAGCGTACTCGTAGTAAAGCGTAACGTAATTAATCCGAACAATTCCTCAGAGCACTGTCCCGTGGGAGATGCGATAGAAAATACAAAGGGATGTAACATCCCTTCACAGCGCCAGTGAATCGAGCCGATCAGAAAGAATTCGCTCGTCAACGATTCGAGCCACTCTGCGCCGGATGTGGTCAAGTGGAAGAACAGTTTTCCATGTAAGGCAGAACTTGCACCTTGTAAAGTTGCAAGCGGTGCGCCGGCGTGAAATACTGTCCCGCTCTGCAAAGCACGCAAGCTTTTTAGATGCCAATTGTGCTTTTCTTTCCAAGTGACCACAAACCTGCACATCATTCGATATGTCGACGCCGAGGATGTCTATGGTATCTGAGGCAGCAAGGGAGGTGCCGTAAATTAAAGAGATACGACAAAGGGTTTGTTTTTAGTAAAACTGTGTCTTATGAGGGTTAAACTGGATCAGATTTAGTCGTTCCTAATTCGAGACTTTGTTTAACAATGACTCAACTTTAGACACAAGTTTGATCCGGTACTGGATGACTTGATCCCGAGAAATATTGGCACGGCCGGTATTAAAAGCATCACCTGTGCTGTCGTCCGTATAGCAATGAATGCTACTGGTTTGCAACGTAGCATTGATATCGTAAGAAACAGTCTTGCGGAACACCAGCCACCGCCAGAAAACTGGCGATCCAATTTCACAATTTATCGGGAAGCCCATAAGGTGGAAGCTTCGAAAGAAGCGCTTTGTGCCAAACCCAATCGTCAAGGCCTCTGCCTTAGACTTAATCGCCTGCACCCATTGGTGTGTTAGGTAAACAAGAAGATCACCAGCTGAACGACCCCGACGGGAACCGTACCGGCGGTCACTATTCAGCAGATGCTCTTCAAGATACCGCATAAACTGGTAGATAATGATGGACTCCATTATTTTCGAGAACAAGGAGGTGATGGCGATTGGTCTGTAATTGGATGGATCAGAGCGGTTACCTTTATTAGGGTTCAAGTGCACGAAAGCTGTCTTCCAGAAATTTGGGACTATGTCTACTAAGTAGGAGTACCGAAAAATACGCGTTAGAACCGGGGCCAACTCTAGAGCACACGTCCGTAGCACAATTGGGGAAATTCCGTCAGACCCACTCGATTTGTTGTTGTCCATGAGGTGGAGTGCTTTGCATACTGAGCACTGTATGAATCGCACCTTAGGAATAAAACACTCACACCGCGGGGAAGTCAGCGGTTTCCCCTATCATCGAGATTTGAGTTGGACGCGAAAAGGGAACCTAAATAATCGGCTTTCTCTTTAACGGCGTGGGCCAGTGAGTCGTCCTCCCTGTACATAGGTGGAAGAGATGGCTGAAAGAAGTTCCCTTGAACAGCCTTGGCGAGAAACGAGAATGCATGGGTTATCTAACGCAAAAGTAGAGCTTCTACTTCACTCTGCTTTTCTGTGTGGTCGTGTTACCACACCGGTACTAGCCAGCCCATAAGTGCAACAGCAAAAGCTCTACCATTGTAAAGTGAAGGATGTGTCCATGACTATGTGAGGTGGTCTGCCTCTCGGATCATCTGAGGACTCGGTGACGGACGCTCCGGGCTCAAATGCAGAAGGTTACGCGCCACGACACGCGCTTTGTGGACTATGTTATTAGCAGTTATGTCTGTTACAGTAATCTTAATATATATATATTACGTGTCACGTTGTTTGTCCGCGATGGACTCCTAAACTACTTAACCGATTTTAATCAAATTTGCACACCGTGTGCAGTTTGGCCATGAGTGATCGACAATTTTATTTTTTGCGAATTTAAGGACTTTTAATAGGACATGTCAAAGGGTCGTCGAAAAGGGCAGAACAACGTCTGCCCTGCAAGCTAGTTCTTTTATATGTAGTGCCCGCGTTATCACCTGAATCCGTCGGGCAATAAATCGTTGTAATCAGTCTATCTCGTTCGCACTCATTTCGGCTTATGGAGCGTCATAATGATGTTCGTAATACGAGGTAGTCGATAGCGATAAGATTTAAGGAATGGATTTTTGAAGGTTTAAAATTATAAAATTATAAAAAACACATTAAAAATAAAATATAATCTACATTTATAAATATTTTATTATATTACAAATTATCTTCTTAATGCGAATCATCTGCGTCACTATCGTCTTCCTGTAGATTTATAATCAAAGGTCTCTCATCAATCATCAAAGATCTATTTGATCTCTCAAAAAATCTTTTCCAGCTATTCTAGGACAAATATCACTTCTTTCCATTAAATATTACCTTCCGCCATTCTTAAATTTATATCCAATATCTTTTACTATTTTCCACGTGGTGTGCCCCTATTTTAAATCAGGCATCAATTCAAAGTATTTAGCATAGATTTTGGCCACACATGGATACTCGCCGTTATCATACATAGTAGATATAGAGTGTTTTAGCACACTTATACCAAAATTATAATATTGGTAACTGTAGTTGGTTTTTTGAACTTTCCCTTGGATTGGCTGAGCTGCCGGTTTGCGATATTCTGTTCTGTTTTTATTCGATCGGCTGTCGATCTGATGACGCCACAAATAAATGCCACATTTTTCTGTGTTTTATTAAAATTAAGCAGAGATATTTTTTCGAGATCACTTTTTACATTAAAATAAATGTATTGTAAACAACTATTCGGGTTTCCACGTTAATATCACTATAAATTTTTTTCCGAGTGCTTTATTCCTATTGTTATTGACATTTATGGCTCGAATATTCAGTTAATAATGCGGGCACTGTAGTAAAAGTAAAGACACGAAGATATAATAGTCACTATGGCAAAATTTCTGAAGAACCTCCACAATATATGCTCAATGATCTCAGTAGTATAATCCAACGAATAGGTCTTAATATATAATACCTTTGCCAGTAGTTGTGGTAAGAGACACAAAAAGTCAATGAATGTAGTTGTCTCAGGACCGTTTATTTACTATGGCGTTCCTTGGGGACACTCTATATTCAGCAGTGGACTTGCAATGGACTGTATGATATTGATAATGATGAATGTTGCGGAGAGGCTACTCTGCTGTAGGTTTGCATACTTCAACTAGTTCGATGTCATTTTGTATTAACTGTACTTACTATTTACTTATAGCACTAAGATGTTGTTAAGAAATTCCAAGTGTTTCTCAATTTACTACCGATTCTAAATGACGTTCTCCTGTCCAGAGAAGAAACGGCAAGAGAAACTCCACACTTTGTCATTTTCATTAAAAACCTATAATAAAATATTTAAAAATTTGAAAGGAACAGACCCATAGGTAATCAAATCATATTCTATTTTTATAGGATATGGGTGACAAACGAGCACACAGTCCACCTGATGGTAAGTGGATGCGGTGGCCCATAGACTTCTACATTTAACCTCGATTAAGAATTAAAATGCTGATGCGTTGTCACCCTTGAGAACTAAGATGGCATGCCTTGATTCCGTTAAAACGGGAGTATAGAGTACTGGATACTCTATACTCACCATAAGAAACACAGCAGCATTAAGTTACTATTTTACGCTGATTTTCTGTGAGAGCGTGGTCCTTCCCCGGTAGAGCCGACCCATTCATTCTACAACCATAATAACTGCAGCTAGGCTCTACCACATAAAAAATTACGCGGCAAAACAAAAATCGATATGAAAATTTAAACCTAACAAATGTGTTCTATTATACCAGAGGTCCCCAGAACTCACGAGTATTCATATTTAACAGCTATCGTCCTCCTCGACTAAAGGGAAGTGGACGACGAATATTAATCTCATTTACCTACTTACCGAAAAAACAGCAGCAAAAAACTATGGTGTATAATGTGATGAATATGGCTCTAACATCAGTTCTATCAAAAATGTATTCGTCATTGTTCAAAAGATTTTCGTTTTCATTTAGCGTCGAGTTTAACAGATCGTCTGCAATGTTGTAGTTTCCCGGTGTACGTTCGTCTTCCCAACCATTCCTCACAATATTCAAAGCCATTAAATTGTTTATGCCATTCATAATGAAATACGATTCGTTACCAGTCAAATTGTCACATTACATCCTCGCCGTCCATCACCTGAAATAAAAGTCGTTTATTATTATTTTTTTTTGTACCTTTATTAATGAATATTCTTTACTGCATACCATACAAAAATTACAGAATATTTAAATTATTTTTTTGATTCTTATATATTAAGTTTAATATTTAAGAATCAAAATGCAGATACGTCGGCACTCCCAATGACTAAGTGATGCTTTCTCTCTTAGTCAACGGTAAAAAGGGTCTCCGGTTCTCTATACTCAGCATACGAAATACAGCAGCATTATGTCGTTATTTTATACTGGTATTTTGGAGAGCTTAATTCAACCCCGACCAATGCATTCCTTTCATGCTGCAAACATACAGCTGCCGAGTGCCACTACTAAGTGAAATTTCTTTTTTAGTTTTACAACTGCATAGCTTATAAAACTTTAAAATGTGTTCATATGATCTAAGAAATAAGCCTATTATTGTGATATTTTATACGTGATAGAGCCATTTTCCAGATATTAATAGTATAGTTGTAGCACGAATGGGTCGGCTCGTTTTGGGAAGGACCGAGCTCTCACAGAATACCAGCGTAAAGTAACAGCTTTATGCTGCTGTGTTTCATATGGTGAGTGATCCTCACGGGTGACAACGCATCTGCATTTTAATTCGCAAAAGAAAATAGATGTAGATGTCTATGTGCCACAGAACCACCTACCATCAGATGGACTGTGTTCTTGCTTGTCACCCTTATCCTAATATAAAAAAAATAATAATATTACTTTTACACGTTTAATCGTGGTTCTACACGGTTTCACTATGGAATCTCTCCAAGGTCTTTCATAAGCAACAATAGTAGTATAATTACAGATTGTGAGGCATTCCATCTTAGTCCTCAGAGATGACAACGCATCTGTGGGCTTTAATTGCTTGAAGTTGGTTGTAGGTGTCCGGACTGCAGTAGCTATTTACCATCAAGTGGAATGTAAGCTTGTTTGTCACTTCGGATTTACTAAAAAAATGCTGTCATCTGTATGATTTTTTTCGATGCAATCATTATCGTGCGCGTTTTGTTTTCACATCACTCTTGTCATTGTGTAATTTTTATAAAATGATTTTATTTTCGCGCAATAATTTATTACCATAATAGGTACATTTTAGTAAATTTAAAAAAAGATCTAAAAATTTAGAAATGTCTGCAATGACCTCTTAATATTTATAACCGTAATGTAACCAGAAGCTGTATATTTTAATGTAGATGCGGGCACCGTAGCATTTGAGGACTATTTCCGAACTTTTAGTTTTTATTCCACATAAATTTTACGTTTTAAATAATACTTATTAAAATTATATATTAAATAGAAATTATAAATGTAATACATAGATATACAAATTATAGTAATAGAACTAAGAATAGGGAAGGAAACTAGCCCCTGAAATACAGGTATTATATCCTAGTTTAGGGGCTAATGACCACTGTAAATTTTGTGCATGTAATATGTTTATCAATAAAGATTATTATTATTATTATGTATTATACGAGCAATATTTGATATATATCATCATCATCATCATCAGCTGCGGCAGTCCACCGCTGGACATAGGCCTCTTCTAAGACGCGCCACTTAGCCCGATCTTCGGCTACACGCATCGAATTTCTACCAGCCACCTTGTGCAGATCATCGCTCCATCAGGGAAGCCCCCTGACCCGATGGCGCGACACACTACGTTTGCCTAGACGCGGTTTCCACTACATAACACGTCTACTCCACTGGTTGTGACTTCTGCGACAGACATGACCAGCCCACTCCCACTTCAGTTTACAAATACGGAAAGCTATGTCGGTTATCTTGGTTCTCCGGTGGATATCTTAATTTCTCTGGTAACGTGCCTTCTATCTTAGTCCCCAGGGGTGACGACGCATCTACATTATTATTATTAATCGAGGCTAGATGAAGGCGTCCACTGGGCACAAACCACGGCCTCCACTTATCATAAGATGGACTTTGTGCTCCTATCTTACAAAAAAAGAAGAAGACGAGCACTGATCGGCATCTGTCAGTCAGTTTTTCAAATAATTTTCATTTTTAATGCCATTGTTTTAATTGCTGGTCTTTCTTTTGATTGAATTTCAATTTTTAAAAGTATAGCTTCCAGTCAGCTTAATTTACCATCAACAGATTGTCTCCTCGTCTCCACTCCCTAATACGTCTACTCTATCGGTTGTCACTTCTACGACAGACCTGACCAGGACATTGCCACTTCAGTTTACAAACACGGAAAACTATATCGGTAATCTTGGTTCTTCGGCCAACTTAATAATTTCGAATTCTATCTACGAGACAAACTTCAAGCATAGCTCTTCCCAACGCACGCTGAGCAAATTCGAGCTTGTGGAGTATTATACATATACATATAATAGTAATACATATAATACATATAATATAATAATGTCCTACAGACCGAATTACGGTCACGGCAACCAGCCTCAACGGAGACAAGCCATCGGCGTAGGACAGGATTATAGTGCCCAAGTGTACGCGCAAGCACAGGTGCACTCTATTCCATCACTCTCATATTCCGATGGGACGGTAAACCGACACGACCGGAGAGAGATCAGGCGCAGGACCAACGGCTTGACGTGCCTTCCAAAGCACGGGGATGATATACCGCCAACTTCCTGACTCCAGGCAGCTATTGAGAATTTCTTGACGGAAAACTCAATAATTAATTTTTTCGCCCGACCCGGGATTCGAACCCAGGACCTCATGATCAGTAGTCGCGTCACTACAACCACTAGACCAACTACTAGACCAAAGAGCAGTCGTTGGTCTAGTGTTTGTATATTACAATAATATAATACATATAATAATAATAATAGTACGTAATATATTTGTTTATTTGTTTGTAATGGAGTTTTCGAAAACCTATAAAAAATTTCCATGCAATTTACAACACGTGTTTTGGTTGGTTTACAATAGCTGGATCCGGAGGCGCGAGTTCGAATCTTGCAATGGCATGATTTGAATTCGCTTGATCGATTAGTACATCGAATGGTTAATAAAATGTTTCGTTTGCGGAGTTATCGCGTCTATTATTGGTATCGCTAATCGCCATGCGTACTTTTTAACTTCCGGCGAAAACGTGTCATAAGTTTGTGGTGTGTAACTGTGTGTCCGTGTATTTGTGTATATGTGTATCAGTCTGTCTGTGGCATCGTAACTTCTGAACGGTGAACCGATTTTCATTAAGGTTTTTTCGTTTGATAGGTAGCTTAATCGAGAGTTTTCTTATCTATGTTTCGAGCAAATCTGTTCAGTCGTTTGAAGATCATGAGCTTTTTTTATTTTGGGTATATTTAAATTTTTAAATTTAATTTGTTAACTGTGAGGTCAAAGCTTTGATCGAAAAATATTTGATTACGGTATTTTCACAGAATATCATTATTTTATCTATTGAATAATTAAAATAAAAAAAAGAGAATATTAACGTACGACTTTAATCGAACTTTTATATTTAGGTAACAAGTGTCATTTCCGAGAAAATTATATTTCTAAAGCCGAACAAATCTCCGTCACCCGTCTTTATCAAAAAAAATTAAGATTTTCTGATAAAATATAGCTCAGATCACATCTGACATTGCTTTGAACCGATTGTGATGAAGCTTCGTGAACAGATAGAAAGCAATGCACTCCTGAGTAATCTAACCTATATTTTATTCAAAAAACTTTACAAAAACACAACAAACACTTAAGAAAAACGAATTATTGATAAAATATATGGCTTTGATTATATATTTTAAATCTAAATGAGATTAAATTAATAGCTGTTATCCAGACGACGCCGAGGCGGGTCGCTATTTTAATAATAATATTCTCAAAAAATTACCAAACTAAATGAACTGGATTTTGTAAAAATAAAGAAAATGTAGGTAAGCCTTGCTCTTTGAACTTGAAATAAATACTTTTTCTTTAAGTTTAAATCTTCAATCATCACGGTTGATAATCATGGTCAATAGTATGGTAAATAGATTTTCTTTAAAGGATTGTTCGGTTTTTCACAGTCTTTTAATATTAACTGCAATGCATTCGTTTAGCCTTGGTAAATAAATTTTGTTATTGATTGGTTATTCGTCAACCTAACAATGAAATAGATTAGTTTGTAATGCTATCGATAACTGTCGCTTATCTCGTAATATATTTAGTGACATATGGACTGATTGGACCGGATTGGATGAATTTTTGAGCACAAAGATAGTGATATATTACGTTCTCTTCATGATATGACATATTTCCTGAAATATTTACGTGTATGTAATACAATACACTAGGAAGCTTATGAGTGCAGTACCAGTATTATCACTCAAGTAAAGCTACTTCAAACCACCATTTATTGAAATTTATTGCTTACAAGGTATTTACCGCATTTATCGCACCGAATAAATTTTTGCATACGACATTAAACCAGACAATTTATTAAATACTCTTGTACCGCCATCTGTATCTATGTTAATGTCCGAAGTCACATCGATTAACTTTCCCAGTGAAGATATCGAAAACTTGTTACAAAGATCACGACCTTTGATCTAAACTTCACCAACGGCATCACTGTTACAAATTAAAGTTGACGTCCAAACATCTGGCAAAGGAGCTTCATCTTCTTGAAGCACACAAGGGACAATGGAAAAGATAGAATTAACCAAAACCCAGGAATTACTTGTTCCAGCTCCATCTGATCCATTTGAGGTTATTATTAGACGATAATATTCTAGATTTAATAGTGCGTGAAACTAATGCTAATGCCATTCAAGTACTGAAGGCCCCTGGTGTCAAATAACACTCACAATTAATATCCTGGAAAGACATAACACGAACTGAATTAACAAGTCCCGGGTTAGTCCTTCAGACAGGTACAATCCGGCTGAACTGACTCAGCGATTACTGGAAAAAGCATTGGTTATTTAATATCCTTTGCTTTGCACAATATACAACCAAGCAACCGTTTCATGCTAATTATACGATACTTTCATTTTACATCTGAAGCAACGAAGAAGACCGACTGGCCAAAGTTCGTCCGATAGTAGTTAATTTTAACAATCGAATTAATGGTACTTATTACTCAGGCAAACAGCTTTCTCTTGATATATCGATGGTGTTATGGCGTGAACGTCTCCAATTTAGGAAACATATTAAAAATAACCGCCTTAAATATGGAGTAAAGTTATACGTACTTGCAGAACCAAAAGGCACAGTAATAAAATTTCAAATATACGGTGGTGCAGGTCGGAATACGTCCGGAATAGAAATACTAAAAAAATAGTTTTAAAGCTACTTGAAGAGAAAATGGACTCAGGAGACAGTGTCAATATGGACAATTACTATAACTCCTATGATTTACCTGTCAAATTAGAGAATCGCCAAATTTACTGCACGGGTACTTTAAATAAAAATCGAAATGGTTATTCAATAGACCTTGCTACTGTCACGTTGTGTAAAAGAGAAAACAAGACTTTGTTTAAATAGTCTATATGTAGGCAAGTCGAAAGAGAAGCGATACATGCATTTTATGTCCAGTGTTGATTTGCAAGATCAAATGCTTTCATATTACCCTTGCGAAGGGAAAACCATGCGATGGTATAAAAGGATATTCTTCCACACACTGCAGATGAGTTTAAATAATGCGTTCCATTTTTATAATAATATTTAGTACCTACGAATAGCAAAATAAATCTTTACGATTTTCGTTTACATATTCTGGAGAAATTATTACCAAACGTAAAAAAAAAAGTTTTAAATTTTAACCAAAATTTAAAACGTAAAGACGCAGCAAATAAAGAGAGTAACAAAATAAGAACTATCACGGAAGTAGTTAGATAAGAAGAGCAGACGTTCCACTTTGTATGAATATAAAAGCTGCGTTGAAAAGCAAGGCAGAATTTCAACTCAGCTTTTACATTCATACAAATTTTTGCATAGAATATTTCTTTGAAGTCCATTTATAATTTCATAATTCTTGTCTTTCAAATGGTTTGTTTTTTATTTCCAATTAAACTTCCGGTGATTATTTGATTTGTTTGATTTCTAATATCCTTCTATATCAAATAATTAAGCCGAAAAGAAAACATCATACAATGAAAATAAACAGTTACACGGCGTAGTGTGTTTGGCTGACCCTAGCTCCGTAGGCCTAAAACACGGTGCCACGGTTGTTACATCTTACACATAAAACTTAGTTACAAATAATACAAACACTCAAAATGTATGGCCACAGTAGTACATTAATAATCAAAAACTGCTTATTCACAAAGCAAATACAATTTAATGTGTTAACTTCATTTTAAGCCTTTTGTATCTCAAAAAGAGGTCATCCTATATTACTTTTTTGTCTATCCACTCGTCTCTATGTCCGACGATTGAGATTGAATAATAACTTACTGCTAATTACATCTGAATAATAACCACAAAATTAATAAATTAAATGGGAAATCACAAGAGCGAGTGTGAAATTACATACTTTTTTAATGTCGTCGTGACTCTTTAAATTTAAAACGTCGCCGTAAAGCGATTTAGTGGATGGATAAACTGTCTACTGGATGTAAACAAGTTGAATGCGGAACCCTCAGCACGCACTTTTTTGTAAACACAACACGGTTTAACCTCTGCATACCTAACTATTATTTCAATCTTTCGAGTATAAAAACCATTTATACTTCGTAGAAATGTTTTGAATTTCTAAACACAGATGCTCTGATTTGTTTGTAACTATTATGCGCTCTAAAATAAATAGCACGAAGTTGAATTCACGATTGAACGCATAAACCAGTCTAGTAGTATTAGTTAACTCTATGGAAAACGCTTTCAAGTATCTCGCAGATCAAAGCGATTTTTGGACACAATTTTTAAACATGATGCAAATAATTGGATGCAATTACAAGTAGCTCAGGGTTATATTTATCACTTTTTGGGCGAGGCCTATTGATAGGATGTAATAAAAATATGACGATGATGATGATGAATATATGTTGTAATCTGTACCAATATTATAAAGAGGAATGATTTTTTGTTTGTTTGTTTGTACCGAATAAAATCGGTCCAGTAGTTTTACTGGACCGATTTTAAATTTTTTTTAACCAATACAGTTTACAATAACTGTAGTATAGTACAATATAGTGTATACACTATACCAATACAGGGAGCAACATAGACTATATTATTTAAAAAAAATTACGATCCTTAAGAAAATTGCAACATATAACCCAAAGTAGCAAAATTTTGCCTATAAAATTTATTATAAGGCGTGCGCTGAGAAAACTGTTGATGATACATAAAAATTAAGTACTACATGATTAAATTACTCATTATTAACTATAAAAATTCCACAAGTGAATATAACTAACTAGAATAGTTAAGTTACAATAGGAACTTTTGTGTTCTAAAATTTAATTATATCGCCGGTGGAAACAAAAGTTGGTTACATTCGTATCGTAGTATTAATTCTTATTCAAATAAATAGTTTTATCATCGAGGGTATTTAGCCATAAAATTCTTTTTAATTCGATCGAAAGGAACTTTTAATTTCGAAGTTGTCACGAGTATAAAAATGTAATACGCAAACCGTTCGACGCAGCCACGTCTCTATATAAAAATCAATTGCTGTCCGTTACTTTAAGCGACAGTAGCCTAATGGCAGAGCGCGGACCGCGAACTGAAAAAGGTCGTGGGTTAGAATCCACCGTTCGACTACTGGTGTGAACCACTCGTAACGCAAGCAATTTAAGCTTACCACGAGTGATTAAGGGGAATATTAGTAATCTTTATAGCATTGTTAATATTCTTTAAAAAAAACTTTCGTGGAAACGAAAACGGCTCGACCGATTTGATGTTTTTGTGTGTGTTTGATTGGGTTCAGTTGAAACACGATTTGGACCCAGTGGGTGTAGCTCTTGTCGAGATCCAGAAATCACCCTTGCGAAGCAGGGGCGGATCACTTAGTTCTTTAAAATTTAGTTTATGATACTTTAAATTTCATACTACTTGAGCAAACCAAGCTTGATCCTGAAAATATTCAAAGTCAAAGTCAAAGTCAAAATAATATATTATAACTTTAATAAATTAGATGATTATTAAAAGATATGATTAGCGACTTGTTGGAACGATGATGTAGCCTTTTTGACTTCCAAAAAGTGCTAAAGAACAATTTTGATTTAAAATATTTTCGTTACGACAGTTCATTCATCCTGGAAATCGAGTTTCGACTATTTTATTCTGTTTTCCTATTTCCCATTAAGTTTTTTTGGAGTTATTACTTAGGTGTAATTCGCAGTAAGTTATCAATTATCATTCAATCATGATAGTCGGACTGAGAGACGCATGGACGGTCAATAAATTGATATATACAAAAATGAAGTTAATCTCAGATGCCAAGCAGATACAGAAATGTGATCAGTAAGAAGTTTTATAGGTATGCCTTTGAATGATAGGATGACAAATTGTATAATAAGAGAAAAGTTTTGTTTGCGAGACGACAGTGTAACCAAGATTCTGAAAGGGATGCTTTTCGATGGCTTCGACACGTAAAAAATATGATTAAGTAAGGAGTGACAAAGCAAATTTATGCTACAGATGTCGGGCGTGTGGAAGTGATAGCCGTCGGGAAGGGAGAGATGACCTACGAACCATTTTCTGACCCGAGTTAGGCACATATACATAGGCTTTTTAAATGACCCATTCGTTATTTACAAATTTAGTTTTTAACATTACTTTCATACTCTAATTCGTGTGAGAAATTGTTAACTTTCATGAATTTATTATTATATATATTTATATATTATTATATATTATAATATGTAAATATATATAATATTTATTATAATATTTATATATTTATTATATATAATTATATATAATTATTTCATGATATAATAATATCTACTTTAGAAACCTATAATTAATTGTTTGCGAAATGTTTTACTCTAATGAATATGGAATCTGAACTTAATATAAATTATCTGAAAATAACAACATATTTCTCATAAAATATACTTCAACTTTATTATACACACAACTCTAATAAATAATAGTTCATAACATATTTCAAGTGTTCTTCTTCCCTCGTTCATTCAAATAGGTATCCAAGGTAGACAGACAGGCGTCTACCGACATGGCGTGGTGTCACTTTGTGCAGTAATTCGTTATATCACGCTATTTATATAATTTTTTACGTCAACATTTTTTAATGTAAAATAAAAAAATAAACGTAAAATTTTTTGAAAAGTCGTTTTTGGACCATCCTTAGAGACCCAATTAAACTAATAAATAATAATAAACTAACGTACGTGAGGGTAATATGGTCATCCGATTAATATGGTTACTTTGCTACTCAAAACTCAAAAACTACAGCCTCAACCGTCAGTCAAATATTAAAGGGTCAAAAGGGCGCTGCGTCATCGACGCCATTTTAACAGTTGACATTATAGTAAATATTTTAGTCGATTACTGTGTAGTGTAGATAGCCTTATTTAGCTTGATTTTTCAAAGTTTTCCTAATTACTGCTTGTTTGCTATTTCTTTAACTAATTTATTCTTAATGTATTAGTTACAGTATACAAATTTGTTTTTTTGTCTCTGTCCTACTCCAAGTTTCGGTTTTATAAGGCGGCAAAGCGTAAGATTAGTTTAAGCGTTAAGATAAGATTAAGGTCAAAAAGGTTTACCATCACTGCCCTAGTTGGAAGTTAGTGATAAATTATTAATGTAACATACTAAAAGTGTACTAAAGTATACTAAAAGTGATCCGTGGTAAAATACATAAGCCAGTTATTCTATAGATAGTTAAGCTATGTATCCCTGACAAGTATTATTACTCGTACTCGTGCTCGACGTACTCGACCGCGCCTTTTTTGCGCGCGCTGCTTGCACTTAACGTGGTCTCACAACAGACTAACATGTTCAACTGTTCTCTGAATTAATTAACAAAGACCGCTTATTGTAAAATATCTATAAGTTATGAATAATATACCTATATTAATTTTGTTTCAGTCACTAAGTTTGTAACTGCACTATTGTTTTAGGTAATCCACCTGTAACGATAGTTGTAAGTGGTAAATAAATAAATATTATAACTTGATTTTTCGTTTATATTACATTAGATATTTATTAATTTCACTGTTTTATTAATATACAGGACGATCCTTTATAAGTAGAAAGAAACCTTATCAATATTTTA
Source organism: Parnassius apollo (assembly GCA_907164705.1). Taxonomy (NCBI): domain Eukaryota; kingdom Metazoa; phylum Arthropoda; class Insecta; order Lepidoptera; family Papilionidae; genus Parnassius; species Parnassius apollo. Next base: position 5,191,517 of record CAJQZP010001146.1, on the reverse strand, counting down.
TTACATTAAAATGAATACTAGCTAAGATACCATGTAAGTTAGTAAGTTAAGCGGAAATATGTTATAGCGTGTAAACATATAGAAAAAAAGAAATAAAATATATTTGTTTGCCAGAAATAAGAGTTCGCATGTTAAATTTAAGACTGAACAAAAATAACACGGGATTAACTTCTTTAACACAGTTCTAAAACAAAAATTCTAAGTGTAAGTAAAAATTAAATAAATATATTATATACCTTAGTTCAGAACATGGAAATGGATTTCGTGCTATGTAAAATTAGGTTTCACTCAAAGTTACTTATGCGGAAAGAAATCAGTAAAAAAAATTTTTTTGCTATGAGATCTTTATTTGTAAGATATGTTTATTTAAACAAATTATCATATAGTCATGATCTCTTTAAATCGCTCATAAGTTTGATGTTCACGTTGGATGGCTGGAATATTCATGTAATGTCGCTTGTAAAAACGCTTTGTGACTAACTGAAAGAGACCACAAAGCAAGGAATGTACACACAAAGCGAAATTTTCGTCTTATATTTAACCACTAGTGTAAATTATCCTACAATGATGCAGAGTTTAGAGGGTTAGTATTCCTTTATTTTACTATGTTTTCCAACGACTTCAAAAAAAGGAGGAGGTTTATATCTTTATTTTTCATGGTTTTTGTATCAATCTTACACGATATCTTCGCCAAATGTGCCAGGTATATATAACGTACTTTGTGGTCAATTGTGAACCAATTCGATGATTCTTTTTTTGTGAAATAGGTTACAGCAGGGGTGATCCCATAAACATTTGGAAAAATTCCTCCTCTAAATGGGACAAAGTAAAAGATAATGTTTTTAATGTTACTACTGTACTGTACTATTTAGACGACATTTTGAAGCGACAGTAGCCTAATGGCAGGGCGCGGACCGCGAAGTCAAAATTTGTATACACTATGTATAAGCATAGTACATAGATTTTACTCTAGTTACTCATCGTAGTTTTTTGTATTTAATGAGTAAGAAGGAATCAAACCTATATTATTAAAAGGTATTGTGTCAGAGATGTGCACAACACAGATAATCATATGAGTAGGTTGCCATAAGGGCTATTAAAATAAAGTGAACATACACACGCTCGAATGTTTTATAAAAATTATAAATCATTCGAGTTGAGAAAGGTCTCAACTCGAATGTTTTATAATTTTTATATATTAAATCAGAACTTTTTTCTAGCCGAACCAATTTTGATGGTTCTTTTTTTTAAGTTATTAGTTTTTACGCCTTTTTAAGCCTGTGCTAGAGCACAATCCCACCTGCTGGCAAGTGATGATGTAGCCCTAACTGGTAAAAGCCTATTCACTCTTGCTTTGAAAACACCCAGATTGTATTACGACGAAAAAATAGACGCCGGAAAATTATTTCTCTCCTTTTCTGCACGCATTACAAAAGAAGAAGCAAACCGTTTGGTTCTTTAGTGAAATATCGACGACAAAGGGATGAAGACCCACCGACCACCTGGTTGTCCGATGGTTGTTGAGTTGTTAATATAACCAAACGATCTCCATTCATTGATTTGGTCAAGCAATATCATGATAAAGTCAACGATCAGTGTTAAATTTTATGAGATACTACCATTTCACGCAATGATCGACTACTTTATGATACCTAATTCTAAGATCTGGCCAATAATTTTTTTAAAGGATAGGGTGACAAAAGAGCACACAGTCCACCTGATGGTAAGTGGTTGCTGTGGTCCATGGACATCTACATCTATCCTCGATTACGAATCATAATACAGATGCATTGTCACCCGTGAGGACTAAGATGGAATACCTCGTTTCCAGCAAAAAGGTACTCCGGTTTTCTAAACTTACCATACGAAACACAGGAGCATTAAGGTACTGTTTTAGGTTGGTATTCTGTGAGAGCGTGGTACTTCCCCAATCAAGCCGACCCATTCGTGCTACAACCATACTTCTATCTTCTCTTCTCATATTTAAAATATCTTTATTTAAACTATGAGGATAATGAGAGTTTTGCAATAATTTCAGTTTTTATCAGTTTATTTAAAGACAAAAAACTTGTATGTACTAAAACTTTTCGTACATTAAAAATTAAACTTAAAAACGTACATCTCAATTTTATGATTTTCGATAGATGTCACTATTATCTATTTAAGGAGTAACAAGTTAGGTACTATAAAATTTATTTATTCTAAAAGAAATAATGAACGCTAGAATTTTTAAATTAGTTATGAATTTAATTATTTAAACATATAAATGTAAGTTATTTATATTATTTAATTTATTAGTAACTGTAGAAAAAAGTTACTACTTTTTGTATTTTACGTTAGATGGTACTATTTTGAATAAGTGAAACGTAGATTAACGGCGCAGTAAATTATTACGTAAAGATTAAAACTAATTTAAGTCCTTATTTATAAATGTGTTGTTTATTTTAAAAAACGCTTCAATAAACTTAAGCCAAAAAACAAATCAATAAACTTAAGCCCTCCCTTTTTAAAGTTCCCTAATCGGATAAAATGTAGCCTGTAAGTTGCTCCAGGTTCTTAACTACCTATATATACACATCTTTCATGGAAATCTGTTCAGTAGTTTTTGGGTGAATCGCGACTATACAGACAGACAGACAAAATTCTAAAAACCACTAATTTGGCTTCAGTGCCCTTTATTTAGTCTTGTTTTTTTTTTCACAAAATCGACTGTTCTACAGATTCATTATATGTATAAGAAGCTGCCCTAGCGTGAAGTACCGCTGCACCTAGCAAGGTTATCTAATTTCATTGCGGCCCTGGACTCAATGTACCGCCCGTGGTTGGGGTTCGTAGAAAATTCAACCCCTAACAACTGAATGCGCTCAGTGTATTGGATGGATACGGATAGCAGGAGCCAGGATGATCGGGCTCCTTTTAGTGGTGAAAAGTCACGTTTGTGTTTTGGAGACGTTGAATCTCACAAGATTGGCATCACCCCATTCGAAAATTCCCTGTAGTAAAAGATTTGCACGCTCAACCATAGCTTCTCTTTCGGATTGGGTTTGATCTCGACCGGCCCGAGCATTTGGCTGCCACCTCTCCAAAACTGTGCTGTCATACCCATAGATATCGGGAATAAGCAGATCATTAATATGCAGCAGGAAGAAAGTTGCGGAGAGAACGGACCCCTTAGGAACTCCAGCATTTGTCGCGATAGTGCTGCACGAGATCGTTTACTCATAAAGTTCTTTACCCAGTTAATCAGGCCGGATGCCGTATAAGACGTACGCTGAAAGCGTGCCCAAAAGGCTAGCGTGCCAAACCCTGGCAAAGGCCTTCGAGACGTCAATGGATACAGCAAGTGCTCCACCACAGTTTTCAAGGGCTTCGCTCTATATGTGAGTGGAATTAGCTAGAAGGTCCCCAGTTGATCGATTTCAGCGAAACCCGTACTGGCGGTCACTGAGGAGATAATCTGCTTTAGGTATGCCATGAGGTGGGCGTGCTTCTTATGTAGCCCCACATAAATATGATCAAGATTTGACCAGTAATTTTTGTTATGCGTATTTAATTGACTTCGACTTTCTCATTTTATTTATATTAAAGTCGGTCGAAATGGGGTGGTATATTCTTTCACTACAAAACACGTTTTATATACATTATATAATATTTCAACATTAAATAAAGTGGCCTCGTAAGAATTTAAACATTTTCACTTACAGCTAACCTTGACTTTTGAGTCGTTTACGTATGCACACATATTTATTGCCGACGTTAAAGTTTTAATTTTGCTAAAGCATTTCCAAATAACATTAATGTACCAATTTGAATTCCTACTTTATATCTACATCCATGGACTTCATAAAACGAAATAATATTGAAAAGGAGCAATAAACATGTATAATTTCGTTTAGAATATCACAGATATCACAGAGCCTGTCTGTGAACTTAATATAACTACATACTTGTAGTAACTATTAGGTTATGAATAAGCCGGCTCACGTAATAAACTATAGTTCAAAACCTAAGGTAAAACTATTTCTACAATAATTTTACCTTATATATTTACCTTAGCTTAAACATGACATAGTTGGTAAGGCTTAAAAAATTATAATGAAAGACAAATTAATATTCTATATAATAGCCAGTAAAACACCCAAGTAAAAAAAAATGGGAAAAAAATGCGCCACATTCGTGAAATTAGTTTGATGTCAAATTTCCTACTTAACTTTTAGTCGCATATTTCCGCGAAATTCTTTCTCTAAGGTTCTAATTTCAACCAGACTAATAATAAACTATTTTTGTAAAAAGACCGTTAGTATATATTAGGCAATAATAGGTATACCTAATTAATACCATAATTAATACCATTCAAAGGTATTACCTAATTAATTAGGTAATACCTTTGAAATTGGCGTTCTGTAGTACTGGCCATTTCAAATCAAAATAATTTTCGTATGGCTAGAATTCTAATTTCAAATTAATTTTATTTTAAAAAAATAGAATTCTTTTATCAAAACGGTAATTTGTTTATTGATGAACGTTATGTTTCCATCGCATTTAAATCTTTTTCGTCATCATGGATACGTTAAAAATTCAAGTAATTATGGAATATGGAACGGAGGCACCGTCGTGGCAGCAAAGCGGCACAAGCAGCACGTAACATTAACGACGTTTACGGAGCAAATAATACAAACGAATGCACTGCCTTTTATTGGTTTTCCCGCTTCCGTTCTCGAAATTTGAAGTGAAAAGTTAACCCCGTGGCGATTGTAGAAGCTGATGATACTCAATCTTCGGCTGAATTAGTAGCAGCTTTTAACTTTTGCATCTAAACAATATTCTTCCATTTGCATCAAATCTGCACGGTAAAATTTTTTTTGGTCTTTTAAATACGTTACCCCCACACTAGGTCATTCGCCCGTTACCGCTGCCCCTGCAAGACAACGCGCTACATCACACTGCACAACAGCCGGTATCCAAGGTGCAAAAGCTGGGATTGGAAGCTATCCGTCATCCGCTGTACTAACCAGATCTTGCACCTGCAGACATTTTCCAGAATTTGGATAACTTTTTGGCAATGAAAGAATTCAATATCTGAGAGGTAATACAAAATGACATTGAAGAATTTGTTGCCTTTCGTCCAGCTGATTTCTTCAAGAATGGCATCAATAAACTGCCACCGTATTAGCAAAGATACATCGATTTAGGTGGCTTACTTTGCTTAATAGAAATAAAAAATATTTTTTTTTATAAAAAACGACAATTTCATTCGTAAATACCATATATATTTTATCTGTGAATTCATAATCGTGGGTCAGTCTGTTAGTGATCGTATAGCTTCTGAACGACTTGACCGATGAGTTCAAACACATAATAATGTATGTGTATAGTCGACACGATGCTAGCTAGAATAAGAGCAGCTAAGATCCGATAGTTGGAACTGTAGTTAATTTGATAACAAATTATTTTATTAATTATTTAAACATAACATTCTAAATTTTATTTGTGTTAAAAATCAGAACTTGAAAAGAACCGTAGTTTCAAATCGAGACTATTCCATAAACCAGTTTAGTAGCAAAACAGTAAACGTTCCCTTATTATAGAATATACTCATAAATATTTAAATATACCTTAATACTAAGTCATAAACACGTTAACATTATTTATCATGCCAGTACTCTCCTGCGGAACAATATTTCATTTAAGAAGTAAACATCCGTTACACGGATCGCATCAATTTAAAAACCTATTAAAAAGAACGTGCACCTTCTATCACGCTAAGAATTTGTACGAAAATAAAACTTTAATATCCGATATTTTCCTTGTGCTGCCCAACGTCCGAAGCTCGGGAATTCGGAATACTAAACAAATGAAAACTAATTTCTCAACTATCTAAACGAGTGGTATTCGTTTATTTAACGCCTAAAATAGAATATTTGTGTGATAAAGTATTATGTTAAACATTCAAGACTTCATGTAAAATTTTTCACGAAGTTATAATAAAATGATTGTTTGGTATAATTAATAATATTTTACAAACAGACGAAGTTTTAGTTTGGTGCAATATGAATGTAATATTAACAATATGAATGTAATATTAAAAAGTACTTTATCTAAAATTAAATGTAGTTATATATATATATATATATATATATATCTGTATCTTAGAACAGCATTATTACAGCAGCAGTATTCTGTGATAGAGTGGTTGCTCCCGATCGTGGGTCAAGCTCACCCATTCATGCTGCAACCATAATAAGGCTGCAGCGTGCCTCTACCACATTGTCCAGGTCACAGTACAGTACAGTTACAGCCTATATACGTCCCACTGCTGGGAACAGGCCTCCTCTCATTTCTGAGAGGGTTTTAGGGCGAGGAAGTGTCCGCCGCGCTGCCCCAATGCGTGTTGGCGAACTTCACATGTCTTCGAAATTTTTTTTTCATTTTTTATTCTTCAGACATGTAGGTTTCCTCACATGTTTTCCTTCACCGCCGAGCACGTTGTATATCAGCACTTAAAATTGTAATTAACAATTTCATTTGTGCCGGCGGCGATCGAACCCGGGTTACTCGCGTTCTGTTATATTTACAGCGAGCGCCACGGTCTAGGTCCAGTTATGAAATTATTGTTTATGTTCGGTTCGGTGTATATGTACGTCTACAAAATATTAGGTTATTCAGGTGTCTGAAAGTGTGTCACGAAATTCTATAACATTCACATATAATATAAATATATATAAAGATGTATATATACATTTACGCAAGTCTAGTTAATATAAAACGTGTAAAGCACTTCAGAACAGTTCATTTTGTATTCAAAATTATTAATGGATATACTTCACACAGCCGTCAGTCAAAAGATTAAGTTAAGCTAAGAGTTTAAAAAAAACTAAAGGAGAGCTGTAACGGAATCGCACCGATTAAAACCCCATGGTCACATATTGACAATGTCACGGTTAGGCTTTCGCACAAATCCGCGGCCTCGCCAGCGCCGGTCCCTCCTTCTTTTTCCTTCTTAAGTAAGGCGCACCAGGTACACATGGCGCGTCTTCCTCCGCGGCCTCTAATTCTTTCTACGTAACTAATTTAAAAAATCGTCGGTAATAGAAAAATAAGCGATTTTTTTTAAATTGCTTAAAAATTCTAATCTTTAATTTTACGAATCTAATCTAATCTTTTTTTAAAGAGATACAGATAATTTGTTATTTTAAAAAAATATAACAATTTGAAAAATTAATGAATTATTTATTTTGTACCACATTTAGATTCCTTTTTTTTTTCAAAAAGAAAACTTTTCCTGGTATATTTCGGCAGTTGTGAATTTATTCAAGTATAAAAAAATGTAATCCTACGTCGTTGTATTAAGTCCCGAGTTAAAAACAGAGGACTATTTCTTACTTGCTTACTCGTATGGGTGCTCCACGATAAGTAATACTATGTATATAATTAAGATAATTAGAAATTTAAGTTCTTCATATTTATATTACCATTTCGAGTAACTGCGAAAAAACACTTTTTACAAATTTTTTTCAACCCTTGCCGTTGGTTGTTAACACGAAAACCTTTACACATTGGTTTGGTATCTATAAAACTACATAACATCAAAAATGCAAAGTTGAGTGTTAAAATTTTGATTTCAGTACTTATTTGCCTGGACTAAGTAGTCGCATAATATGATGTGAAGACATCTGACATCTCACCTTGATAATAAGCAATACTAATGTTTTATCCTAATTTTTTAAATAATAATTAAACATATCAATTGAGGAGCGAAAGAAATTTACCTTAAAACTTTGAAAGAGCTAACTACTACTAAATACTGGAATATTTAATTGAATAATTATTCAATTAAATATTCCAGTATCAATGATCTGCACTATTTTTAGACACTTATTATCAGCAGTAAATATATTTATTAATATAGTTTACACATATAAATTAGTATACATAAACAGCACACTTTTTTAACACCGCGCGCGCTCATTGGTCAAATCAAATAGCGCGCTTTCCCGGCTTTCTGTTACACATTGCCGTCTCTTTTCGCGAAATCACTCTCGTAGATTGCGGGAAACCGAGAGGAAAGATGGTCCATATCAAAAAATACTACCTATAGGACCTACCTTATTCCTAAAATTCATAAGGGATGGACTTCCATCAACTTGTTGATCGAAGGGGATGGATATCCCGTATTGAATCACCTATTTAATCAAAAGTAATCATTAAGATCGGTTCAGCTGATTCCGATAAATCGGAAAACATATGTTAAAAACGTTTTTAAAAATAGGTTTAAATGTTATCACAAGTTGTAATGTAATAAATTGTGACATTAAATACATATTTATACTTAAGCAACCACAAAAACGGCTTGTAATCATTGAAAGTAAACCATTGACGACAACACAACGAATAATCACCGCAATTGTAAAAACAAACCGATTTAATGGCAAACAAAAATAACTCTGGGCCTATAACGTACAAACCATTAATTTGTAATGGTATATATACATAAATACGTGCGCAATGAAGCAGTCACGTGGATGATAATTTGCGACTTTTTAACACTCGGCCTTGAGCGTCATCCAATTTTCATATTCATTATAACATTAGCTTTTCGCTCGTAAAACGTTTCGCATTCGCTGTTAAATGATGATGAAAAGAGCGTCACACAGAGTCTTAGCTAGGCATGATTAGGGAATTCGTCTCATTTGCTTATTTGTCCCTTTAATGTTTTCTATGAGTTTTATTATAGCACATAATCATTACGAGCATAAGCATTACTGCCCATTATGTACTGCCACTGGTGAAAACAAGTACTCCCAAGGAATGTCGCAAAACATTTATTATAGTTATTTGCTGACTTCCTCGTTGGTCTAGCGGTTGCAGTAGTGCGACTGCTAATCATGAGGTCCTGGGTTCGAATCCCGGGTCGGGCTAAAAAAATAATAATTGTTGAGTTTTTCCTACAAGAAATTCTCAGTAGTTGTCCGGAGTCACGAAGTTGGCGGTGGCTTACCCCCGTTGGTCGTGTCGGAATACCGTCCCATCGGATTATGAGAGTGAGGGAATAGAGTGCACTTGTGCTTGCGCATACACTTGGACAATATAATCGTGTCCTGTGCCGTCGGCTAGCCTTCGTTGAGGCAGGCCGCCGTGGCCGAAATTCGGTCTGGAGGACATTATTATAGTTATTTGCTAGCTAATGCTAATGGATAGTATTTCAGTTAATTAAAAAATATTTAGTCGCCTACCATAAAGATCACGCGGCAACTATAAGAAATGCCCTGGAATCAGGTGACCTCGTATAATTCTATGGCTAATATGATAAAACTTTATAAACAAGAGCCTGGAGCTTCTTCTTCTTCCTTAAAGCTCGTGAGTCCTGTTATAACAGTCCTAGAGAAAACCAAGCTTATTCAAGTGGTTTTCAATCGCTATGTGGTAAACGCATAAATTTCGATATCCTCTATTTCTCAAATTATAAAATTTTATAATTTTTTATACTATTTATACATTATATATATTATGAAAAATAATAAAATTAAATTAGTAGTATTCGATTAATAGGTGACCACTAGTTTAATGAAAAAGGTCTTACTTACTAAAGACTAAGAATAAATAAATACAATTAAAAAGGAAATTAAATTGAGAATGAATCCAATCTTTACCTTTTTCACTTATTTCATACGTGACAGAGCCGTGCTGTAGTGTGCCGTGTTGAGACATACTGCAGCTTTATAATTGTAGCATCAATGGTTTTGCTTGACCGGAAAAGACCACGCATTCACAGAATACCAGCGTAAAATGGCAGATTGAATATTGCCGTGTTTTGTATGGTGAGTGTAGAGAATCGGATACCATTTATGTTGGAAATGAGGATGACTTAGGCGACCTACAATGGAGAGAAATATACCCGAATACTTCCGAGACATTGTGTGCTGCAAGTATAACTTCAAGGAGTTAAGGAAATTCGCGCATACATAGTTTCACAAGAAGAAACAAAACGACTGAAGAATATGACCGGATAGATACGCTGAGGAGTCATGTATAAGGAGACGTGATAAGGGAAAGGATGAAACGGACGAATTTGTAGAAAGTCAAGCAAGCGCATATAGGTAAGAGCCCCCAGCTTGTTTTTTTTTATAGGATAAGGGTGATAAACGAGTGCACAGTCCACCTGATGGTAAGTGGTTGCTGTGGCCCATAGACATCTACAACGCATTTGCATTTTGAAATCTAGGGATTATGAATCTAAATGCAAATACGTGCTGCAAGGTAAATCTGAGGACCATGAAAGGAGGGAATGTTCGAAATAATGTTTGTGTTTTAAAACTATGATGTAATGACAAACGCGTTAATGTTCCATAAATATTTAAATGTCAGAAACGTAGGTCCTTCAAGAATCAAGATTATTTTATTACCACTTTATACGTACATTAAAGTGAAACAAAATGCCCTACCGACATAACTCTCAATTAAAACACTATAATTGTGATATTACTACCTTTTTCATTGATTTGCCTCGCTTCCTAACTTATACATGTAAAAAACTATCACTGTGCGAAATTGTTGTTTTAAAGTATCTTAACCTGTAAACACACACAAATATATATATATATATATATATATATATATATATATATATATATATATATATATATATATTTATATATATAGTTGTGGTCACATAATTAAGAACGATTTGAAGTTCTAGAAGTTTTTTATTTAAATCGTGTCGTACACAAACATGTGCACCTTCTGAGAAGCAACTAGTTAAATGTTATAAAATAGCCACATTAATAGAACAACGTGGCTTAGGAATAAAGAATAAAATCGCTAACTTTTTTTTAATTTTATTTATTTTACCAAAGTAACTCATTCAAATAATACTGAAACTGGAGAAATAAATAAGAACGATTTATTAAACTGCTCAGAAATTGTTTTGTATGACATTTACATTTAAAAAATCACAAAAATATGTAGCGCGGAAAATTTAAAAAGCAATTTACCACATTTTTAACTAAAATTAATAGTCAATAGCATATCATTATGACCCTCTGGAACACATTTGCGTCGTCACTCTCTATCTCAATTAAACTACGCTGTGGTCATTTGGAACACTTTGGTTGCACTAGAATCGTTTTAATGTAAGTTCCAAAAAATTGTTAAAAACTGACTTTGTTTAACAAAATATTTTTATGGCTGATTTAAAAAATAATGGAGTAATACCACGTTAAAATCCTTATTAAAGGCGCTAACTTTTAAAGCTACTTGCCAAACTGGCGTAGTACTATTTTTTTCCAGGACAGTCAGTTGAATTAGTGCGAAAAACTAATTCTGAAAACTTGGTTCGGTATAAAATTACATTTTCTTTCAAGCTGGAGTGATCGGCACAGGGTTTAGGATTACAGGTTACAGAAGCACTATTCAGGATGACGAAAGAGAAAAAATATTGGCAAAAAGTATATATTTGTAGCAACAGGAATGAAAAAACTGTCTCATGGTGTACATTTTATCGAAAAAAATTACTATAATTTCTGAAATACATGACTTAGATTTTTTTATATTTTTCTGGTAACTAGTATGGCCTCGCCTATCAGAAATTTTCGCTTGACGTTGACTTCTGGGACAACCTGTATATACAGTGGTGGTCATATAATTAAGAACGCTGATATAAGGGGAAGATTTTTTTCAAACTAAAACACAAAACTAATTGCATGCAATTTTTTTATTTCTCTCGGTATCGTAAAACTTTTCCATAATACCACTGTATTTATTGATACACATGATTAGCTGAAAATAAATAGACAAACTTTTTACACTACTTCTAAACAGAGTGTTTCTATTTACTGGCTGGTCACCTAATTAAGAATAACGCTAAATAATTTATACCTTTATTCAAATTGAAATAGAGAACACTCAGTTGATTTGTTACTGTTTGTATAATTTTGGACCATTTAGTGCTGTAAAAGATTGAAAGTGATTGTTTCTTAAGAAAAAACAATGGGAAAAAATAAAAGTTGTGTTAAATCTACAAGGGATGTAATAATAAAACTTCACCGGAAGAATTAGTCTTATAAAAAAGATAGCCGACCACCTGCAATGTTCAAAAACGCTGGTTTTCTATGCTATAAAGCATTTTGCTACGTATCAAACTACTTCGAATGTTCCACGTGTACCTAAACAGAGAAAAACAACTCCTCGAGATGACCGAAACATCGTTCGTATGGCAAAATAAAATCTTTTTAAAGGGTCCAATGAGCTGAGAAAAGAATATTTTGGTGAAAACAACCCTTCAGCAATCTCAGCACGCACTATTCGAAGACGTTTGATAGAAGAAAAATTGCACGGTAGGATAGCAAGAAAGGTACCCATGTTGAAACTTTGCCACAGGCGAGCCTGGCTTGCATTTGCGAGAGAGTATGGAAACTGGACTGTGTGACAGTGGAAAAATGTACTTTTTTCCGAAGAGACGAAAATAAACAGAGTATGTTCTGATGGAAAACGATATGTACGACGTCCCCCGAATACAGCATTCAACCATAAGTACACGACAGTTACATTAAAGCACGGTGGTGGAAATGTGAAATTCTGGGGGTGCTTTTCTGGATATGGTGTTGAACCTGTAAAGTTGATAGAAGGTAACATGGATCAGTTCCAATACAAAAATCTACTTGAAGAAACAATGTTACCTTATGCTGAAGACGTTCTAGCGGTTATTTGGACGTTTCAGCATGACAATGATCTAAAGCACACTGCACGCACCGTAAAGGAATTTATTACAGCGCAATCAGTTTCTGTCTTAGACTGGCCAGCTAACAGCCCAGATCTAAGCCCAATAGAGAATCTGTGGTTCGAAGTAAAGAAAAAGGTTTCAAATACACATAATATACAGTGTGGGAATTTAAGAGAGCTGTATGACGTTTTTTTAGAAGAATCTCTTGCGAAATGTCAAAAATTAATAGAGTCAATGCCTCGCCGGTGTAAAGCTGTAATTAAAAGCCTTGGATATGCTATTGACTATTAATTTTAGTTAAAATGTGGTAAATTGCTTTTTAAATTTTCCGCGCTACATATTTTTGTGATTTTTTAAGATTTTTTTTAGACCGTGCAATTTTTCTTCTATCAAACGTCGTCGAATAGTGCGTGCTGAGATTGCTGAAGGGTTGTTTTCACCAAAATATTCTTTTCTCAGCTCATTGGACCCTTTAAAAAGATTTTATTTTGCCTTACGAACGATGTTTCGGTCATCTCGAGGAGTTGTTTTTCTCTGTTTAGGTACACGTGGAACATTCGAAGTAGTTTGATACGTAGCAAAATGTTATAGCATAGAAAACCAGCGTTTTTGAACATTGCAGGTGGTCGGCTTTCTTTTTATAAGACTAATTCTTCCGGTGAAGTTTTATTGTTACTTCCCTTGTAGATTTAACACAACTTTTATTTTTTTTCCATTGTTTTTTCTTAAGAAGCAATCACTTTCACTCTTTTACAGCACTAAATGGCGCCAAAATTATACAAACAGTAACAAATCAACTGAGTGTTCTCTATTTCAATTTGAATAAAGGTATAAATTATTTAGCGTTATTCTTAATTACGTGACCAGCCAGTAAATAGAAACACTATGTTTAGAAGTAGTGTAAAAAGTTTGTCTATTTATTTTCAGCTAATCATGTGTATCAATAAATACAGTGGTATTATGGAAAAGTTTTACGATACCGAGAGAAATAAACAAAAATTGCATGCAATTAGTTTTGTGTTTTAGTTTGAAAAAAATCTTCCCCTTATATCAGCGTTCTTAATTATATGACCACCACTGTATGTTGTCCCAGAAGTCGACGTCAAGCGAAAATTTCTGATAGGCGAGGCCATACTAGTTACCAGAAAAATATAAAAAAAATCTTAGTCATGTATTTCAGAAGTTATAGTAATTTTTTTTCGATAAAATGTACACCATGAGACAGTTTTTTCATTCCTGTTGCTACAAATATTTACTTTTTGCCAATATTTTTTCTCTTTCGTCATCCTGAATAGTGCTTCTGTAACCTGTAATCCTAAACCCTGTGCCGATCACTCCAGCTTGAAAGAAAATGTAATTTTATACCGAACCAAGTTTTCAGAATTGGTTTTTCGCACTAATTCAACTGACTGTCCTGGAAAAAAATTTTACTACGCCAGTTTGGCAAGTAGCTTTAAAAGTTAGCGCATTTAATAAGGATTCTAACGTGGTATAACAATTACTCCATTATTTTTTAGATCAGCCATAAAAATTTTTTGTTAAACAAAGTCAGTTTTTAACAATTTTTTGGAACTTACATTAAAACGATTCTAGTGCAACCAAAGTGTTCCTAATGACCACAGCGTAGTTTAAATGAGATAGAGAGTGACGACCCAAATGTGTTTCAGAGGGTCATAACTGGTGACGAATCATGGGTTTATGGTTATGACGTGGAAACCAAAGCTCAATGATCCCACATGAGCCAAGACCGAAAAAAGCGCGCCAAGTTCGGTCGAACGCGAAGGTTTTGCTCACATTTTTCTTTCGATTGCAAGGGCGTGGTGCATCATGAGTTCTTGCCATAGGGTAGTAAGGTCAATAAGGAATATTACCTCCAAGTTATGCACAATTTGCTCGAAGCAATCCGCCAGAAACGCCCGGATTTGTGGAAGAACAAAAACTGGCTTTTGCACCACGATAACGCTCACACATCGTTGCTTGTGCGCGAATATTTATCCAAAAACAACACACTAATGGTTCCACAGCCACCATATTCCCCAGACCTGGCTCCTTGGGACATTTTCCTGTTCCCAAAACAGAAGAGGCCCACGAAAGGACGACAATACGCCACGATTGAGAAGATAAAGACGGCATCGAAGGAGGAGCTGAAGATCACGAAAAATTATTTTTTTAAGTGCTTCGAGGATTGGAAAAATGCGTTGGTACAAGTGCATTATATCCGAGGGGGATTACTTTGAAGGAGACAAAATAGATATTCATGTATAAATAAACACTTTTTGAAAAAATACAAAATTCGCGATACTTTTTGAACAGACTGTGTATATATTTCATAAAATATCTACATTATATTGTCTTATCTTTAGACTACCAACAATCGCTTAAAAATATCGTATAATACACAAACTTTTTTACATAATCCCTGTTTTCGAAGACAGTGACGGCACGCTTATGTCGTGTGACGTAAGTAGCTTTTACAATATTTGAACAATACAACCAACGAAGGTTACAGATGCGTTGTAACCCCTAAAAACTTAGATGTAATGCCTCAAGAATGGTACTGACAGTGACTCTCATTCCTTTCAAACCGAAACAATAGTGAAAGAACTGTGTGCTTGGTAGCAAAAATAGGTATAATCTCTCATACGGTAGAGATTAAACGCGGTAGAGCCATGCTACAACTATATTGCGGTTGTATTTTATTTATTTTTATTTATTTATTTTATTTTATAGAATAGGCTGACAAACGAGCACACAGTCCACATGATGGTAAGTGGTTGCTGCGGCCCATAGACATCTACATCTATCTTCCATTACAAATCAAAATGCAGATGCGTTGTCACCCGTGAGGACTGAGATGGAATGCCTCATTTCCAGTAAAAAAGGGTCTCCGGTTCTCTACACTCACCATACGAAATATAGCAGCATTAAGCTACTATTTCACGCTGGTATTCTGTGAGAGCGTGGTCCTTCCCCGGTCGAGCCGACCCATTCGTGCTACAACTATACTATTAATATAACTGCAGCATGGCTCTACCACGTAAAACGTTTACAAACGGTTGTAACACGAATGGGTCGGCTCGATCGGGGAACGAGCACGCTCTTACAGAATACCAGCGTCAAATAGCATTGCTGTTGTGTTTCGTATGGTGAGTGTAGAGAACTGAAGACCCTTTTTACTGGAAACGATTCATTCCATCTTAGTCCTCAGGGGTGACAACGCATCCCCCCGAACGGGTTCCCGCCTTGTCGTGGCGGGGGGGCTTAGTAGCCGTGGCTTGGTCTCCCACGGTGAACAAAGAGGAACCCACGTGGCTGGCCCGAGGTGAAGGGACGGCCTGAGGTGGCCACTCCGAGTGGGCTTGGGGAGCCCACTTCGGATGTGTGCTGGTGGACTGCAGCGAGTGGGGACTCCGCACCCTCTACCGCTGCAGCCGAGGTGGAGTCGCGGAGGAAGAGGAGTGTTGGTATAGCGATGCGCCACTCGCCCTATCCTCCGCGACTCAAACGGGGCCGCACCGTTGATGCGGTGGTGATGGGGCTTCGAGGGGAGAGGATTGTCGGTATTGCGAGGCGCCGCTCTCCCTATCCTCCGCAGCCGAATCTTGGTTGGCGGCGTAGCCATAGACCAGATCCGCCGCTGGGGTCGGGAAGGCTAGTACTTCTAAGTGCTCGTTTTTCCTGGCCCCATGGCCTTCGCACATCGGACGCGGGGGCGTCTGTTGCGCAGACGTAATTGGAGGCCGTGGAAGAAGGCGTGCCATGTGTTCTGGTGCGCCTTACTTGGGAAGGAGAACGGGGAGAAATATTCCTCTCCCGTGGAGGTGCTGCCATGGGGCGGCAGTCGCTGGTAGGGCCGCGGAAGTGTGCGAAAGCGTTCCCGTAGCCCTGCCAATATGCGACGAAGGTGGAACACCATGGGGTTTTAGTCGGTGCGAGTTCGACATAACTCGTCCTTGCCCCCGCGAGGCGGGTATGCGTAGGCATTTCCCCATGTTAAAAAAAAAGAAAAAGGGGTGACAACGCATCTCTATTTTGATTCTTAATTGTGAATAGATTTAGATGTCTGTGGGCCACAGCATCCATATACAACTAGGTGAACTGTGTGCTCATTCCACTAGGTCCACCACCACTAGGTGAACTGTGTGATCATTTGTCATTTTTTCTATAAAAAATACGGACTTGGCAATAAAGCAATGTTTTTAATAGAACTAATGACTATATTATTATCATATTTATATCAAATATGACATAGGCAATATATATATATATGGCAGCCTGTTATGAATGAATGATGATGAGAGTAAAATTTGATGCATGGAAAATATGCCTGTTTATTACAAAAGTCGTATACCTGTATTGTACCCTATTTGTCTCGATTGTAATATGAAAATGAAACTTGATTATACTTACTGCTTGAAAAATACCATAAAAGTTTATGCGCTGGAAGATAATAAATAGGTTATATTCTTAATAAATAGGAAACTTCAATATAGCTCCAAAGAATAATCAATACATATATATAATTAAACTGTAGAAAAGTCGTGTCTGTAATTCTAATATTTTCAAATAAAACAAGTCCAGAAGATTAGATAAATTAGTGGTTAGCCAAATTAGTCGTTTTTAGAATTTTTGTCTGTCTGTCTTTCTGTTTGTCTGTCTGTGTATTCGCGATTCCTGCAAAAACTACTGGACCGATTCCCATGAAAGTTTGTGTATAGGTAGTTAGGCACCCGAGTTTTGGAGTTACTTTTTATCCGATTACGGTACTTCAAAAAGGAGGGTTAAGTATTATTCCTCCTCAAAGTGTTAATTTATATTTTATATGAATAATGTGTTTAGAAATATATATATATATATATATATATATATATATATATATATATATACTGTAAGAGGCGATATCATCCCGAGCGTAAGCGTAAGAGGCAACAGTGGTAAACTGAAACGAGAGATCGGCAGCAGCATCTTCCTAATTGCGGTTTAATATATTTAAAAAATCTGCGGTTGCTGCACCTGGCAAACTTAGCAACTATGGCCTATGCTGAGCTATGAACATTTGATGGACTGTAATAAAAAAAAATATATTTTACTCAACTGTACCAGAAGGAGGGAAACATTTAATTTTGTTTAAATATTTTACTTTATATAATATATATATTTATATATATATATATATAACACAGAATGGGTCCCCCATATATGCAATAAATGAAACCACAAGTAATACTAGTCCGTAGAAGTGTAGAAAAATTAAATATTAAATTAAAACCCGTAAAATAAAAAAGTGAAATTTTCAAACAAAATAAATATTAAAATAAATTCAGTAAAAGTGAACACTCTGTTTAGACAACGTACCTTGACAAGGGGTCAGAGAGTCGGAACAGGGTCGGAAGAGTGACAACGTTGCACGCGGGTGGCACGCCGACAAAAGACACCGCTGTCGATATGTCGCAATACCAATAGTTTGCACTGCGTGGCAACGTCGTTTTTTAATTTTCAAGGATTCAAGTTCATTGAATCATTGACTTAGTGACCCAATTCTATAGAGTGTTCAAATTTGCTTAAAATTAAAACTCTACTTTTTGACCTAATTACTGGACCGATTACGTTCATTTTTTGTATATCGTCAGCAAAGGCGATAACAAGTATATGGTTTCATTTATTGCATATATGTGGGACCCATTCTGTATATATATATATATATATAGAGAGAGAGAGAGAGAGAGAGAGAGTAATGTCAGCATAGAGAGAATATAGATATAGAGTGGTGTCGCATACGTTGAGCTTGAGACGACTGAGTTCCTCAGTGCTAGCTCGTGTCACATATTACCTATCGGTGATCGGTAAGCACGAAGTAACTGTACGATCGGTGCGTGTCGGTAATGGAGTTGTGGAATTTCTAAACCAAAGATTTAAATAAGTTACTATTTAAATCTTTAGTCTAAACAGGATTGAAAAAACGTACTATTATTTTTAACGTTGCCAGAGGAGGCAGCCTCTCGGTATTCTATGGGGTGAATTTCCGAATGTCTTTGATAATAATATATTTATAAATAAAGTCTTAAATTAGTTTTAACCGTTGCGTTATTTTTTTAAGAAGAGCGGGCAAAGCAACATGCGGCTCACCTCATGGTAACTGACTACCGAACAATTCCTTAGAGAACTCCCCGTGGGAGATGCGATAGAAATTCAAAGGGATGCAACATCCTTCCGCAGCGCCAGTGAATCGGGACGATCAGAAAGAACTGGTTCGTCAACGATACTCTGCGCTGGATGCAGTCAAGTGAAAGGAGCTAGTACTAGGGTGCCCTGGCCAAGCGATGAAAACATTATTCCATGTGAGGCAGAACTTGCGCTTTTTAAAATTACTATCGAGGTGCCGGCCTGAAGTACTGTCTCGCTCTGCTGAGCACACGAAGCTTTTTAGAGGCCAATTTGGCCTTCCCTTCCAACTAGTTCGTGAAAAAACCTCTGTCCTGGAAACAACCAGCAGGAATCCCGGCCGGACTACTTAAAAAATGAGCTTACAATCGCACGTGTTACAATTAACAACACAAAACAAATTAGAAATAGCTTGGTAGTGATCACCCTTCCCAGGGGTTATTATCATCCATAAATTACTTAATATTATAATAACCCTTTTTATACAAACATAGTTTAATAAAGTTTTTTAACTTTGTATACGTCAAATTTTGTATATTTTCAGAGATTTTGTTGTAAAAGCGTATACGTCGCTCCAAGAATCAATTACTGAATCGGTGAAGTCAAGTAATTGGTACTATTAGCTTGTATCTGTTCCTAGTATTGACAGTATGAATATCACTTATTTTTGCAAAACTACTTTTATTTTTGTGTACGTACATTACATTACCTTGAGAGTGCCTTCAAACTGAGGAGATACGACATATAGGTTCTCTTCAGCAGTAAACGCGCAAACTTGTCTCTTTAGGGATTGAACTGGACTAGACTTAGTCACCCCTAATTCGAGACTTTATTCAGCAACGACCCGAATTCAGAAACAAGTTTGTCCCTGTTTATTTTTAAAATATTTATATAAATATTAGCTGACAGAAGTTCTCTTGGACAGCCTTGGCGAGAGACTAGAATGCACTGGTTTTCAAAGGAAGGCGAACTAGCTTCTCGCCAATTCTGCCGACGTAGGGGAGACTTGGGATGGTTGACCAATTTTCAGTAAAGACGCTTGTATTTTCATTGTTTTAGTTTATAATTAACGTAAATAAACTATAAACTAACTTTTAACTATAAACTTAGAAATGAGGACATCCGCAGTAGAACCAGAGTGACCGACATAGACCAACGGATTAGTAAGCTGAAGTGGAAATGGGCCGGCCATATAGCTCGAAGAACCGACAACCGTTGGGGAAAAAAGGTTCTCGAGTGGCAGCCTCGTACCGGTAGGCGAAGGGTAGGGCGACCCCCCACTACGTGGAGTGACGACCTGGTAAGACATGCAGGAAGTCGATGGATGCAGGTGGCTCAGGACTGTGCTTTGTGGCGTACCTTGGGGGGGCCTATGTTCAGCAGTGGACTTGTGAAGGGCTGTAATGATGATGATGATGATATTAACGTAAAAACCAATACATATGATAGGTAAACTATTCAGCCTTTGAAAAAATTTACAAAAAGCTTGCCATCAATTATGATATAGTGCAAAAGCTTCATTTTGTAGAACACGAAATATTAGTCAACCTACCACATGCCCGGGGTTGGTTGACTATTTACTAGGGGTAAGTTGACCTATGAGATAATTATAAGAATAAATAGGATAAAATAATTAAAAAGTATTTGTAATTATATTTTTTTATTAAAACGAAATTTTCAATCCCGACTATTTAAATAAACATAAAAATGTAATATATATATATATATATATATATATATATATATATATATATATATATATATATATATATATATATATATATATATAAATAAACATTAAATTAGGATAAACAATCATACATTTTAACATTGACACAACAAGTCAATACTTAAAAATCAACTTGCGCGTTGTACACTGAATCCATTTCAAACTATAAAATTTAGTGCACTCTAAACAAAATGTATAATCTTCATCACCTTTGTCTTCTTCGTTAATTATTCTTTTTATTTCTCTCATGAACAGCTTTTTCCCTTTTTGTTTTCCATTAATCCTCAAAATTTTCTTTCTTTTACCTTTGATTTCTTTGTTTTCTTGTTTAGTTTCTTACAGGATTGTTGCTTATTTTGAATTCCTTAGCATTTTATTTTTCAGGTGTATTTGTACTCGTATAAATAGTGCAAACTTTCATATTTCATAGGGAGTGTGAATCCGTATTAAATATCAGTTACCTTCTTCAATATTTTTCTATTCTTAGTGTACAACGCTCTCCAAAGTCAAATTCAAATTTAAAGTAAAATTTAGATCTCGTCATTTCCGGATTACTTTCTAACACCCGGATTACTTTTTTTCATTTTTAACACGTTACGTTGGAGTGTTTTATATGGTATATCCAATTCTTTTGCTGTAGGATAATTTCTCTATCAGTGGCATCTTTGGGTGTGAAGTACACCCAAAGTACACTCGATAAGTATTTCTTTTGTACGTTCACATGGTTCTATAACAACTTGCATTTAATGAACTGAAAAAAAAAACTGACATTATTCCATGTTAAGTATACCCAGTACTATAGGGTAGGTTGACTAGGTGGTCAACTAGCCCTGAAATAAGTTGGTCTACCAGCCCTGGGTCGATTTTTAATTTTTAACCACATGGTATAGCCTCAAAACTGGGGCGAATTAAAAAATAATTATACCTAAGAAAAAGATTAAAAATCAAACTTTTTTTTTAAAGACTTGAAAGTACGAGTAAATAACAACGAGTATTGAGGTGTTAATAAAAAAAAATATCACGCGGAAAATAATTACCCACATGATTTGTTTTTCGATAATATATTCCTTCTCCTGAACGACGTGCCTTCGCGATACCCGAGCGGGGGAATAAAACGGTTTCTCGCACCTAGTTGCATAAGGCAACACTTTCGAGTAGATTGAGTTATTGACAGTAAGTCAACCTACAATACCCTATAGTCAACCATCCCCGATCTCCCCTACTCTGACTTTGCCTTGGCAATGACTCTTTCAAAGGACCTGGAGGCGGAATTATACTTGTTTTTAAGAGCGCTGACGTTTACATCCCGAGAAGTTGTTGCGTCAGCCCAGTAAGAGATATAAAGTATCAGTCGGAGAGGACACCTGACTCTCGGTTAAAAAGAGCAAGGCTGATTTTGCCATCTCCAGATGGTAGTAGACAGCGTTTAGGTTGGAATGAAGTCTCCTGATGTTGCAAAAATTCATGGATAGCGTGACAGGTTCGCCTTAGTCTTATTGCTCCCCTTGCCCGAGCAGACCAGAATTTCGCCTCCTCCCCCCACCCAGAACACGCGGGGCAGCCCAAGTACACAGGCTCAGGAAAGTAGGATAGCTTCGTCGTGGAGGCTAAGCGAGGGATTCTCCGTTACTAGGGGTGCTGTACCCTGCTGAAGTAGTTTTTTATTTGGTTCTGCTACCCTGTTAAAGGAGAGGAGGGGGGAGTGGGCCTCCAGCCACTTTTTTAAAAATAAAAAAACACCGCAGGAGGGTACCAGCACCGCTTGAACTTGCGCAGTGGTGGACCGCCATGCAGTCGTTGGAAGCAACTATTTGCAGTGGTATGTTGGATTAAATTGTATTATTCGCTGAATTTCAAGCCGACGCGACGGCACCACCACAATTAAAATTGGTATGTTTTTTTTTTCATTAGACTCGTCTTTAGCTGAATCTTCATTTCAGATGCTGTCGATAAATTTTTTGGCAGAGGCAAATACTAAATAATATGTTCATAAACTATCAACTATCATGGTGATATTCCATCCAATTAATATTAGCTACCACGGTAAAATCTTTGTTTCAGAAAAATAAAGGATATTTGATAGTAACCATCTGGCCCCACGAGCTCTAGCCGTCAAGCAAATATTTATACGACATAAAGCTTCGGGCCTCGGCCTACGTCATATTGACCGAGTGAAACTTGTCAAAGTCGAACGTCGAACGTTGGTGTTGTTTTAGTACTTTAAAGATTTAATAGGTATTTATGTATGAAAATGCCATTCTGCAGTACTGGCCATTTCGAATCAAAATAATTTATGTATTGCTAGGAATTCTAATTTAAAGTTACTTTTATTTTAAAAAAATGGAATTCTTTTATCTAAATTGGATATTTGTTTATTGATAAACGTTATGTTTTCACAGCATTTTAATCTTTTTCTTCATCATGGATACGTAAAAATCGAGTAATTATGGAATATAGCACTGTCGTGGCATCAACGCGGCACAAGCGGCACGCTACGTTAACGGCGTTTACTGAGCGATTACTAAAAACTACAAACTAACGCACCGCTAATTATTGGTTAGCCACTTCCATTCACGAAATTTCGATCGGAAAATGAACCCCGTGGTCTTACGAAAAATGGATTCTGTTTGACAATCGCAAGCGCTCAGCAAATTGGTTGGATCCAGGTTCAGCACCTAAACAATGTCCTGAAGGAAATCTTACCTCTAGAAAAGTAATGGTTACTGTTTAGTGGTATAGCGCCGGTGTGATTCATCGCAGCATCTTACCAAATAGGATGAGCATTACTGCAGATGTGTACTGTGAAAACTGAACACAATGATGGAGATGCTCGCATGTCTCCAACCAGCTTTGGTCAATCGCTCGTCCCCGCTGCTCCGCCTCGACAACACGCAATCTCATACTGCACAACAGCCGGTGTCCAAGTTACAAGAGCTGGGGTTGGAAGCCCATATATTCGCCGTACAAACTAGTTCTTGCGCCAGCAGACTTCTACTTTTTCTAGAATTTGGATAACTTTTTAATTTTATGGCGGGAAAAAATTCAATACCCAAAAAGTAGCACAAAACGCCTTTGAAGAGCTTGTTGCCTCCCGTCCAGCTGATTTCTTCAAGAAGAGCATCAATATACTGCCACTGTTTTGGCAAATATGCACCGATTGCACGAGTGATTACTTTAATTAAGTAATTGAAACAAAAATATAGTAAAGAAACGGCAATAGGTATGTAGAAAATAAAAGGCATTTTCCTAATATATTGTTAAGAATGTCAGATACATAATTGTGTATACCAATTTAAAAAAATATAAAATAGTTGATTTTATCCCCATTAGGTATGTATGTAACTTTTTTTACATTCATTTATTCAGTTTTCAAAATTTGAACCCAGTTCCGTAAGCGGAAGTATAGCTGCTTTAGAAACAAGCCGTCGTCAGTAATATATTTGATAATAATTATAAGTAAACATTTATAATATCCACGATCAGCGCAGAGTATATTATTTTAGTTTTAAAATTTAACTTAATTTAGTACGGTACGTTAAAAAACAAATGATATTTGATTTTCATAAAATTTCTTGAAGGCGAGTTGTTTATAAATGAAAAAGTGTTTAAAAATAAATGAACGGAATACATAGTAGATATGCTGAAAAAAACATTTTCAGTCATAACAAAAGAATAGAATAGATAATACTCGAATTTTCATAAGTTTAAATAACGCTTTTCTTACTCTACTGGAATTCTCATAAGTTTAAATAACGCTTTTCCTCAGAAGTTAATAATATTTTGCATAACGAAGCAACTCGTAAAAGTTAAACCAGGATGATATAAATGAATGAACGCTAAATACGAATGAGCGCAAAGATATGGGAATCATTTCAATGATATTTACGAACAACGAAACGCAGGCGGTGGCGGTATAAAAACTTGTTTGTATTTCTGAATATACATTGCTAGATCTAATTTTTGCAGGAAGTTTCTTCGCGAGAATTTCATTGAATGACAGGAATCATAGCAAAAATTAATTTAAATTATTTGAGTAATTTCCAATTAATTACCTGCGTAAAGAAAACTTAAAAAAATTATGCTTACTAGCGCGTTTATATAAATAAACTGTTAAAGTACTTTAAAACGTAGGTTTAATATATATTTAATGCTTATACGTGAGAGCCATGTAGAGCCAGCGAGGCTCTTACAGATTATCCCCTAAGGGGGTAATCTGTAAGAGCCACGCTGTAGCTATATTATGGTAAGCAGCACGGTTCGGTCGGCTTTACTGTGGAAGGACCACGCTCCACACAGAATACCAGCGTAAAATAGAATTTTAATACTCCTGTGTTTCGTACGGTGTACGGTGTGAGAGCGTGGTCCTTCCCCGGCGAGCCGACCCATTCGTTCTACAACTATAACATGGATACAGCGTGGCTCTACCACGTAAATATAGTTATCCACGATTAAAAATGTACATGCGTTATCATAACAATGAGATAGAATACCTATTTACCACTAAAAATACACCGGTTCTCGCCACGCATAATACGAGTACAAACTCGTACAAACGCTGCTACTGTGCTGTGTCCTTTCCCGGTCGAGCCGTGTAGCATTCATAAAGGAGTGACATTTAAGTATTATTTAAATAAAAAAAGCTTTTTATTTTATTATATATATATATATATATATATATTTAATTTTATTTATTTTTTAATAAAAAAACACCTTAAAGTTATTACCCTCGTTTGATTACCAAATAGCATACCATAAAGTTCCATTAATCTCATTGTTTGGTTGTTCCTGGCAAATTGGCTATTATGACAGCCTAAAATTGTAACTACCAATGGGCACACATAATTTATCATCATCATCATCATTACAGCCCTTCACAAGTCCACTGCTGAACATAGGCCTCCCCCAAGTAATGCCACAAAGCACGGTCCTGAGCCACCTGCATCCATCGACTTCCTGCATGTCTTACCAGGTGATCACTCCATCTAGTGGGGGGTCGCCCTACACTACGCCTACCGGTACGAGGCTGCCACTCGAGAACCTTTCTTCCCCATCGGTTATCGGTTCTTCGAGCTATATGGCCGGCCCATTGCCACTTCAGCTTACTAATCCGTTGGGCTATGTCGGTCACTCTGGTTTTACTGCGGATATCCTCATTTCTGAGTCTATCACGCAGTGAAACTCCGAGCATAGCCCTCTCCATAGCTCGCTGAGCGACCTTGAGCGTCCTCATACGGCCAGCGGTGAAGAACCACGTCTCAGATCCGTAAGTCATCACTGGCAACACGCACTGGTTATACACTTTAGTTTTCAGAGATTGAGGTATACCTGACGAGAAGATGTGTCGTAATTTCCCGAACGCTGCCCAGCCGAGTTGAATCCGTCGATTGACCTCTCGGTCGAAGTTGGACTTACCTAGTCGCACTATTTGTCCCAGGTAAACGTACTCGTCAACAACTTCGAGCATAGTGCTCCCAACAACTACCGGCATAGGTGGGACATGGACATTAAACATGATCTTTGTTTTGTCCATGTTCATCTTAAGACCTATCCGTTGGGAGACACCATTGAGGTCATTGAGCATAGTGCTAAGGTCCTCCAGCGATTCTGCCATAAGGACTATATCGTCGGCAAATCGAAGGTGAGTGATGTACTCGCTATTGATGTTAATACCGTATCCTTTCCAGTCCAGTAGCTTGAAAACGTCTTCCAAAGCAGCGGTGAAGAGTTTCGGGGATATAACATCACCCTGTCTGACACCTCTCTGCAGTTGGATAGGTTTCGTAGTCTGGTTCTGTACTCGGATAGCCATCGTAGCCCTACTGTACAAACACTTCAGCACTTCGATATACCGACAGTCAACTTGGCACCGCTGAAGGGACTGTAGCACCGCCCAAATTTCGACGGAATCAAAGGCTTTCTCATAGTCCACATACGCCAGGCAAAGTGGCAGATTGTACTCTTCAGTCTTCTGTACAATCTGCCGCAGGGTATGTATGTGGTCTATGGTACTGAAGCCTTTTCGGAAACCGGCTTGTTCGGGAGGCTGGAAGTCGTCGAGTCTGCGTGCGAGACGATTTGTAATGACTCTCGAAAACAGCACGTAGACGCGGCTCAGAAGGGAAATCGGTCTGTAGTTCTTCAAGGGAGCGTTGTCGCCTTTCTTAAAGAACAAGACCACCGCGCTTCTGCTCCACACCTCTGGAGTAGTACCACCATGGAGGACGGAATTGAAGAGCTGAGCTGAAGGACTTCAAGTACCGGTGTTCCACCCGCTTTCAGAAGCTCCACTGTAATTCCATCCTCGCCCGGGGCCTTGCCATTTTTTAAGGTGGTGGAGAGCCATTCTAATCTCGCTCAGACTGACGTCCGGGATATCATCGGAATAGTGTCGGATAAGACTTGCTCTTGGATCGTTACTCACACTTGCGTGTGGCTCCAACGATGATGTGTACAGTTGCCCATAGAACCTCTCAATCTCACTCAAAATCTCAGGTGTCCCGGAAACGATGCTGCCACACTCAGTCTTCAGCTTTGACAGTTGGCTCTTACTGGCAGAAAGATCTCTGGCAAAGACTTTGGAGCCCTGGTTCCGCTCGATCGCTTCTTTAATACGAGCAGTATTAAAGTTGCGTAAGTCTCGCCGCATGCATTTGGAAATCTGTCTGTTCAGTTGCCTGTATGCTGTCAAATCTGTTGACGATTGCAGCCTCATCTCCCGTCTAACAGCCATGAGATTAAGAGTGTGATCGGAGAGTTTTTGTGTTCTTCTGCGGCGGGTCTTGCAGAACTTAGCTCCGACCGCATGGAAAGTTTCCACGAGCTTGTCATTCATATCGTCCACTGCATTGCAATCCTCTAGGCACTGAAAGCGGTTTTGTAACTCGAGCTGAAAGGTTTCGGGATTCTGGATTAGAGCACGAGGGGGAGGGGCGTTGACTTCATTAGATGAGACCTCTCCAATTTAACGTTTAGGTTCAGTGTGCCTCTAACCATTTGGTGATCGCTGCCAGTTTTCACCCTTGCGATCACTGAGACATCACTGAACAGTTGGCGTCTGGTCGTCATAATGAAGTCAATCTCATTTTTTGTCGAACCGTCGGGGCTCGACCAGGTCCACTTCCTGTGGGGCCGCTTCTGGAAGAAAGAGTTCATCATAAAGAGTCCCTCTTTCTCCATAAAGTCGGCCAGCTACTGGCTCCTACGGTTCCGTTGCCCTACTCCAAATTTCCCTATCTTCAGCTCACCGTTTTCTCTTGTGCCTAGTTTTGCGTTGAAGTCTCCCATCAACACCGTGTAGTGGGTTTTGGAGGAATGCATGGCTTTGGAAATATCCTCATACATTTCCTCCACCTCCTCATCGGGATGTGCCGAGGTTGGTGCGTAAACCTGTACGACCTTCAGCGAATACCGTTTGGTGATTCTGAGTATCAGGTACGCGACCCTGCTCGACACACTCCCAATCTTTACAACGTTGTTGACGAGAGACTTCTGGACGATAAATCCGACACCTCCTTGGGACAGATGGTCGCCCTCCCGGTGGTAGAACAAGTTGCCGGACTCGAGAATTGCCGTATCCTCCCCCTCTCTTCAGACCTCGGATAATCCAATAATATGCCAGCGCAACTTGTCTATCTCTTCTTCCAGCTCCAGGATCTTCTCGTCAGTCCTCAGAGTGCGTGCGTTAAATGTTGCCAGGTCGAGTCGTCGTAGATGGCAACCGAACCTCCACCGGAGATTCTTAGCACCCCCTGCCCCGTCGTTACCATGGTCGCCACCGTAGCCAGGAATAGCGGGGCCGCCGGGGACTGGGGGCCGTTTTTTTGCGTCGTTATTCATAGGGGATATTTGCCATAGTT
The DNA here is from genome assembly GCA_907164705.1 of Parnassius apollo. Classification (NCBI taxonomy): domain Eukaryota; kingdom Metazoa; phylum Arthropoda; class Insecta; order Lepidoptera; family Papilionidae; genus Parnassius; species Parnassius apollo. The sequence continues at coordinate 5,163,052 of CAJQZP010001146.1, read as the reverse complement.
GCCACGCTTGGCGAGCGGGTTGGCAACCGCAGTTTTTTATTATAACACAGTTGTTATCAGAAAGATGCTGCTGCCCATCTCCTGCCTGTCTCCCTCTGTTGCCTCTTACGACACCCACGGGAAGATATGGGGTAGTGGATATTCTCAACCGCCACTACACGGTACTCATAATTTATAGCCAATTGAAATTATTTTCTTTGTCACAATGAGTTAGTACTAAGAATATTAAAAACGAATAGCTATTTGCAGCTGTAAGATTAAAACAAATGCCGTCGTAAAAGAATATTAGAAAATTGGAAAATTTTTTAAATAATCCCGCTGGGTGTATTGCTGGTTCCTTCGAACGAGGTATTTTCCGGAACAGGTGCAATTAAAATATATATATATATATATATATATATATATATATATATATATATATATATATATATATATATATATATATATATATATATATATTCTTCTGTATTTCTTATGGTGAGTGTAGAAAACCAGAGGCCATTTTTACTGGAAACGAGCCATTCCAGCTTAGTCCTCAGAGTTGACAACGTATCTGCATTTTGATTCTCAATCGAGCAGAAATGTCATAGCATCCACTTATCATAGGTAAACTATGTAATCATTTTCCACCCTTATTCTATAAAAACATGAAAAGGGAACAAATAAAACATCCCAACCAAATATTATATTATCTTTAGATAACTTTTGAGTTATCCCTAGAATATAGTTACAATGTCATGTTCTATTATCGATGTCTGTAATTAACCGTAACCGTATTTTTGATATATCGATGATTATAAATATATCAATGTTGGAGGTTGGAGCTCTATATATCGTAAGTGATTATACAGTAAGTCAATATCGGAGTTTTACAAATCGAAAAAAAATATCGATATATCGGCTTTATTTAAAAAACAACCGTAAGTCATTTTATTATTATATTTATTAAGCGAAGTTAATTATAAATGTATGAATATGTTAGATTACAGTTCCTATTAATAATTGTTTAATTTAAATAAGACGATTATGTGTACTAATACTTTTCCGTAAGAGTTTTCAAAAATAAGGAGTATTTTTTGTACCTTTTATACTACAATAATCTGCTAAATTTAACTTTTAACACTTGTACTATTAACTATTCTGTCATTTTTATAATAAAAGTCAGGGATTTAAGTCTAAGTATACACAATATCCTAGCACCGACTTCAGCAAGTTTTTTTTTTATATAATAAGGGACACCCCAATTATAATTAAAGAGCACACAGTCTTGATGGTAAGTGGATACTGTGGCCATAGACATCTACATTTATCCTCGGCTAAGAATCAAAATGCATATGTGTACTCTCTACATTTATCCTCGAATAAGAATCAAAATGAAATGTGTCAAAAAAATGAATATATATATATATATATATATTCCGATGATATCCCGGACGTCAGTCTAAGCGAGATTAGAATGGCTCTCCAGCACCTTAAAAACGGCAGGGCCCCAGGCGACGATGGAATTACAGCGGAGCTTCTGAAAGCGGGTGGAACACCGGTACTTGAAGTCCTTCAGAAGCTCTTCAATTCCGTCCTCCATGGTGGCACTACTCCAGAGGCGTGGAGCAGAAGTGCGGTGGTCTTGTTCTTTAAGAAAGGCGACAACGCTCTCTTGAAGAACTACAGACCAATTTCCCTTCTGAGCCGCGTCTACGTGCTGTTTTCGAGAGTCATTACGAATCGTCTCGCACGCAGACTCGACGACTTCCAGCCTCCCGAACAAGCCGGTTTCCGAAAAGGCTTCAGTACCATAGACCACATACATACCCTGCGGCAGATTGTACAGAAGACTGAAGAGTACAATTTGCCACTTTGCCTGGCGTATGTGGACTATGAGAAAGCCTTTGATTCCGTCGAAATTTGGGCGGTGCTGCGGTCCCTTCAGCGGTGCCAAGTTGACTGTCGGTATATCGAAGTGCTGAAGTGTTTGTACAGTAGGGCTACGATGGCTATCCGAGTACAGAACCAGAGCTCGAAACTTATCCAACTGCAGAGAGGTGTAAGACAGGGTGACGTTATATCCCCGTAACTCTTCACCGCTGCTTTGGAACACGTTTTCAAGCTACTGGACTGGAAAGGATACGGTATTAACATCAATGGCGAGTACATCACTCACCTTCGATTTGCCGACGATATAGTCCTTATGGCAGAATCGCTGGAGGACTTAAGCACTATGCTCAATGACCTCAATAGTGCCCCCCAACGGATAGGTCTTAAGATGAACATGGACAAAACAAAGATCATGTTTAATGTCCATGTCACACCTATGCCGGTAGTTGTTGGGAGCACTATGCTCGAAGTTGTTGACGAGTACGTTTACCTGGGACAAATAGTCCGACTAGGTAAGTCCAACTTCGACCGAGAGGTCAATCGACGGATTCAACTCGGCTGGGCAGCGTTCGGGAAATTACGACACATCTTCTCGTCAGGTATACCTCAATCTCTGAAAACTAAAGTGTACAACCAGTGCGTGTTGCCAGTGATGACTTACGGATCAGAGACGTGGTCCTTCACTGCTGGCCGTATGAGGACGCTCAAGGTCGCTCAGCGAGCTATGGAGAGGGCTATGCTCGGAGTTTCTCTGCGTGATAGACTCAGAAATGAGGATATCCGCAGTAAAACCATAGTGACCGACATAGCCCAACGGATTAGTAAGCTGAAGTGGCAATGGGCCGGCCATATAGCTCGAAGAATCGATAACCGATGGGGAAGATAGGTTCTCGAGTGGCAGCTTCGTACCGGTAGGCGTAGTGTAGGGCGACCCCCCACTAGATGGAGTGACGACCTGGTAAGATATGCAGGAAGTCGATGGATGCAGGTGGCTCAGGACCGTGCTTTGTGGCATTACTTGGGGGAGGCCTATGTTCAGCAGTGGACTTGTGAAGGGCTGTGATGATGATGATGATAATGATGATATATGTATATATATATATATATATATATATATATATATATATATATATGCGAATTACTGGACTGGACTTGAACGACGAAGATAGTATTACTCGTCTGTGCATTACGGCATTTTCAAGTAACGAAATCACAGAGGCTAAGAAATTACTTTTCGAGTCCTTGAAGACGAATAAGCACTATGTGATTAGAAAAGGAGATGCCAAAAGTAAGCGAGAAATCACGGACATTATTTGTGCTATAAAAGAGACGGATCCTGAACTTTTACCTATCTTTGTGGCAAGAGATTTGCAACGTCTTCCGCCAGACACATTTGATCACATCGACGCGACTAGACTCTTAAAAGATATGATTAGGTTGCAGAATGACATTTCAGTTATTAAGGAAACTTATGCTACAAAGGATATGCTAAATAATAAATCACCCGTGACAAACTACAATGTTAATACGAAACGAAGAGGAATATATCGAAAAAACAGTTCATAATGTGCGGGTGATCCTTGTGGTATACCTCATATTTCACCAAATTAATCTGAATATGACGAGTTAACGATCGCTGAGAATTCTAACTGTAATCCTAAAGTCAATAATATGTTACTGAATCATACGTATATTTCTGACACGCCCGCAACGTCGAAAGAAGATCATAACACTGACCCGCTCCAATCTGTTTCAATGCGATCATACGGTAAAGCGAGTATTGAAGATATGCCACTTTCATCACAACCAGTACGAATGGAAGCCCGCACCACGGTTATGTCGACGGAAATGCAGAATAATCACACCCCTTTGTCTTATAAAGAGGCTACTGTGGTTTCATCGAATAACCCAGTGATTGAACAAGTTCGTCATACGGGAGCGGGCGATACTCATGATTATTTATATAATGAAATGGAAAAAGACGACTGGATATTAGTGCGAAACAAGCGCGTAAAAAGTAAATTTATAGGTTTAAAAGGCAAAGCTGATATACACGGAGACTGCAAATTTAAAGCAGCAAATATAAAAATCCCGTTTTATATTTATAACGTTGATAACAGCTGCGAGACTGATAGCATAATGAATTATATTAAATGTAAAACTAACACTGAAGTGCGACTAGAGAAAGTAAGTATGAAATTCAAAAAAGACTATGGAGCTTACAAATTTATGATCCCAAAGAATAAGTTACCTGTGTTCATGAATGAAAACCTATGGCCCACTGGAGTATCATTCTTACCTACCTATCTTTATTTAGGAAAAATGATGAATAATGATGCTGGGGACAATATAACTATCAAGTTGATAAGTTTTAATTGTAAATCTTTTAAAAGATCTGCAGTCTTTGTAAAGTCTTTGAGTGAAAGGGTGGATATAATTGCGCTTCAGGAGACATGGCTTCTGCCCCATGAGATTCCTGACTTGGGTCAAGTAAATAAGGATTTTTGTTTTTTCGGGAAGTCCGCGGTTGATAGAAGCAAAGGATTATTGCGAGGACGACCTTACGGCGGTGTCGGCTTACTATGGAAAAACAACGTGTTTGACTCTGTAACTGTAGTTCCGTGTATGAGTGAGCGTATTATTGCTATTAAAGTATGCGTTTCGATCGGTTCATGTTATTTGTTAATGTGTATATGCCTACGGACGAGCTAGACAATCTCGTAGAATTTGTTGAGTGTTTAAGTGAAATATCTGCAATAGTAGATAATGAGAATATTGAAACTATGTATGTGTTAGGAGACTTTAATGCGCACCCAGGTACATTGTTTGGTAAGGAAATGTTAAAATTTTATCTAGAACAAAATTGGTTGTCAGCTGATATTATGAAGTTAGGAATTGACTCGCGTTGTTATATCTTTATGAGTGATATACATGGTAGCTGTAGCTGGCTTGACCACTGTTTAACAACTCAGGCTGCATGGAAATCTGTAGTTACAATTAAAATTCATAATGACGTTTATTGGTCAGACCATTTCCCACTAGAGGTGCATTGTGATCTTACAGTGGTTAGGCGTAGGTCACTGTCGGTTTCGGAATTTATAATCAATAAAGTAAAATGGGGTGAGCGTAATTTAAACCAAATTGACATATATAGCAAATATTGTAACGACAAATTAAGAGAAATCGATTTCCCGTATGAACTAAGTCAGTGTATGTGTAGTATGTGTGATGTTTTAGCACATCGATCTGTAATAGATAAATTATATATGTCCATTGTTAATACTTTGTGTGAGGCCTCTAAGTACAGTTACGATGGTGATCGCGAGCGGGAGATAGTCAAAAGGCGTGGTCGACCTATACTAGGGTGGAACTGCCACGTGCGCGATGCTCGCCGGGATGCTCGACAAAAATTCCTAAATTGGATTTGTTATGGGAAACCGCGTGGTGGGTATATTTATAATGATATGATGGAATCTAAAAGAGTATTTAAACGAAAACTTAAGTTTTGTCAAAATAATCAAGACCAGATCAAGATGAATAAACTAGCGTATCAACATAGGAATAAAGATTTTCGTGGGTTTTGGAAGCATACTAAGCAGTTGAGTCCTAGAGCAGGTACCCCGGTGAGCGTTGGGGGTGTAAATGAACCGGCGAAGATAGCCAATCTTTTTAAGAGTCAGTTCCGGGTTCAGTCTTCTTTACAGTCACATGTTAAAGTCGATGCTGAGGTTCATCATCACACTGGTGCATCAAATTATGTGCCCGATCGCATCACCGCCAGGGACATCGCTGTTTTGATAAATGGCATGACTGGAGGAAAGTCACCTGGTCACGATTGCCTTAGCATCGAGCACTTTCAGTTCGCTGGTCCGCACTCACCTAGACTACTGGCGCTCTTTTTCACCCTATGTATGAGACACTCGTATTTGCCGGAAGAGCTGATGAGAACGGTCGTAGTTCCGATTTTGAAAAACAAAACTGGAGATATTTCAGATATGTGCAACTATCAGGGCCTATTGCTTACATTAAAGCCCATATTAAGTTCAACGATACTTTGGTTTTAGACCAAATCTATCAACTGAGTGTGCAATACTGTCGCTGAAACACACTGTGGGGTATTACACTGTAAGGAATACGCCAGTGTACGCAGCCTTCCTGGATCTTTCAAAGGCTTTTGACCTTGTCAGGTATGACATTCTGTGGGATAAATTGCGAAAGGCTGGTCTACCCGTCTCGTTCATTAGTATTTTTAGCTATTGGTACGATCATCAAATTAATCAGGTAAGGTGGTTAGTGCATGAGGTACGGATTGGAATGTGTGAGAAAGGGGGATTAACCTCACCTATGCCTTTTAATTTATATATAAATGAACTGATTGATAGGCTCGGGAGTGCACGTGTCGGCTGCTCTATTGATGGACTCTGCATGAACAACATCAGTTACGCAGACGACATGGTGCTTCTGAGCCCGTCAGTCAGTGCACTCAGACGGCTTTTGTTCATATGTGAGGTTTATGCAGAAGCCCACGGTCTAAAATATAATGTTGCGAAGTGTGAGCTCATTGTGTTTAAGGTGGGCACGAAGAAACCGAATTTCGTACCGCCTGTAACTTTAAGGGGTGTTGCACTTAAACGAGTAACTGAATTTAAGTACCTAGGCCATGTTGTTACCGAAGATTTAAAAGATGATAAAGACATTGAAAGAGAAAGGAGAGCGCTGACTGTCCGCTGCAATAAATATGCTGGCCCGTCGGTTCTCACGCTGTCCAGCCGAGGTAAAAGTTATTTTATTTAAGGCCTATTGCCAATCCCTCTATACGTGTGCCTTATGGGTCAGATATAACGCGGCGGGCATACAACACCCTACGTACACAATATAATAACGCTTTTAGATTGTTGCTGGGGCTCCCACGTTACTGTAGTGCATCAGGTATGTTTGTTGACGCCCACGTAGACAATTTTTCAACACTTATTCGCAAAAGAACTGCGTCACTGATGCACAGGGTTCGTGGGAGCACCAACAGCATGCTTAACGTAATTAGTGAGAAACCCGAGTGTGCTTTTTTGAGGCACTGGGTTCATGGCCATGTACCCATTACCTCGGACAGGCACATCAGGTATATGAACTAATTTATTACCTAATTTTACTTACATATGTTTAAGACTTTTTCTTTGTATTTTTAGCAAAAAGTGTTGTATTATATCATTATGGTAAGTTTTGTTGGTGGTTTTGTTAATATATAATTAGATCGGATATGATGTATGTGTAACGGTGAAATAGATTTATGTTATTTTATTATTATTTTATTTTTGGTATTATTATAAATACTTACGCATTTGATATAATTAATATTAGTAATGCTTTATAATTTTAGTATTAGAATAAATGTTAATGTATGTTATTTTACCCTATGATCCTTGTTGATTGAAATAAATTAATAAATAAAAAAAAATAAAAATAAGTATTGTGCAATGATCTATACTGAACTAAAATCATTCCAATCTATTCTATTCCTCCAAAAGCCTGTCTAGCCTGATTTATTCTGTAACACTTTGTATTCTGCTAATTATCGAACTAAGCTCACTTGAGCTTGTCGCCTGGTCGATTAACAGCAGAAAATCTATCCAAAAATGTGGTACTCGTAACTTTATTTAAACGCCTGCAGCAACATTACTAGTACGAGCAAGGTATTACGAGAAAGGTATCCTTTTGTCTCATAATTTCCTGAAAGACCTGTGTGCAACAGTGATCTATAAAGAATGATAAAGAAAAAAAAATAGTGTATAAAATAAATAAACAATTTAGTACAAATTATAAACATTATACGTATTCAAAAGTGAGCATTACCGTTTTAATATAGATCTTGAGAGACTGAGAATGACAGATACATATCTACATCGCTCGTTTTCATTTCGATCGATTTAATTATACGAAGAGTATGACGAAATATAAAACAACAGGAAATTAATTTTGATTGAGAAAACTCGCAAAATTTTGTTTTATGTAGATAATGATTTTATTATTGCAGTGGCGTATGTTAATACTTCTACCATACTTGTCGCCGTGTAGTGGAAATAATAGAACCTACCACCCCATATCATCCCATTGGTGACGTAGGCGCGACAGAGGAAAATTGAAATAGAAATAGGCATCTTACCATCTTACTGATAATATCTTAATAACATTACAAGAACTGCGATTGCCAACCCAACATTTTTCTTAGTTTCCACTAGTTTTCTAACACAATACAATAGCTTTTGAAGTTAGTGAGTTAGTGAGACCCATAAGCAGACATGATAAGAATGATTTAATTATTATTGCTCTGACTAGATAAGTATACGAATAAAGTTAAGGATACGAATAAAGAATTTTGTAAATTTTCGTGAATATCAAAACAAAATTTCATATTATATGTACGTAATTATGTCTGATTATTTCAATTATAGTTTTCATAAATATATTAATTTTGTTTAGAATAATATTAAAGATTTATTTTAAGGATTGATATAAAATATAGACACCATAATTTTCTAATTATTTTGTCGGTGGGAGGTGAAGTGTAGTCTAGCCCCCACGTCAATATTATATATATTAGTGTTAAGATAGAATAATTAAGTTCTATAATTAAAGTCATAGACAGAGAAACACGTCTCCTTTTAATTTAACACCTTCCAACATTACTAGGTGACGCTCGGGAAATTACTACACATCTTTTCGTTACGAATATCTCTAAACAAGAAAATAATATTGTGAAACCAGTGTGTGTTGCCAGTGATGGCATACGTCTCAGAAGACGTGTTGTCCGTCACCGCTGGCCGTATGAAGAAGTTCGCCAGTGACCAGCGAGTTATGGAGAGCGTTGTTCTCGTTGTTTCATGTGGAAATGGGCATGGGCAAGCTGGCCGTATAGCCCGATGAGAGGTTCTAGAGTGGCTGCATTGTACGTTTAAGTGTAGGGACCACTTGATAGAGTGATAACCCGGTAAGACAATCGATGGATTCAGGTGACATAGGACATTTGAAACATGCTGGTGGCTCAACACATGACCGTGTTTTGTTGCATTTCTTGTAGGAAGCCTATTTTCAACAGTAATTTTTTAAGGGCTATAATGACTATGATGATAATGATGATGGTAATGATTGTCAACAGTCTCGGATGTTATTCCATACAGATTTACGAAGAATACGTGTTTGACTTTTTGAATACTTCTCCAAAATCTAGTGATAGAAAGTGTAATGCTCAAGCATCTTCCGAAAGAATGTGGGGACCTTATCCCATTTGATGATCCCTCAAAAGAACGTAAACAACCTTATTTTAGCTCTTACGGATTGTGATTTTTATTAACAAATTTAATGTTTTATTTAATTTTGTTTACCTGTATTCCCAAACACAGTAAATCTATTCGAAATATTAAAGGTCAAATTTTTATTTTTGCTGTAAGAAACATCGTAAAGAAATAACAACAACTTTATTTTATAAAATACTGTTATAAGAAAGTTTTAAGAAATTCTTTGTAAGTTCTTTTCAATACTTCATGAATTTTACTAAAATGTTTCCAGATTACTACATTACTTTAACGTATGGTAGTGAAAGTTGGGTGTGGCAGAAGAAGCACGAGAGTAGAATAAATGCAGTAGAAATGCGGTCGTTAAGGAGTATGTTAGGGCTGAATCTGAATGACAGGGTGAAGAATTGTGTGATAAGAGAAGAGTGTGGTTTGCAAGATGATGTTGTGACCAGGATGTGTGTAAGAAGGGAATGCTTCGGTGGTTTGGTCATGTGGAAAGAATGGATGAGGAAAGAGTGACAAAAAAAATTTATGTTGCAGAAGTGAATGGCAGAGTCGGAAAGGGACGTCCTAGGCGAAAATTTATCGACCAAATTGGCGATTTATTGAAAACGGGCCAAATTAGGAGTACCCTTAACCGACGAGCATGCATGCGTAGATGTATGGATGTGAAGGAGGCGAGAGAGGTGTGTCAGGATCGTGCCAAATGGAAGTCTGTAGTCTCTGCCTACGCCTCTGAGTGACAGGCGTGAGTGTTTATGTTTATGTTTATTACTACAAGGTACTTTAAAAAAATAACGTTCCATAAAAATAAAAATAAAAGAATCAGTTTCGTGAAAATTTATATAATTGGAAAATTTATATTAAATTGAACGAATAAACCTCGCACTATCTCTTACATGCTACACACACATTATAAATAATACTTATTAAAAGTCACTCTTTTGTTTAATTTACAACTGGTTCGGAAAAAATCTCTGTCTTGGGATGTACTAACAAGTAACCCAGCGGAACTTTCATTTAAAAAAGTTTACAATCGTATATGCTACACAATTAACAAAACAAAACAAATTAGAAAAAGTTTGGTAGCGATCACCTCATTTCCAGAAGACATTACTAACTCGGTGGAGTCGAATTACTAAATAATCTTTGTTCGACGATTATTTTGTAATTTGTATATTTAGTGTGTGAATTAATAAACTCAATAATTATTACATTTTACGACGGGCACACTGAAATAATCGGGAATAAGAAAAACCACATGCACGGTATAGATAAAATTTATTTTATTGTTTTTCGAAGTATTCTCCGTTCAACTTAATGCACTTTTTCATCCGTGCAAACCAATCATTAAAATAGTAATTCCAGCCTGAAGTTGATGTTGACAAAATGGCTGATTTGTACGCTTCCACAGCTGCTTCGAAGTCTTCATACCGTTGACCGCGTAATAAATCTTTCAGTCTAGGGAATGTAAAGAAATCGTTTGGGCTTAGGTCAGGACTGTATGGAGGATGGCTCATCAGCTCAACGTTTTCCTGCTTCAAAAAATCATTTGTCTTCCGAGACGTATGGGAGCTCGCATTATCGTGATGTAAGATGATGCGACGTTTCGGGTTATTTTTTCGGAGTTCGGCTATCATTTCTGGCAAACAAACCGTGATATACCACTCAGCGGTAACCGTTCCACGCTCCTGTAATGGAATGTAGCAACATGCCCCTTTTTCGAGACAAACGTAGCGACCATTTTCTTTGACACGCTGCGGGAGCGAAACACTTTCGTTGGTTTGACCTCGTCTTCGAAGACCCAAGCTGCTGACTGACGTTTTCTTTCAGGTTCGTATGAATAAATCCATGATTCGTCACCTGAGACGACATTTGACTTCCCTCCGTTGAAGCGTTGCAGAGTATTCCGTCACCAATCTACACGATCCGCCTTTTGCTCTTCGGACAAATTGTGGGGAACCCAGCTTTCTTGCACACAGCTCATTATGTAATTACGACTGAATTGCTGTCATTCCGATACTCATAACAGCCCAAATCTGCTTGTATGTCACATGACGGTCATCTAATATAATAGTTCGCACAGCTGCGATGTTTTCTGGCATGACCGCTGTTCTTTGCCGACCTGCAGAAGAAACAGTGCTGAGCGACACACGACCGCGTCGGAATTCGGCATACCAGCTGTATATTGTCGTTTGACTCGGTACTTCAACATCATAAATCGAAACAAGTTTGCTGAGATATTTACCTTGAGATAAGCCGCGACGAAAATTGTGATAAATTATGGCACGGAAATGTTCACGCGTGAGTTCCATTTCTGTTAACGACGTGTCAACTTTAAACCAACATAAATAGTTAATGTTTTTAAAAAAATTTGTTTGAATGTCATTAAGATTCTAAAAGGCCCGTATTCAAATTATAAAAAAAGGATTTATTGTAATTCAATCCGAAATATTCTATTCTCAATCATTTCAATGTGCCCTAACGTATTGAGTTGGTCAAAGTCTCAACGTTTTAATAAATTTAGGCTTGTATAAAGTGTTGTATGAACGACGGTTCGTAAATACAAGACCTTCGTGGAAAACAAATAAACGTATTATTTTGTTTCACCATTCTTTTGGCGTGGATCCAACGGGGTCTTTTAATAGGTTTCCGTGGGGACATATTATGTTCAACATGGAGAGGCTTTTTGGAGAATTTTTCTTTACGCATTCTTAATAAAAACTAATCCGAAGAAGAGCTCTGAATGTACACTTCGAAAAAGAGCTTTGAATATATACAGCGTTTTATACGTTGTAGAGCCAACATGGGTGTAAACGGCTGAAGGTGTGGAGAGGAGACTCTGCGGGCTGAAAGTCATTATACTATCACCATCCTCCCGGTGTTATGATATTTTCACTTTAACACACCTCAAGCTAAGCCATAGCGCTCCACTTCAGCCGGCCGAGCAAGGTAAGCTAAAGGTGAAGAATTACAAATTCTTCTAGAATACTTGGTTATGACCCATGGAGTCCACCAACAGCTCGCCACAGTCTGCCCAGTGATCTATTGTTACAGTTACTGTGTTTGTTGTGGCATACCTTGGTGGAGGCCTATGTCCAGCAGTGAACTTGTGAAGGGCTGTAATGATGATGATGATGATGACTGCTGCGCCATGCGCCTAGTGAACTTCTCATGTCCTTGAAATAGTTGCTGAGTCATGCAACTTCCTCACAATGTTTTTTTCCCGCCTAGTACTTGATAAATCAGCTCTTATTATTTTGACTTACAATTTCAGTGACAAGACAAGCACTAAATTTGCTCATGGTGCCACAAATCTTAGGTAATCGATTATAACCCTAACTTATACAGAGGCGGAGCAAGGCGTGGTCGACGTGGGCGCCCGCCTACGGTCTTGCTACTATACATATACTTGCTATATATAATAAACTCTCCGCAAAATCCAGAAATACATCCAAAAATTTTAACTTACTTTAAAATTTGGTGTAGAAATATTTGCCGACAATGAAGTGTATAGGTACTATACTATTTGGCGCCGAATTTCGTATTCCATTTGCTTTAAATTTACATGTCTCAATGCGGGTAACTATGAAGTGGTCACTGTGTTTCCCCAAGTAATAATTCATCGAACTTTTTCTTCTATTATTGTCTAAGTTCAAGACTAACTTTGTAAGCGATATTGCCGGCAACAAGATACTGTGAGTGAGATTAAGTGCATTTCGTTCGATATTATCCTGATAATATCCCATAAGACCTGAATGAAATTAGAATTGCTCCCTAGTAACTCTAAGGAATATTGAAGATATTATCTGCTTGCTTAAAGAAACAGACCCCGAACAGGTACCAATTTTTGTAGCAAGACGATTAGAAAAACTACCACCCGTAACGTTTGATCATGTTGATTTGACAGTGTTGCTTAAAAAGATAGTACTATTAGAGAAAAACATTCATGACATTAAACATCAATACGTTACGAAAAACCAACTTAAATAAATGAGTATTTTAAATTAACTTCGTTTCCTAACCGTGAACAAAACATTGTAAACAAAAGAGGTGGTTGTGACAATTTTATGTACGATAGCGGACCGATGGCGCTCTCAACATCTTCTAATAATGCGTCATACATTGCCGAGGCTAATGAACCAGAAAAGTGTACATCTCTGTCTAATAAATCACACCAAGAATCTATGCATTCCCGTCACTCATCGCCAAAAATTATAACAAGTGTGAAAGAGAAGTCGCAATCTCCAGCGAGTGTATTACAAAGCTCACGATGTACGAATGCGATAGTAGGTAAGTGCACAATGATTCATAGTACAGCGCGACCGTTTATACCTGGAGTGAATGAAACAGCTGATGGGCATGTTAGCAAACCGTTCGACGCGTTAATTGATAAGGATAAACAAACAAATGACACATTAACAGCGAGGCGAAAGACTTTTTCTGAGATGGTTAAGAGAGATGGAGAATGGAAAGAACCAAAAAGAAGCGAAGAATGGATCGTAGCCCAGAAACGGAGACTAAGAAACCGATTTATGAGTCAAAAAAGGAACGGCGGTAGATTTAGAGGGGAAAAGTCTAAAGTTTAAGGCCGCTGATACACAGGTGCCCCTTTTAATATCTAACGTACATAAGGATGTGGATGAACAGGACATTGTTAACAACATATATGAAAAAACGAGGGAAAAGGTGTCTCTTGTAAAAATTCAAATGAAGCGACAAAGAGACTACAATGCTTATAAATTGTTTGTAGCTCAGCACAAGATTGCCACATTCCTGGACGATAACCTGTGGCCATCTGGTATATCGTTTAGACGATTTGTGAACTTCTATGGTAGACGAGAAAATAAGGAAAACACTGAAATTACAGAAAATAAAGATATATAAATTAAAATATAAATACATTTATATATATACAATATTGTAGCTCAGTATTTTACATCGAGATATTATATAAATATAAATTAAGAAAGTTGATGGATAAATACAGCAAAGTAATTAGTTTTAATTGCAAATCTATCAAAAGATCAATAGACGGAGTGAGGACCTTGTGTCAGACAGCCGATGTGGTAGCTCTCCAAGAGACGTGGTTGTTGCCACATGATCTGCCTATACTTAGCAGTGTATATATGCCTTCAAACTCATATGATAACCTTTCCGAGTTTACTGCGTGTCTGGGAGCCATTCGCTCTATAATACTCGTAGAAATAGAGGAGAACAGTGGAGTATCGGCTTTTTATATCTTAGGAGACTTTAATGCACACCCTAGTGAATTATTTTATAATGTAATGTTGGACTTCTGTATGGATCTTAATTGGATTTGTGTAGATTTAAATACGTGTGCCAGTAATACATATACCTATTGTAGTGAGGCTCACGGTTGTAATAGATGGTTGGATCACTGCATTGTCACAGAGTCGGCGCGGAATACAATCGTTAGCGTAACGGTTAATATGACGTGTATTAGTCTGACTACTAGTAGATCCACTAGTAGTCGTATGTAATCTGGGTAAACTTAAGCCAAAAGTAGTTAAATTGGATATAGAACAACCAATAAATCGTGTTATATGGGGAGAGAGACAGCAGCAGTAAATCCATCAGTACCATGACCTCTGTCATGCTAAGTTAAGACTCATTGAATTTCCACAGGAACTAAGTGCTTGTTGTGATGAGTTCTGTAATAACAAGAATCATCACTTAATCTTAGATAAATTATATTTAGAAATTATAAATATATTGTCAGAGGCAGCTATCCAAACACACAAAGTTAAGTGTCGAAAGAAGGGAGGTTATGTTTTTGGATGGAATAAGCATGTCGCGGGCCCCCACCGGGAGGCGAGGCTGAAATTTAAATTGTGGAATTTAGCCGGGCGGCCAGCTACTGGTCGAATTTTTCACGATATGTCGGAGGCAAGGAGGAATTTTAAAGCGAAACTTAAATGGTTCCAGGACAGGCAGGAGCAACTTAAAATGGATCGCCTTGCTTCCGACCTTCCTTTTTAAAATTGTTACTAATATACTTACACTTAATATGGACGAATTATGTCTGAAATAAAGTGATTATTATATTATTATTATTATAAACGGTAAGGTATCTGGTGAGGATAGAATTATATCAGAATTTTTTCAAGTGAGTGATTCATGGTGTCAAATAATGTAGATATAGATGTAATATGTAAACATGGTTTTGAAGAAGACCATGAACTCTTACATCATTATTTTCTCACATTTGTGGCAACGTGTTTACGTTTTACTAAATATATAATGTATCTTGTATATTTTACAGCTTCTAAGAACATTATCATCATTCATTCTTTGTAATTTTTAGCATCTTTTATAAATCCATCGCTGGTTGTAGCCTAGCTGTACAAAGCTGCAGCAACCCCATACTCAGTCGCGAGTTGAAAATAAAGCAAGCACACATCAATAAGAGAAACGACATATTTCGTTTCACAGGATAAGGGTAACAAACAAGCAGATAATCCACCGGATGGGAAGTGGTTGCTGTGGCCCATAGACATCTACATCTATCTTTGATTACGAATCAAAATGCAGATGCGTTATCACCCATGAGGACTGATGGATTCCCTCATTTCCAGTAAAAAGGGTCTCCGGTTCTCTTCACTCACCATACGAAACACAGAAATGTTAAGCTGCTATTTTACGCTGGTATTCTGTGAAAGCGTGATCCTTTCTCGGTCAATCCGACTAATTCATGCGACGACCATAATACTAATATAGCTGCGGCATAGCTCTACCACGTATAGAGGATAACAGCTCTTACCCGTTTTAGTCCGTATGCCGCAAGGCGAATCAGAGGACCATGGGAGGAAGAAATGTCCAAAATAATGTTTGTGCTTAAAACCGTGACGTAATGACAAACAAGTTAATGTTTCATCAATATTTAAATGTCTGAAACATAGATCCTTTAAGAATCAAGGCCTTATTAGTTGCACTTTAAATTAAATAAAAAAATGCCGTACCAACATAGCTTTAAATTAAAACACTATAATTGTGATATTACTAACTTTTTCATTGATTTGTAACTAACTGATGCATGTAACAACTATCACTGTGCGAACTAATTGTTGTTTTAAAGTTTCTTAACCTATATTTATATTTCATAAAATATATTTTATTATCTTATCTTTAGACTACCAACAATCGTTTAAGAATATCGTATAATGCATAAACTTTTTTACATACTCTATTTTGAAGAGTGATACGTTTTGTTTACGATACTTTTAGAATCTTTGAACAATATAACCAACGAAGGTTACAGATGCGTTGTAACCCCTGAAAACTTAGATGTAATGCCTCAAGAATGGTACTGACAGTGACTCTCATTCCTTTCAAACAGAAACAATAGTGAAAGAACTGTGGTAATGTAAACAAAAATCAATTATTAAAATATATTGATTACCTCAATACTATAAATGTACATAAAATTATCTTGTTTACATTGCCTTACATACAGGGTTGACCACAGGAGAATAAAATAAGATATGATTTAAATTTATTAATGAATAATTTGTCATGTAACAATAATTTAAATTTGACATTTATTTGTAATAATTATACTAATAACATTAATTTAATAGACATTAATAATATAATTAAGAAATTTTTGACTACACATAGGTATTACCTATCCAAATATAATTTAAGACAGATAGCAAATGTGCTATCCACTGACCTCTATATATACAAGTACGCTGGACTGGCTATAAACCGTGACATGATGAAGCGATTTGATTTCCGCCATTTTGGCGCTGACAGCACAAGTGCACGTCCACGGAACTAATAATAGGGATACTGTCTTATCCCTATTATTAGTTTTTTATCGATAAAAATTCTATACCCTACCTATACCTAAATAAATAGAATGGACTCTATGGATAGATGGACTCTACCCGTAACGTCTATTCTATTTATGTATCATATTAATATAATGCCATTATCATTCATCATCATTAAAACCCTTCACAAATCCACTGCTGAAAATAGGCCTCCCCAAGGAATGCCACAAAGCACGGTCCTGAGCTAACTTAATCCGTGAACTTCCTGCATGTCTTAGCAGGTTTTGACTCCATCTAGTGGGGGAACGTCCTACACTTCACCTGCTGGTACGGGGCTGTCACTCTATAACCTTTTTTCCCCATCGGTATTCGGTTTTTCGAGCTATATGGCCGGTCAATTTCCACTTCAGCGTACTAATCCATTGGTCGATGTCGGTCACTCAGGTTCTGCTGCAGATATCCTCATTCCTAAGTTTGAACCCTTGAGCATAGCCCTCTTCATAGCTCGCTGAGCGACTTCGAGCTTCCTCATACGGTCAGCAGTGAAAGACCTCGTCTCAGATCCATAGGTCATCCCTGGCAACACGGACTGATTGTACAATCTAGTTTTGAGATTTTTGAATGCTGCCCAGCCGAGTTGAATTCGTAGATTGACCTGTCGGTCGAAGTTGAACTTACCTAGTCGGACTATTTGTCCCAAGTAAAAATACTCGTCAACAACTTCAGCTAAGTGCTCCCAAAAACCAGCGGCATAGGTGTGACATGGACATTACACATGACTTTTGTTTTGTCTTCCCTTCCCTTCGCGGCCTTTAACTCCACCTGCACTACGGACTCCACGAGCCCGATATGTGAATGGAGCCAGGGAAAAACGAGCACTTGGAAACATCAAGTGGTGCAGCCTCACCAAAGTCGCGAAAGATAGTCTAGTGGCGCATCGCCAATCGCCATACCAACACTCCTCTTCCCTTACTACTCCACCTCAACTACAGTGGTACAGGGAGAGGAATCTCCTCTAACACACATCTGACGTGGTTCGACATCAACAGGCGATCTTTCGATACTTGGCTATGGCCCTTGAGTTTGCTGAAAAATGAGGATAGAAGAAATAAAAAAATATTCCAAATAATAGTTTAATACTTTTATACTTACTGGTATGATACTACCAGAAAATGTTGTCGGTATACCGCATTTTTTCAAAGTGGTGCAGTTCTCATGTCTAATAAAACAATCGTCTGTGAAATGTTTGGAACAAATATGGTCATTTTGTTTCGGACGCCAATTCACAATATTTATGCTTTTAAGCCATAATTTAAGTCTAGGTACTGTTGGAAACCTGTTAATTAATAAACATTTGATAATCATCTGTTGTTGGCGACTTGGTTTTTTAACAGATATGGGTAGGAAAGAACATCGATAAGTATTATAGACAAGGAAATCGACAACCCTATTGAATGTTATTGTTTATCAAAACTCAATAATATACAGCCAAATATGTTGGTATATATGATATTAAGATTAGTAACAAAATTTTAAGTACTTATATTATTAAATAGTTTTAATTTGTTAAATATTAGTTGCAAATTCACTTACTTGTGTAATGTTATACGACTTCCCTTTTGGTAACGAATTTTACAGATTACGCTCACTCTCGTTATTATTAAAAATATTTTTAATATGTAACTAATATTATACACAATCAAACAACATAAAATACTTTCATTTTTCAGTTTAAAAGTTCAAAATACAGAATTTTAAATATGACTATATAAATAATAGAACAGACTTTGGGTATATTATGTCAATTTTATTTTTCAAGACATCCTTTAGCGGCGCTTCAAATTGGCACAGTCATTTTGTATGGTATGATATATATATATATATATATATATATATATATATATATATATGTCTTAGCCAGTCCAGCGTACTTGTATATATAGAGGTCAGTGGTGCTATCATATTATTTATATATTAACTCAGCCAAGGACTTGGCTACCCAGACATCTGCTCCTATTGAGCAGCATAATGATGTGACATGCAATTTGGAATCCGTTCCAAGTAATTTAAATTAGAAAATGAGACAATAGAGGTAATCTCTAGCAGTTATAATAATTTAAATAATTTAAAATGTAGCTTACAAATCCTTAATAGTTGCAATTGTATAACTCCACAAAATGATAATAAAAATCGTTTACATCTGGTGCATCAGAATATACAAGGCATGATAGGCAAAGAGCTAGAAATTGAATTGTTCTTAAATAGCAACAACATTCATACTTTATGTATTACTGAACATTGGTTAAAAACTCATAATTTAATGTTTAACTTCAGTAATCACCAGGTGGTCAGTTCTTTCAATAGAGAAACGGTTTTAAGAGGTGGCTCATTAATTTTAGTTAGTAAATTATTATCATGTAAAGAACGTAAAGATATTGTGAGCCTCTCTGTTGAGCGAACTGTAGAAATAGCATGTGTTGAGTTTGAGCACCTCATTGTTGTGAGCGTTTACAGACCCCCATGTTCTCTATATGATACTTTTGAAAAAATTTGGAGGAAGTTTTGCTAAGCTTAATAAACGGAATAAATCTGTTGTAATATGTGGAGACTTTAATATCAATCTCCTAGAAGCTTCCTCCGCCAATATTAAATTAAGATCATTGTTTAAATCTAATGGTCTTTTTAATTTATTTTTGGAGCCAACGCGTATTGCTGAATCCAATGCAACATGTATAGATAACATGTTTACAAATGTTAAGCCGTTCAATAAATGTATTATTCAAAAATTGAGCTCTGATCACTATGGACAAATAGTTTCATTACCTTATGTTCACAAAAAGCAAGTAAATAAAAAGTAGTGTTTGTTCCAGTAAATGCACGTCGCTTGGAGAAGTTTAGAAGTAACATAGTAAAGAAACTTCCATCACTTTCGTACCAAAATAATCCAGATTTTTTGTACGGAACATTATTTAACCTTATTTGCAATGAATTTAATAATATTTTTACTTCTAAAACATTCTCCTTCAACAATCGCAAGGCGTTTAATGAGTGGGCGACAGTAGGAGTCCATAAGAGTAGACAAAGGTTATATGAACTTCACAATGAAAGGTCATATAATCCTAGCGTCGAATTTAGGGAATATGTAAAAAAATATTCCAAAATATTTAAAAGAGTGTGCTAATAAAATTAAAATGATATGGAGTATAATTAATAGTGAAATTGGGAAGGTTAGCTCTCGCAATTCGAACTATCAGTTAAGTTTTAACAATAAATTAATTGAATCAGGTCAGGACGTTGCAATGGTTTTCGAGAAATATTATACTGATATTCCTATCTTAACCACTAAGTCACTGAATTCTTCTCCTGCCGTCGCCGAATCATTACTTCAACAAAATGTAAATGCGTGTACAAAGAATTTTGCATTTCATAAAGTGTCATCAAAAGATATTCTAAAATATTTTAAGACTATTTATATTAGGAAAACCGCCGATCTGTGGGGGATTTCCGTTGAAGTTATAGCGTCTATAATAGATGCAATCGCACCTCAACCATCTATTATTTTTAATACTAGTATCAAATCTGGTGTGTTTCCTGATTTAATGAAGCATAGTAAAGTAATACCTTTATTTAAATCTGGCAGTACATTGGACCCCGCTAATTTTAGACCTATTTCTATACTGCTAACACTTAGTAAAAATTTTGAAAAAATTATTCTTGATCAAATGTTAAATTTTTTTAATGTAAATAATTTACTTCATAAAAATCAATTCGGTTTCACAAGGGGTCGCTCAACAACTGATGCTGGTGTTGAGCTTATCTGGGGGCACGGCAGGGCCCCCGCCAAGTCGAGCAAAAAAGCGGCACGGTCGTACCATCTTTTCTCGAAGCAATTCAGGCCATTTTCGACCCCTTATAACTTCGTGGTCAATAAAACTAGAAGCCTGATTTTCAGTAACCGAGTAAGCATTGTATAAACATGGTATATTTCAAATTTCATTCAATTTGAACCAGTAGTTTAAGAATTGTAACCATTCAAAGTTTCTTAATTTTGTCACTCACTGAATGACCGATCATCAAAACTCTTAGGTACTTCTAGCAGACATAGAAGCTTCAAATTTAGAATACAATTAGTGTTTAGTGTATAAATCAAGAAAAAACTAAAAACTTTGTTAATTTCTATCCAGTTTTTTAGATACACTAACTGCATAAATAACTTTGTAATCCCATATAAATATATAGAATTACAAAGTTACATTTGCAGTGAATGAATCAGTGTACTTGTATAAGTATTACAGGTGTACATAGGTACGTTGTTGGTACTCAAGAAGTAGAAGGTATCGGAAAGGTAAAAAATTAGGACTATTTTATATACAAAAAGAAATGAGATACCATTAAAAACATAACTTGTAAAAAAAACCAAGTCTCGCAACTCAGTTCTTCTACCGTAAAAAGTTGTGAGATCCATGTAATACCAAGTCGGTTAATTTATTCAGTTCCTACTTAAGGGTCCTTCTGTTTTAAGTTATTACGTAATTAGCTAACCGAACAACATTTAGTGACCATCATTCTTTTCGTGAATATCAATTTTAAAAGTCTTTTATGTTTTAAATATATAGATTGACTTGGCAATCGCATTAAGCAATCTAATTTAATATAATACGTATTACTTGTGAGATACATTGTGGTTTCATGCGATGGCCAAGTCAATCTATATATTTAAAACATAAAAAGATTTTTTACATTTATATGGTCACTAAATGTTGTTAGGTTAGCTAATTACGTAATAACTTAAAACAGAAGGACCCCTAAGTAGGAACTGAATAAATTAACCGAACTTGGTATTACATGGATCTCACAACTTTTTACGGTAGAAGAACTGAGTTGCGAGACTTGGTTTTTTTACAAGTTATGTTTTTAATGGTATTAAATATATCTTTAATGCATGGGAGAATTCACAGGATGCTTTGGGTATATTCTGTGACCTACCCAAGGCCTTCGATTGTGTTCACCATGAAACATTAATCAGGAAACTTCAACACTACGGTGTAAGAAGTGATGCTCTTAAATTAATTATTTCCTATTTAAGTGACAGAACGCAAAAAGTTGTAATTAATAGTAGGAGTTCTTCCGGGTCGACTATACTGTACCGGGCGTGCCTCAGGGTTCAATTCTCGGTCCCTTTCTGTTTCTTGTATATATTAATGACTTACCTTACATAGTAGGGGATAACCATGATATAGTATTATTTGCTGATGATAATTGACGACAGTGAAAACGACAGTTATTAAATTAGGGGGGATAAGTCGCTCGCGTCCGTAGGCTGCGACCACCTAATCCTAGGCCCACCCTACACGTTTCCTCCGGGTGGTGCTAAAAGAGCGGCGATAAAGCCGAAAGAACAGACTCGGCTACTCGCCGTGTGGTAGCAGCGTAAAATATGCCACACCCTAGTTTCCGCACCATGAGGCAAAAACTAAAAGAAATGGCCCCGAGTTCCCGGCGCCCCTTTAATGGGGCAGGGGTGCGAAGAATCTCCGGGAGGAAAACCGGCGATAAGGTTCGCCACCCGTCACGTTCTGTCTCCCGGAGGGGCGAAAAGAGGATTGCGGAGGCCCGTCTAGCTACGCTGAATGTATGTGGAGCAATGAACGATAAGATGGATGAAGTATGCGATATGATGTATGATAGAGGAATAGATGTGTTATGTGTAGAGGCGAAGCGGAAGGGAAAGGATGTCACTACACATGGCATATATACCGCTTACTGGTCCGGTGTAGACGAGACCGAGCGAGCATGTCAGGGAGTCGGTATCATCCTTTCAGAAAGAATGGGTCAATGTGTGAAAGAGTATGAATGTGTAAGCCCGAGACTGCTATGGATACGAATAAAAGTAGGCCTAAAGAAGTTGTTTGTTCTAGGGGTCTACGCCCCAGACATGTCTAAGCCCACTTATATCCGAGAGCAGTTTCGGGAGATGGTAAGGATGGTGTTAATGAAATGTAAGGAAAATGAAAATATTGTTATGTTAGGAGATTTTAATGGAAGGGTTGGGGTGAGGAGGCTTGGCTATGAAAGGATACTGGGAACGTTTGGTGATGAAAGTATTAATGAGAATGGTAAAAGCCTCCTCACCGTATGTGTGGAAAGGAATCTTTTTGTGACGAACACTTTCTTTCGTCATAAGAAGATTCACATGTATACTTGGGAAAGAGGTGATGATAGAAGCATGATAGATTTCATAACTGTGGAATGAAAGAATGAGAAGCGCAGTGGTGGATACAAGGGTTTACCGGGGGTCCAACGTAAGAACGGACCACTACCTGGTCTTATGCCGAATTAGGGGTTTATTCAGACGTTGGCGGCATAGGACATCTGTGTCTGCCACTGCGTTACAGCTTATAAGAATTAAGAGGTTACAAGATAAAGATGTGAAAGACAAGTACAAATGCAGACTGAGAGAAAATATAAGTAATTTGGATGAGTTGTGTGTGAATGAGTTAGACTTGGAGAATGTGTGGCATAATGTTAAGAAAGGTTTAGTGGATGCAGCTACCGAAGTATGTGGTGTTAGTAAGAGAACGAATGAAAGGAAAGATAATACCTTATGGTGGGATGATGAGGTACGTATGGAAGTTGAAGCAAAGAAGAGAGCATGGCTAGATTTACTAGCGACCCAAGCTGGTAATTCTGGCGGTAAGAATGATGAGAATGAAAGAAAAAAGGCAGAATTTAAACGTTTAAATAAGAGAGTAAAAGAATTAGTTGAAAGAAAAAGCAAAAAAGAATGGATAAGAATGATAGAAACATATCTGATAACTTCCAGGCAAATATTAAAATGTTCTGGAAAATCGTAAGAAATACCAGGGGACTTTCAAAACAGCCTAGATTGAATGCGATACGAGACGAGAATGGCTGTATCCTGAATGATGAAGTGTTGAGTCTAAAGAGATGGAAGGAATATTTTGAAAGCTTTATGAGTGAGGAGAAGTGTGAACTAAATTACATAGAAATTCCGAAAGGAGATGAAAGAGATAGGGAGATAAGTATAGATGAAATAATGAAAGCAATGAAAAGCATGAAAGTAGGTAAGGCAGCCGGATATGATTTACTCGAATTCAAAGGGATGGAGGGGACGTGGTGGCAGGCCTGCTGTACACCTTGTTTAATTTATGTTGGGAACTAAAGCGGGTACCGGGAGACTGGTGCAAAGCCGTGATAGTCCCAATATATAAGGGAAAAGGGTCACAGCAGGACTGTAAAAACTACCGTGGTATCAGCCTTCTTAGCATTGTGGGAAAACTGTATGCTAAGGTACTAATTGAAAGAGTTATGAAAGAAACTGATGAAAAAATTTGGGATGTGCAAGCTGGATTTAGAAAGGGAATGGGGTGTACAGATCAAGTCTTTTCAATGCGCGTGATCCCGGAGAAGTTTTTGGCAAAAAACCAAAAAGTTTTTTGTGCGTTCATGGACTTGGAAAAGGCTTATGACAGAGTGGACAGGGATGTGTTATGGCAAACGCTGAACGCATTTAGGTTGAGCGCTGGTATGATACAGGCATTAAAGTCTCTGTATAGGGACTCGAGTGCTTGTGTTAGAATCAACGGGGTCTATTCGAACTGGTTTGACATCCATAAAGGTGTCAGACAGGGCTGTTTAGCTTCCCCGTGGCTGTTCAACCTATTTATGGACAGCTGTTTGGAAAATTTGAAAGTTGAAGAATGCGGGTTAAGAGTGAGTTAACCATCAAATGCCGTTTGTACGCCGATGATCAAGTTATACTTGTGTCGTCGGCGGCCGAGTTGCAAATGATGGTTACATTAATGAACAGGTCATTAAAAGAAAGGGGAATGAAAGTGAACGCAAGTAAGATGAAAGTGATGGTTTTTGATAGAGAAGAAAGCAAAACGGTATGTGAAATAAGAATAGAAGGAGAGTTAATTGAGCAAGTGGATGAGTTCGTATATTTGGGATGTGTATTCAGCAGGGATGGGAGATATGATAAGGATATTGAACGACGAGTTAATGCAGGAAATAAAGTAAATGGGGCTCTACACTCTATTGTGAAAAGTCAGAATGTGTCAAAAAAGGCACGTATGGCGATTTACAGTGCTGTATTAGTCCCTACTTTAACGTTTGGTAGTGAAAGTTGGGTGTGGCAGAAGAAGCACGAGAGTAGAATAAATGCAGTAGAAATGCGGTCGCTAAGGAGTATGTTAGGGCTGAATCTGAGTGACAGGGTGAGAAACTGTGTGATGAAAGAAGAGTGTGGTTTGCAAGATGATGCGGTGACCAGGATTAAGAAAGGAATGCTTCGGTGGTTTAGTCATGTAGAAAGAATGAATGCGGAAAGACTGACAAAGCAAATATATGTTGCAGAAGTGAATGGAAGAGTCGGAAAGGGACGTCCTAGGCGGAAGTTTGTCGACCAAATTGGCGATATACTAAAAATGGGCCAAATTAAGAGTACCCTTAACCGACGAGCATGTATGCGTAGGTATATGGATGTGGAAGAGGCGAGAAAGGTATGTCAGGATCGTGCTAAATGGAAGTCTGTAGTCTCTGCCTACCCCTCTGGGTGACAGGCGTGAGTGTTTATGTATGTTATGTTATTAAATTACGACGAAGTAAATAATGCTATAGCTAAGGTAGTCAATTGGTTTTATGTTAATAATTTGCATTTAAATGGAACTAAAACTAAATGTATGAGATTCGTAACTCCTAATGTCAAACATGTTAATAGGAATGTAATTTTAAATGGGGAAGAACTGAGTCTTGTTGATACCACCAATTTTCTTGGAATCACACTAGACGCAAAGCTTCAATGGCTCCCCCCATATATCAAAACTAGCTAGCAGACTTAGTTCTGCAGCATATGCTGTAAAAAAAGATTAGAACTCTTACCAGTGTTGGAACAGCAAGAATAGTTTACTTTAGTTATTTCCATAGCATTATGTCGTATGGTATTTTGCTATGGGGACACGCGACTGACACTGAAATTATATTTATTTTACAGAAGAGATCCATTAGAGCAATATATAATTTAAAACCAAAAGAGTCACCGAGACAAAAATGTAAGGAAATTAATATATTAACTCTGATCTCTCAATATATTTATGAAAATGTAATGTACGTACATAAGAATAAACGTAGTTTTGCAAAAATAAGTGATATTCATTCTGTAAATACTAGGAACAGACATAAGCTAGTAGTACCAGTTACTCGACTCCACCGAGTCAGTAATTCATTCTTGGGGCGATGTATACGCTTTTACAACAAAATCCCAGAAAATATACAAAATTTGTCATACGCAAAGTTCAAAAATTTTATTAAACTAAGTTTGTATAAAAAGGGTTATTATAATATTAAGGAATTTATGGATGATAGTAACCCCTGGGAAGGGTGATCGCTACCAAGCTATTTCTATTTTGTGTTGTGTTGTTAATTGTAAATATGATTGTAAGCTATTATTTGAAAAAAAAAAATAGTCCCGCTGGGTTTCTTGCTGGTTCTTCCCAGGACAGAGGTTTTTTTTGCGAACCAGTGGTAAATGAAAAAACTGACTTTCAATAAGTATTGCTTATAATCTACATTGAATAAAAAAGTTTCTGTTTCTGTTTCTGTTTCTGCTTGGTAGCAAATATTAGGTAGAGATTATACGTGTTAGAGCCATGTTACAACAAAAATTGCGGTTGTACCGCTCGATCGTTGCAGGATCACGGTCTCATAGAATAAATTTGCAATGCTACTGTGTTTCTTATGGCGAGTAACCGGAGAGCCTTTTTACTGGAAACGAGACATTTCATCTTAGTCCTCAGGTTTGACAACAACTCCGAATTTTGATTCTTAATCGAGAATAGGTTTAGATATCTATGGGTCATAGCAAACTGTGTGCTCGTTTGTCACTCTTATTCTATAAAAAATACGTATGATTGCGGAAAAACTGTCTCCAATTACATCAAACTCTAAGCTGGACAGGAGCTGTATTGTAGTGCTATTAAAGCTGGAGTATCATCACAACGCTCACAGACTAAGTTTACTTCAGACATATGGGCTTGAAAATAATACTTTACTTTTTATTCAAAAAACCAAGTTAATGTGTTCCCGGATATAGTTGAAATTTGTATCCGGGGAACATTAAAAGATTGCACATCAGATTTTTATTTGATGATTAACTTAGGTTTGAGGATCGTGTACTATCCTTTATCCCGTATTATGTATCTTACAGTATGAAGAATTTTTATGATTTGTAACCACATTGGATGGTTATATGTCAGATTTATATATATATATATATATATTAGAAGAATGATCTTTCAAATAGAACTATCAATTACGTATATTAGATGTGGAGTAGTGGCGGTGTAAAAGAATCCACTGACTAAAAACATCATGTGGGTGTAGTAAGAGCCGACAGAGGGGAAACTGAAACAGGAGGCGGGCAGCAACTTCTTCTTGGTCAGCTCAAAATAATGGAATAATGGAATAATGGATTATGGCGGTTGTGAACCCGCCAGCCAAGTGTGTCAACTATAGCAAAGAAAATATAGTATATAAGGTAGCCTACTGGGAGATCTTGTTCAGCAATGGAATTTTGACAGCCTGTTAAGAATCAATGATGATGAAAGTAGAATTTGATGCACGGAAAAAATTTCTATTTATTACAAAATACGTAATACGGTTCATTTTTATGAGTACCTACCTATATTGTACCTTATTTTTGTCGATTGTGATATGAAAATGAAACTTGATTATACTTACTGCTTGAAAAATACCATAAAAGTTTATGCGGAGGAAGATATTAGGTTATATTCTTAATAAATAGGAAACTTCAATATAGCTCTAAAGATTAATCTATGCTCATCTATACATATAACACATCTGTAAAAATTTCGTGCCTTTAATTCTAATATTTTCAAAAAAAAAAAATAAGTCCAGAAGACTAAATAAAGGTCAGTAAGGCAAAATTAGTGGTTTTTAGAATGTTCGTCTGTCTGTCTGTCTTTCTGTATGACGGTTATCTGTCTGTCTGTGTATTTTCTATTCATGCAAAACTACTAACTTCTAATTCCATAAAAGTTTGTGTATAGGTAATCAAGAACCTGGGTTTTGGAGTTACTTTTATCCAATTACGGTACTTCAAAAAGGAGGGTTAAGTATTTTTCTTCCTTACGATGTTTATTTCTATTTTATATGATTGATGTGTTTTAAAATATATATAACATACGATACGAGAGACATGAAGTAATAGCCGGAGAAAACATCTGAGTCTTGATCTCACCGTCTTCAGATGGTAGTGGACAGGATGGGCGGACTCGAACTGGGGTGGTACCACGACCTCACAGAATACCAGCGTGAAGCAGAGGTAAACCTCTGTGCGACAGCAAAAGCTGCCGCGTGGCTCTACCACTGTGAGGTCAATCTACGTTTCAGTTTTTCAAAAGAGTGCCATGTAACGTAAAATACAAAAAGTAGTAACATTTTGCTTTCAGCAACCAAACATTTTGTGTAATTTTTATAGATTAAAGATTATTAAAGATACTGAAGACAATTTTTAGAATTTTGATCTCTCTGTCTATGTGTATTCACGATTTAAGTGAAACTTGGTGTGGATTTTTTTTATAGAAGTGTGAATTTCACGTGCGTTGTCAGCCATTTCAATAAGAATAGGTTCTTTTCCTGGATGTCTCTTAGTCAATCATCAATCCGGAAAAAACGCTGGTGGTATCTGATTTACACGTTTTCCGTTTACTTGGATAGGCCGGCTCGAACCGGGGAAGTACCACGACGAAGTAGCTTTGTTTCTGCGTTTCGCTTGGTTAGTAGAGGCTCAAAGCTCAACCTCGTCAACCCCTCCCGCCCAAAAAGTGTTAGCTTAATTTCAAAATAAAATAATAATAGTGTGAAATTGCACAGTGGTGGACCGCCTAGCAGCCGCTAGGGGCAACTATTTGCAGTGGTATGCTTAGCTTTGGATTAAATTGTATTATTATTTGATGTAATACAAGCCAACGCGACGGCATCACCATAATTAAAATTGGTATGTTTTTAATTTCATTAGACTCATCTTTAGCTAAAATTGGAATTCTTTAAAGATGCTGTCGATAGGGTTTTCTTGGCAGACGAAAATACTAAATAATATGTTCATAAACTATCAACTTACATGGTGATATTCCATCCAATTACTACTTACTTTGATAGTAACCACCTGGCCCCACGAACTCTAGCCGTCACGCAAATAATTTATACGACATATAGCTTCGGGTTTCAGCCTACGTTATATTGACGAGTAAAACTGGTCAAAGTCGAACACGTAGGTGTTGTTTTAGTACTTTAGAGATTTAATAGGTATTTACGTATGAAAATGCCGTTTGCAGTACCGGTCATTGCAAATCAAAATAATTTTTGTATTGCTAGGAATTCTAATTTTAAGTTACTTTTATTTCAAAAATATGGAATTCTTTATCAAAATTGGCCATTTGGTTATTGATAAACGTCATATTTTCATCGCATTTTAATCCTTTTCGTCATCATGGATACGTTATAAATTCGAGTAATTATGGGATATAGCAACGTCGTAGTATCAACGCGGCACAACCGCTACATCAATGACGTTTACAGAGCGATTACTACAAATGAACGCACCGCTAATTATTGGTTTGCCGCTTCCGTTCACGAAATTTCGATCTGAAAATGAATCCCGTGGTCTTACAAGAAATGGATTCTGTTCGACAATCAGTAAGTCGAGTAAGCGCTCAGCAAATTGGTTGAATCCTGGTTCAGCACGTAAACAATGTCCTGAAGGAAACTTACCTCTAGAAAAGTAATGGTTACTGTTTAGTGGCCTAGCGCCGGTGTGATTCAATGCAGCTTCTAACCAATGGGACGAGTATTACTACAGATGTGTACTGTGAAGAACTGAACACAGTGATGGAGATGCTCGCATGTCTCCAATCAGCTTTGGTCAATCGCTCGTCAACGCTGCTCCTGCTCGACAAAGCGCAATCTCATACTGCACAACAGCCGGTGTGCAAGTTATAAGAGCATAGGGTTGAAAGCTCTTCATCATCCGTCGTACAAACTAGACCTTGTGCCAACAGACTTCTACTTTTATCATGATTTGGATAAGTTTTTGGCGGCGAAAAAATTCAATACCCGAGAGGCAGTACAAAATGCCTTTGAAGAATTTGTTGCCTCCCGTCCAGCTAATTTCTTCAAGAATAGCATCAATAAACTGCCACTGTGTTGACAAATATGCGTGAATGCACGAGTGATTACTTTAATTAATAGAATTAAAAAATATAGAAAATAAACAGAAATTTCATAGGTATATAGAAAATAAACAGGGTAGAACGACATTCTCCTAATATTTTTTTAAGAATGTCAGATAATCGTTTAATATCTACGATCAGCGCAGAATATATTATTTTAGTTTTAAAGTTTAACTTAATTTATTACGGTATGTTAAAAATCACATGATATTTGACTTTCATAAAATATCTTGAAGGAGTGTTATTTGTAAATGAAAAACAGAATACATAGTAGCTATACTGAAAAAAAACCATTCCAGCCATAACAAAGGAATAAAATAGACAATACTGTAATACTTATAAGTTTGAATAACGCTTTTCTTCAGAAGTTAATAATATTTGGCATAACAAAGCAACTCGCAAAAATTAAACCAGAATATAGGTATAAATGAATGAACGTTAAAAACGAATGATCGCAAAAATATGGGAACTATTTCAATGATATTTACGAACAACGAAACGCAGGCGGTGGCGGTATAAAAACTTGTTTGTATTTCTGAATATTTATTGCTAGATCTAATTTTGCAGTAGGTTTCTTCGGGAAAATTTCATTGAATGACAGGAATCATAGCAAAAATTAAATTAAATTATTTGAGTAGTTTCCAAATAATTACCTGCGTAAAGGAAACTTAATAAAATTATATCTACTAGCGCGTTTATATAAATAAACTGTTAAACAAGTAGACTTTAAAACGTAGGGTTAACATATATTTTAATGCTTTTACGTGGTAGAACCACGTTGCAGCTATATTATGGTTGCAGCACGAATGGGTTAGCTCGACCGGGGAAGGACCACGCTCTCACAAAATACCAGCGTAAAATAGTAGTTTTATACTGCTGTGTTTCGTATGGTAAGTGTAGAGATCCGGAGACCCTTTTTTACTGGAAATAAGGCATTCCATCTTAGTCTTAGTTTTGATTCTTAAGCGAGGATAAAAGTAGATGTCTATGGCCCACAGCATCCACTTACCATCAGGTGGACTGCGTGCTCGTTTGTTACCCTTATTCTACAAAAAATCCTTTAATTCTAATATTTTCAAAAAAAAATAAGTCCAGAAGACTAAATAAAGGTCAGTAAGGCAAAATTAGTGGTTTTTAGAATGTTCGTCTGTCTGTCTGTCTTTCTGTATGACGGTTATCTGTCTGTCTGTGTATTCTCTATTCATGCAAAACCACTAGACCGAATTCCATAAAAGTTTGTGTATAGGTAATCAAGAACCTGGGTTTTGGAGTTACTTTTATCCAATTACGGTACTTCAAAAAGGAGGGTTAAGTATTTTTCTTTCTTAAGGTGTTAATTTCTATTTTATATGATTGATTTGTTTTAAAATATATATAACGTACGATACGAGAGACATGAAGTAATAGCCGGAGAAAACACCTGAGTCTTGATCTCACTGTCTTCAGATGGTAGTGGACAGGATGGGCGGACTCGAACTGGGGTGGTACCACGACCTCACAGAATACCAGCGTGAAGCAGAGGTAAACCTCTGTGCGACAGCAAAAGCTGCCGCGTGGCTCTACCACTGTGAGGTCAATCTACGTTTCAGTTTTTCAAAAGAGTGCCATGTAACGTAAAATACAAAAAGTAGTAACATTTTGCTTTCAGCAACCAAACATTTTGTGTAATGTTTATAGATTAAAGATTATTAAAGATACTGAAGACAATTTTCAGAATTTTGATCTCTCTGTCTATGTGTATTCACGATTTAAATGAAACTTGGTGTGGATTTATTTTATAGAAGTGTGAATTTCACGTGCGTTGTCAGCCATTTCAATAAGAATAGGTTCTTTTCCTGAATCTCTCTTAGTCAATCATCAATCCGGAAAAAACGCTGGTGGTATTTGATTTAACACGTTTTCCGTTTACTTGGATAGGCCGGCTCGAACCGGGGAAGTACCACGACGAAGTAGCTTTGTTTCTGCGTTTCGCTTGGTTAGTAGAGGCTCAAAGTTCAACCTCGTCAACCCCTCCCGCCCAAAAAAATGTTAGCTTAATTTCAAAATAAAATAATAATAGTGTGAAATTGCACAGTGGTGGACCGCCTAGTAGCCGCTAGGGGCAACTATTTGCAGTGGTATGCTTAGCTTTGAATTAAATTGTATTATTATTCGATGTAATACAAGCCGATGCGACGGCATCACCATAATTAAAATTGGTATGTTTTTAATTTCATTAGACTCATCTTTAGCTAAATTTGGAATTCTTTAAAGATGCTGTCGATAGAGTTTTTTTTTGGCAGACGAAAATACTAAATAATATGTTCATAAACTATCAACTTACATGTTACATGGTGATATTCCATCCAATTACTACTTACTTTGATAAGTAACCACCTGGCCCCACGAGCTCTGGCCGTCAAGCAAATATTTATACGACATATAGCTTCGGGTTTCGGCCTACGTTATATTGACCGAGTAAAACTGATCAAAGTCGAACACGTAGGTGTTGTTTTAGTACTTTAGAGATTTAATAGGTATTTACGTATGAAAATGCCGTTCTGCAGTACCGGTCATTGCAAATCAAAATAATTTTTGTATTGCTAGGAATTCTAATTTTAAGTTACTTTTATTTTAAAAATATGGAATTCTTTATCAAAATTGGTCATTTGGTTATTGATAAACGTCATGTTTTCATCGCATTTTAATCCTTTTCGTCATCATGGATACGTTATAAATTCGAGTAATTATGGGATATAGCAACGTCGTAGTATCAACGCGGCACAACCGCCACGCTACATCAACGACGTTTACAGAGCGATTACTACAAATGAACGCACCGCTAATTATTGGTTTGCCACTTCCGTTCACGAAATTTCGATCTGAAAATGAACCCCGTGGTCTTACAAAAAATGGATTCCGTTCGACAATCAGTAAGTCGAGTAAGCGCTCAGCAAATTGGTTGAATCCTGTTCAGCACGTAAACAATGTCCTGAAGGAAACTTACCTCTAGAAAAGTAATGGTTACTGTTTAGTGGCCTAGCGCCGGTGTGATTCAATGCAACTTCTAACCAAATGGGACGAGTATTACTACAGATGAATGATGTGAAAAACTGAACACAATGATGGAGAAGCTCGCATGTCTCCAATCAGCTTTGGTCAATCGCTCGTCAACGCTGCTCATACTGCACAACAGCCGGTGTGCAAGTTATAAGAGCTAGGGTTGAAAGCTCTTCATCATCCGCCGTACAAACTAGACCTTGTGCCAACAGACTTCTACTTTTATCATGATTTGGATAAGTTTATGGCGGCGAAAAAATTCGATACCCGAGAGGCAGTACAAAATGCCTTTGAAGAATTTGTTGCCTCCCGTCCAGCTAATTTCTTCAAGAATAGCATCAATAAACTGCCACTGTGTTGACAAATATGCGTGAATGCACGAGTGATTACTTTAATTAATAGAATTAAAAAATATAAAAAGTAAACAGCAATTTCGTAGGTATATAGAAAATAAACGACATTCTCCTAATATTTTGTTAAGAATGTCAGATACATAATTGGTATATAAATAAATAAAAAATAGTTGATTTGTATCCCGATTAGGTATGCATCTGACTTTTTTTACAGTTATTTATTCAGTGTTCAAAATTCGAACCTAGTACCTAGGACACGTAAGTAAGTATAGCTGCTTCAGAAACAAACCGTCGTCAGTAATATATTTGATAATAATTATAAGTAAACATTTATAATATCTATGATTAGCGCAGAATATATTATTTTAGTTTTAAAGTTTAACTTAATTTAGTACGGTATGTTAAAAATCACATGATATTTGACTTTCATAAAATATCTTGAAGGAGTGTTATTTGTAAATGAAAAACAGAATACATAGTAGCTATACTGAAAAAAAAACCGTTCCAGCCATAACAAAGGAATAAAATAGACAATACTGTAATACTTACAAGTTTGAATAACGTTTTTCTTCAGAAGTTAATAATATTTGGCATAACAAAGCAACTCGCAAAAATTAAACCAGAATCATATAAATGAATGAACGTTAAAAACGAATGATCGCTAAAATATGGGAACTATTTCAATGATATTTACGAACAACGAAACGCAGGCGGTGGCGGTATAAAAACTTGTTTATATTTCTGAATATATATTGCTAGATCTAATTTTGCAGTAGGTTTCTTCGGGAAAATTTCATTGAATGACAGGAATCATAGCAAAAATGAAATTAAATTATTTGAGTAGTTTCCAAATAATTACCTGCGTAAAGGAAACTTAATAAAATTATATCTACTAGCGCGTTTATATAAATAAACTGTTAAACAAGTAGACTTTAAAACGTAGGGTTAATATATATTTTAATGCTTTTACGTGGTAGAACCACGTTGCAGCTATATTATGGTTGCAGCACGAATGGGTTAGCTCGACCGGGGAAGGACCACGCTCTCATAAAATACCAGCGTAAAATAGTAGTTTTATACTGCTGTGTTTCGTATGGTAGGTGTAGAGATCCGGAGACCCTTTTTTACTGGAAATAAGGCATTCCGTCTAGTTTCGATTCTTAAAGGAGGATAAAAGTAGATGTCTATGGCCCACAGCATCCACTTACCATCAGGTGGACTGCGTGCACGTTTGTTACCCTTATTCTACAAAAAATCCTTTAATTCTGATATTTTCAAAAAAAAAATAAGTCCAGAAGACTAAATAAAAGTCAGTAAGGCAAAATTAGTTGTTTTTATAATGTTCGTCTGTCTGTCTGTCTTTCTGTATGACGGTTATCTGTCTGTCTGTGTATTTTCTATTCATGCAAAAGTACTAGACCGAATTCCATAAAAGTTTGTGTATAGGTAATCAAGAACCTGGGTTTTGGAGTTACTTTTATCCAATTACGGTACTTCAAAAAGGAGGGTTAAGTATTTTTCTTTCTTAAGGTGTTAATTTCTATTTTATATGATTGATTTGTTTTAAAATATATATAACGTACGATACGAGAGACATGAAGTAATAGCCGGAGAAAACACCTGAGTCTTGATCTCACTGTCTTCAGATGGTAGTGGACAGGATGGGCGGACTCGAACTGGGGTGGTACCACGACCTCACAGAATACCAGCGTGAAGCAGAGGTAAACCTCTGTGCGACAGCAAAAGCTGCCGCGTGGCTCTACCACTGTGAGGTCAATCTACGTTTCAGTTTTTCAAAAGAGTGCCATGTAACGTAAAATACAAAAAGTAGTAACATTTTGCTTTCAGCAACCAAACATTTTGTGTAATTTTTATAGATTAGTGATTATTAAAGATACTGAAGACAATTTTCAGAATTTTGATCTCTCTGTCTATGTGTATTCACGATTTAAGTGAAACTTGGTGTGGATTTATTTTATAGAAGTGTGAATTTCACGTACGTTGTCAGCCATTTCAATAAGAATAGGTTCTTTTCCTGAATGTCTCTTAGTCAATCATCAATCCGGAAAAAACGCTGGTGGTATCTGATTTAACACGTTTTCCGTTTACTTGGATAGGCCGGCTCGAACCGGGGAAGTACCACGACGAAGTAGCTTTGTTTCTGCGTTTCGCTTGGTTAGTAGAGGCTCAAAGCTCAACCTCGTCAACCCCTCCCGCCCAAAAAAATGTTAGCTTCATTTCAAAATAAAATAATAATAGTGTGAAGTTGCACAGTGGTGGACCGCCTAGCAGCCGCTAGGGGCAACTATTTGCAGTGGTATGCTTAGCTTTGAATTAAATTGTATTATTATTCGATGTAATACAAGCCGACGCGACGGCATCACCATAATTAAAATTGGTATGTTTTTAATTTCATTAGACTCATCTTTAGCTAAATTTGGAATTCTTTAAAGATGCTGTCGATAGAGTTTTTTTTGGCAGACGAAAATACTAAATAATATGTTCATAAACTATCAACTTACATGGGTGATATTCCATCCAATTACTACTTACTTTGATAGTAACCACCTGGCCCCACGAACTCTAGCCGTCACGCAAATATTTATACGACATAAAGCTTCGGGTTTCAGCCTACGTTATATTGACCGAGTAAAACTGGTCAAAGTCGAACACGTAGGTGTTGTTTTAGTACTTTAGAGATTTAATAGGTATTTACGTATGAAAAT
This sequence comes from Parnassius apollo, assembly GCA_907164705.1. Taxonomy (NCBI): domain Eukaryota; kingdom Metazoa; phylum Arthropoda; class Insecta; order Lepidoptera; family Papilionidae; genus Parnassius; species Parnassius apollo. The sequence continues at coordinate 5,126,703 of CAJQZP010001146.1, read as the reverse complement.
GCCGTTCTGCAGTACCGGTCATTGCAAATCAAAATAATTTTTGTATTGCTAGGAATTCTAATTTTAAGTTACTTTTATTTTAAAAATATGGAATTCTTTATCAAAATTGGTCATTTGGTTATTGATAAACGTCATGTTTTCATCGCATTTTAATCCTTTTCGTCATCATGGATACGTTATAAATTCGAGTAATTATGGGATATAGCAACGTCGTAGTATCAACGCGGCACAACCGCCACGCTACATCAATGACGTTTACAGAGCGATTACTACAAATGAACGCACCGCTAATTATTGGTTTGCCACTTCCGTTCACGAAATTTCGATCTGAAAATGAACCCCGTGGTCTTACAAAAAATGGATTCTGTTTAACAATCAGTAAGTCGAGTAAGCGCTCAGCAAATTGGTTGAATCCTGGTTCAGCACGTAAACAATGTCCTGAAGGAAACTTACCTCTAGAAAAGTAATGGTTACTGTTTAGTGGTCTAGCGCCGGTGTGATTCAATGCAGCTTCTAACCAATGGGACGAGTATTACTACAGATGTGTACTGTGAAGAACTAAACACAGTGATGGAGATGCTCGCATGTCTCCAATCAGCTTTGGTCAATCGCTCGTCAACGCTGCTCCTGCTCGACAAGGCGCAACCTCATACTGCACAACAGCCGGTGTGCAAGTTATAAGAGCTAGGGTTGAAAGCTCTTCATCATCCGCCGTACAAACTACACCTTGTGCTAACAGACTTCTACTTTTTTCATGATTTGGATAAGTTTTTGGCGTCGAAAAAATTCAACACCCGAGAAAATGTCTTTTCCCAAAATGCCTTTGAAGAATTTGTTGCCTCCCGTCCAGCTAATTTCCTCAAGAATAGCATCAATAAACTGCCACTGTGTTGACAAATATGCGTGATTGCACGAGTGATTACTTTAATTAATAGAATTAAAAAATATAGAAAATAAACAGCAATTTCATAGGTATATAGAAAATAAACGACATTCTCCTAATATTTTGTTAAGAATGTCAGATAATCGTTTAATATCTACGATCAGCGCAGAATATATTATTTTAGTTTTAAAGTTTAACTTAATTTAGTACGGTATGTTAAAAATCACATGATATTTGACTTTCATAAAATATCTTGAAGGCGTGTTATTTGTAAATGAAAAACAGTTTTTTTCAGTATAGCTACTATGTATTAGTAGCTATACTGAAAAAAAAACCGTTCCAGCCATAACAAAAAATAAAATAGACAATACTGTAATACTTATAAGTTTGAATAACGCTTTTTTTCAGAAGTTAATAATATTTGGCATAACAAAGCAACTCGCAAAAATTAAACCAGAATCATATAAATGAATGAACGTTAAAAACGAATGATCGCAAAAATATGGGAACTATTTCAATGATATTTACGAACAACGAAACGCAGGCGGTGGCGGTATAAAAACTTGTTTGTATTTCTGAATATTTATTGCTAGATCTAATTTTGCAGTAGGTTTCTTCAGGGAAAATTTCATTGAATGACAGGAATCATAGCAAAAATTAAATTAAATTTTATAAAGGAAACTTAATAAAATTATATCTACTAGCGCGTTTATATAAAGAAACTGTTAAACAAGTAGACTTTAAAGCGTAGGGTTAATATATATTTTAATGCTTTTACGTGGTAGAACCACGTTGCAGCTATATTATGGTTGCAGCACGAATGGGTTAGCTCGACCGGAGTGCGACCACGCTCTCACAAAATACCAGCGTAAAATAGTAGTTTTATACTGCTGTGTTTCGTATGGTGAGTGTAGAGATCCGGAGACCCTTTTTTACTGGAAATAAGGCATTCCATCTTAGTCTTAGTTTCGATTCTTAAAGGAGGATAAAAGTAGATGTCTATGGCCCACAGCATCCACTTACCATCAGGTGGACTGCGTGCACGTTTGTTACCCTTATTCTACAAAAAAGTGATTCTTGTATTTTTTTTTCAATGTCACAAGTACAGGATTTATATTGAAAGATCAACAAAAGAAAACTCATCTCCAGAACTTTACTACACGTACTCATAGCTCGTAAAAAACATTCTGTTAACTGGAAATGTTCTCATTTCTACTCCGCGATAAAGAGAAAAATTGAAAATGATCGTCACCTTAGGGAATAAGATAAAATTATCCCTTGCATCTTTTGACTGTTTACAAAAATCCTCAATTCTTCGTCGATAAAGGAATGTTGAAAATAGTAACTATTTATAGTTAAATGCAATTTTATTTTCATCATGTTGGTTCTGATTTCTTTAGAGACGTAAGGTTGACATATATGTGTTAGGTGGGAGGACTCCTGTTCTCTGTAGACATCTGTCTGTGTACATACCACACATTTACCGACTTCTGTCACCGGATAGCAGTGCTTATACTGCTGGGTTCCGATCTGAAGAGTATAGAGAGCCAGGATAGTTACAGATTGTGAGGCATTCCACCTTAATCCTCAGGGGTGACAACGCATCTGTAGTGTTTGTATGAAGTTGACTGCAGGTGTCTGTGGACTGTAGCCACTTGCCATCAGGTGGACAGTAGGTTCTATGAAACTCACGATACCACCCACACCACCCAGATGCTCACAGGTCCACCGTTGTGCGATTTACTAACAATATTCTTTCCCACCCGACTTCTTTATGTAATCGTTTACTACCAGTGACTTTTGGACCGATACGATCTGAGGGTCTTCAACGAACCAGGCCGGTGATGCACCTGCTACTCCCCTGGTCATGCGCTTGTTCAGGGTTGACCATCAAATCATCGGCCGCATGTTTGTTGCCGCATCTTGTATAAAAACAGTTCGTTTGTCTCTTCTGTTTTATAAGAATGTAGATGTTCGCGGATACTGCGAAGCTGTCTAAGAACCTCATTTTAATGTCGTTTATGTGAGATGGAATACCTCATTATCATAACAAAAAACTCGATTTTACTCTGAAATTTATTTGTTGTGCTGTGTGCGCGTAATCCTTTCCCGGTCGAGCGTGGAGCATTCATAAAGGAGTGACATTTAAGTATTATTTAAATAAAATAAGCTTTTGTATTTTAATTAATTTTTTTAATAAAAAACATCTTAAAATTTTCAAAAAAAAATTCTTTTTTTTCGATATTTACCTACAAAACAATTATTTTGGTCAAAAATAAAAAGATAAAGCTATTACTTTCATTTGATTACCAAATAGCATACCATAAAGTTCCATTAATCTCGTTGTTTGATTGTTCCTGGCAAATTGGCTATTATGGTAGCCTAAAATTGTAACTACCAATAAGCACACATAATTTATAGCCAATTGAAATTATTTCCTTTGTCACAATGAGTTAGCACTAAGAACATTAAAACGAATAGCTATTTACAGATGTAACGTTAAAACAAATACCATTGTAAAATCATATTAGAAAAATGGGGTAAGTCATCTCATTATGCCGTTAAGTTTCACAACTTTTGATTTGGTTACGAACCTTGGTCAAATCCTATATGCTTATCTTGTCTAACACAGAATATACCAACTTTGAAAAAGATACATGTATTTTATTTAAATAATCCTGGGTTTTTTTGCTGGTTCTTCCCAGGACAGAGATATTTTACGTACCAGAGGCATTTAAAAAAATTACTTTCAACAAGTATTATGCTATAACTTAACAAAAATCATTCTAGTCTATTCTATTCCTCCAAAAGCCTGCCTCACCTGATTTATTCTGTGATACTGTGTATTCTGCTAATTATCGGACAAATCTCGCTTAAGCTTGCCGCTTCGCCGACTAACAGCAGAAAATCTATCCAAAAATGTATTAACTTTATTTAAACGCCCGGAGATGGGCAGCAACATCTAGTGAGAGCGGGTTATCACGAGCAAGGTATCTTTCTGTACCATAATTTCCTGAAAGACCTGAGTGCAACAGTGATCTATAAAGATAAATATTAGTGATATAATAAATAAACAATTTAGTACAAATTATAAACATTATACGTATTCAAATTTTAATTTTTAATGAGGACTACTGTTTTATTATAGATCATGGCAGACCTTGAGGGACTGAGAATGTCTATGTCAAATCTATGTACATCGCTCGTTTCCGTTTCGATCGATTTAATTATACAAAGAGCATGACGAAATATTAAACAATGGAAATTACCCTTGATTGGGAAAATCTCGCAAACTGTGGTATGTGTAGCATATTTATGTAAATTAGTGGCGTATGGTAATATTTAATGTAGAATACTTTTACCATGCCTGTCGCCGTGTGGTGGAAATAAAAGTACCTAGCACCCCATTTCATCCCATTGGTGTAAGACGCGACAGAGGAAAATTGAAATAGAAATAGGCATTACCATTTTACTGATAATATATTAATAATAATAACTACGATTGCCAACCCAACATTTTTCTTAGTTTCAATTCAATGTTTCTGAAGTTAGTGCTAAGACATGGTGGATCAAAGAACTGGGAGTAAAGCCTGACTAAATTAAAATTACTTCCACATACTTAGCACATAAACAATACAATAGCTTCTGAAGTTAGTGCTAAGACATGGTGGATCAAAGAATTGAGAGTAAAGCCCGACTAAATAAAATTTACTTCCACATACTTAGCGCATACACAATACAAAGCTTCTGAAGTTAGTGCTAAGACATGATGGATCAAAGAATTGGGAGTAAAGCCCGACTAAATAAAAATTACTTCCACATACTTAGCACTTACAGAATACAATAGCTTATGAAGTCAGTGCTAAGACATGGTGGATCAAAGAATTGGGAGTAAAGCCCGACTAAATAAAAATTACTTCCACATACTTAGCACATACACAATACTGTTGCGCGCCTAAGTTGACGGCTGGTACCTGGCACTAGCGCCACCTAGTGTCAGGTAACAGAGCGAGGAGAGCTTTCCAGAAAATGCCATGACTAATCTTTCAACCAACTAGTATCGAACAGAATAATTAAGATTTCTAGAAGCCCCACGCTCGAACTTTCTGCGCCTGGTCGTTCGGCGCTCGTATTTACAGGAATATTCTGGATGTTTCGGTAGAAAATGTGTATTTAAAGCAGCTGCAACCCGCGATTGGGGCAGTATTGAATTTGGCGAGACAAGCGAAGCTTCGGAGCGAAATAAAGTGAATCAGTGGGATTAATTATTAGTGTTTTAAGTTTTGATTGGTGTAAAGAAAAATAAGTGTAAATTTTGGTAATTCAATCGGCGGTTTTTATTGTCACGAACCTCAAGCTCGTAACAATTTGTGTCAGAAGTGAAATAAAATCATGCCGATTTTACTTAACGAGGAAACAGAGGGTGTCCGTACCCGAAGTCAACGCCAGCAGGAGACAGAACAAAGAAGATTTGGTGGGGCAACGCCACAGACGTCGGAGGGCCAGCCACCGGCTGCAGGCCCGTTAGTAGCTCCTACATCTGCAGCACCTGACGTACGTACTCTGATGGTGATGCTTCAGGAGCAGGCTCGCTGACAGGAAGAACAGGCTCGCCGACAGGAACAAGCCCGTCGGTTGAAAGAGCATGTGGCCGTGGTAGGAAAAGGGGAGATCTCCCGCCGGGGAAGGTGTTCTGCCCGGGGAGCGGCCAACACTCTGAGTGATAGTTCGGAGAAGTTCTATATATACTGTCTATGATTCGAAATGTTAATAGCGCGATTTAGGCTTCGGTGTGTTTCGGTGTACTAGTGGCGCGACGACAGGGCCGCTACAAGCAGATGCTCCTCATGAAGGGCCTTCACGCTACCTTCGGAAAGGAGATAAACGAGGTGAAGGATAGGGTTGCTAAGCATGACAACCGCCTGTCGGAAGTGAAACCTGAAACCCAAATCGCGAAGGCTGAAACCCGAATAGAGAAACCTGAAACCCGAATCGACCAAGTGAACAATCGGGTTGACAACGTGATGGCTGACATGAAGAAATCATTGGACGAACTCAAACTTGGGGATGGAACTACAGCTCCCGTAGTAGCTACTACACCTTCGCTACGTGGGTTCAAAGTGCCGCCGTTCGACGGGACTTCTTCCTGGTCGGCTTACAAAATCCAGTTCGAAGCCGTTATGAAGGCGAACGGCTGGAATAAAAGTCAGACCATGACTGCTCTCACACTCGGTCTGCGAGACCAGGCCTTAACTGTTCTAGAAGCTCTCGGTGAGGAAGTGACTTATGAGCAGCTCCTTGAGGCATTGGAGGCGAGATATGGTGACGCTCACCTGGAAGACGTCTTTCGTGCGCAGCTTAAAGATGGCGTGCAGCGCATCAACGAAAACCTGCAGCAGTGGGTGCTAGAGGTGGAGAAGTTGGTACGAAAAGCATACCGGTCTGTACCTGCGCTCATTGAAGAACACCTTGGCCCATGCCCTGGAGGTGGAAGCCGTACGACAGGATCATCGTTCCCATCGCGTCAGGGAGGTTGCAGCAGCTACAGTTCGCGACCGCAATAAAGGATACAGCCCTAGGTGCTATGGCTGTGGGGAAAGGGGCCATCTTCGATCCAGCTGCCCTAAGCGAACCCTAGAAAGGGAAGGTGAACGATCTCGGGAAGGTAGTGCGGCCAACAGCACCGCCCAGCAACAGCAGGGAAACGAGTAAAAGCCAGAACTGCGGGTGCCGGCTGATGTTAAAAGAGCCCCAAGTATCTCGATCTCACAAACCCATGATGGGAACAGTCTAATCATCAAGGGCGAGGTTAACGGAATGCCGTGTAAACTGACCATAGACACTGGAGCCTCTCGTACGGTTGTTAGTTCCCAACTTATAAGTCAGTTCCTTGGGGACTCAGCATACAACTGAGAACGCATTAATTTGGTTACAGCCACCGGTCAGCGTATACCCGTCCGTGTAGAGAAGGAGATGGAGTTGAAGCTGGGCAACATGATCTACCTGCATAATGTCATCGTGGCTTATATAATGGACGACTGCATCCCGGGCCTCGACTTCATGAGAAAGAATTGTTGTGTGATTGACGTTAAGCAAGGTGTTTTGAAATGTGGACAAGAGGAACTTTTCGTGGAAGGGGCATTATCAGGGAACGTGTACAGCCTTATGAAGACTGTTCTTCCGCCGAGATCGGAAACGATTGTGCCGGTTAGTCTTCCTCGAAACCCTGGGCAAGCTCACCATTGTGTACTTCTGGAAAGGGTAAACAATGACCTTCCATGCAAAGTAGCTCGAACCTTGGTCAGAACCACTGACATCTCAGGAGTACGTGTGCTGAACCTTTTTGACCAGGAACAGGTTATAGAAAATGGCACACTGGTTGGTACTTGTGAGGAAGTTGATTGGTTACGTCGATGCCAATTTCTATCGAGTGGGACCCCCATCAAGGGTGCACAAACGAGGGTGACCACACTTTTAGAGGACTGTCGCAGCGTTCTCTCACCGAATAAAATGGTCAAGGCGAATAAGTTGTTACTCAAGTACGCTGATGTATTCTCGTCAAATGATGCTGACATAGGGAAGAACGGCTTAGTTCAACACAAAATAAATAACAGGAGAAGAATTGCCTATCCGCTAGCGGCCAAGAAGATTGCCGGTAGCATTTTAAAAGGAAGTGGAAACCATGATTGAAGGAATGGTGAAGGGTGGGGTTATTGAACCTTCATCTAGTCCATGGTGTTCACCCGTGGTGCTGGTAAAGAAGAAGGATGGTAGCGTGCGGTTTTATGTTGACTAACGCCGTTTGAACGACATTACAAAGAAGGACAGCTATCCCTGGCCAAGAATTGATGACACGCTGGACATGCTTACAGGAGTAAAGTGGTTTAGCACGCTGGATCTAAAAAGTGGCTACTGGCAAGTTGAAATTGACCCTAAGGAAAAGGAGAAAACTGAGTTCTCGACGGGAAAGGGTCTGTGGCAATTTAAAGTAATGCCGTTTGGATTGTGCAATGCTCCAGCAACGTTTGAAAGGCTGATGGAACTTGTACTTACCGGGCTAATTGGTGATCTGGTCTACTTGGATGACATCATCATCGTGGGCCGTACGTTTGAGGAACACCTTCAAAACCTGGAAGGCGTGCTCATGAAGATTCAGAGTGCCAACCTAAAGTTGAGTCCGAAGAAGTGTTCACTATTCAAACGGCAAGTCAACTTTTTGGGGTATGTAGTGTCGGAAGAAGGTATACGCACGGATCCGGAGAAAATCGCCGCTGTCAAGGACTGGCCGGTTCCAAAAGACAAGACGCATGTTAGAGCATTTTTGGGTTTGTGCTCATATTATCGGCAATTTGTGAAGAACTTTGCAGACATAGCCAAACCTCTGCACAATCTAACCTAGGAAAAACGACATTTCTGCTGGGATGAAAGTTGCAATATCGCATTCCAGAAGCTCAAGGACCGTCTATGCAAAACACGTATTTTGGGATACCCTGATGCAAGCAAAGAATTTATAGTTGACACAGACGCAAGTGATTAGGACTTGGCGGTTTGTTGTATCAATGGAATTTTGACCAAGAAGTCGTAATAGCGTACTTCAGCAAGTCGTTGTCAAAACCGGAAAGGAACTATTGCGTCACAAGACGCGAATTGCTAGCTGTGGTAAAGTCGTTGCAGCATTTTAGCAAAAATCTTCTGGGGCGAAAATTTCACTTACGAACTGACTGACCATGCTGCACTAAAATGGCTATTGCAGTTTTAAAATCCAGAAGGACAAGTTGCGAGGTGGATTGTACTACTGCGGGAATACGACTTTGAGATCGAACATCGCAGCGGGAAATCTCATGGCAACGTAAATGCATTGTCAAGAAGACCTTGTCCTGAAGATTGCAAACATTGTACGAGGCAAGAGAGCAAGGAAGTGGTATCCGTGAGGATGCTCAGGACAGACCACCTCAGCAACTAGTGGAAGGACAGCTTACAACGTGCACAGCAGGAAGATCCGGATATCAAGGCGATTCTGCAATGGATGAAGGCCAGTGCTCCCAAGCCCAAGTGGAGCGACGTCTCAGCGATGAATTCGACCACTCAGGGACAGCTTGGTGCTTCAGGATGGAGTTCTGTGCCGTAAATGGGAAAATGTTCGGGAAGACAGCTGTCATTTGCAAATGGTTGTCCCTAAAGCTAAAGTACCGGATGTTCTACAGCTGTACCATAATGATTGTTCAGGAGGCCATCAGGGAGTTAAAGGAACTCTACTGAAGATCCGAGAACGGTTTTACTGGGTCCACTGTCGAAGCGATATCGAGGACTGGTGTCGCAAATGTACAAGTTGTGCGGCTGTAAAGGGACCTCAGACTCGTAGTAGAGGTGCATTGAAGCTGTACAATGTTGGTGCACCATGAGAGAGAATAGCCATTGACGTGGCGGGCCCGTTTCCGGTGAGTGAAAGCGGTAACAAGTATTTCATGGTTGTGATGGATTACTTCACTATGTGGCCAGAAGTCTTCGCCATTCGAAATCAGGAATGGCGAAGACTTCTGGCCACATAGTGAGTCAGAAGACTACATGAACTAGCTTATCTGCAGCTTCAACATTTGCAGATAAGCTAGTTCATGTAGTCTTCTGTCGTTTTGGAGTACCTTTAGAGATTCACAGCGATCAAGGAAGGAATTTTGAGTCTCAAATATTCCAGGAAACTTGCCGTGTTATGGGTACTCATAAAACAAGAACGACTACTTATCACCCGCAATTTGATGGAATGGTAGAACGATTTAATCATACATTAGAGAGGTACCTAGCAAAAGTTGTAGACAATCGGCAACGAGATTGGGACAAGCACATACAACCGTTTTTGTTGTCATATCGAAGCGCTGTTCACGAAAGTACATCAGTGACACCGGCTTTCGCAAACTTCGGAAGAGAATTACGGCTGCCTGCAGACCTGATCACCGGGATACCACCTGATACCCCACGCAGTATAACCGATTATGCAAATGACTTGCGGAACAAAATGAATGACATTTATGAGCACGTCAGACAATCGGGCCAGCAAATGTCTGAGAAGGTGAAAACCCGGTATGACCGTAAAATGAACAATAAAGGGTTCGACGAAGGTTCACTAGTATGGTTGCACAATCCAGTCCAGCGTTATTATGGGTCCGATAATGCTCGAGGCGAGCATGTCTTAGGAGGTGGCAGTGTTGGGCGCCTAATTTGACGGCTGGTACCTAGCACTAGCGCCATCTAGTGGCGGGTAACAGAGCGAGGAGAGCTTTCCAGAAAATGCCATGACTAATCTTTCAACCAACAGCGCCATCTAGTATCGAACAGAATAATTAAGCTTTCTAGAAGCCCCACACTCGAACTTTCTGTGCCTGGTCGTTCGGCGCCCGTATTTACAGGAATATTCTGGATGTTTCGGTAGAAAATGTGTATTTAAAGACGCTGCAACCCGCGATCGGGGCAGTATTGAATTTGGAGAGACAAGCGAAGCTTCGGAGCGAAATAAAGTGAATCAGTGTGATTAATTATTAGTGTTTTAAGTTTTAATTGGTGTAATTTTATTGTCACGAACCTCAAGCTCGTAATAAACAATAGCTTCTGAAGTTAGTGCTAAGACATGGTGGATCAAAGAATTGGGAGTAAAGCCCGACTAAATAAAATTTACTTCCACATACTTAGCGCATACACAATACAATAGCTTCTGAAGTTAGTGCTAAGACATGGTGGATCAAAGAATTGGGGGTAAAGCCCGACTAAATAAAAATTACTTCCACATACTTAGCTTTTACACAATAAACGGCTAAACCATACCAATTGTCATAAACGGCTAAACCGCTCCATTTTACAAAGGGAGCGGTTTAGTGACATGAACGTGGTATGTCGACCTCAAGCCGATTAAAACCCATAATGTTCCATCTTCACCGCAAATTAGCAGTGTCACAAGAACACTTCCGCACACATCAGCACCCGCACCAGCGTCGGTCGCGTTTTTCTTCGCGGCCTCCATTTCCAATTTGTGCAACGTACTCCTCTTAGTCCTATATGTGGGTCCTAGAGGCTGGCTCGCCAAGTTTTCTCGGGAAGCCACCTCGGGCCAACCATATGCTCCTCTTAGTTCACCGTGGGTTATCAAGCCATGGCTACTAAGACCCCTCTCCCCGCCACAAAAAAGCGGTATCCGTCTGGGGGCCTAACAATTAATGGGAGAATCAATCTACGTATAAAACGCTGCTCGAGGATTTGGTTCCGCAGTTGCACTAAGCTCTTTGCTGGGATCTTGCGAAACCGTGGGTTTGAATCCTATACGAAACAAATTTGTAATATAGTCTACAAAATAATTGTTTGATGTAATGTTTGAAATAATAATTGTTACAGCCTGAGTTTGTTAACGAGATGAGCATAAACAACGCCTCCACAACCCGAGATAAAATCCTAGTGTGGGATTGTCTCACCTATTTCTGTCGTCAAATAGTAGTGTTTGGACTGCAGTGTTCTAGTGATTCTGGTTCCAGTCTCAAGGATATAGAGGCTGTGAGGCATCCCATCTTAACCCTCAGAAATAGCATTGCATTCTATAGCCTTTTTTGTTTAAAGTTGGTAGCAGTTGTCCATGGAGTGCAGTAACCAGTACCACAAGGTGGTCTGTAAGTTTACCTGTTACTTCCACTTCATTAAAAAAAGTAATAATTCGAAAGGTCAAGTTTTTTTTTAAATACATCGCTATAATAACTCACGAAGCAAATATTATGTAGTACAAGACGTTGCATATGTGTTAACTTTAGTTTGTTCGAGAAATAGATGCATAGTCATTTACATAAGCATTATGTGCCTTATTTAGTTATGTCAATAGTGTTCTATTTTGCATTTTCATTGTTGCATGTGATCTCAGAAGACTACGTGCAGTTCAAGTTACAGTTATTGTCTTTTAATTACCTCAGTGCAATATTTACCTAATTTAATAACTATAAAAGCTTGAGTGACAGTCTTGTTCGTGTTTTGAATAAATTTAAGGTATTACTCCATTATTTTCACTGTAGAGTTGACAGGTTCCCAAAACTTTCTTAAGTTGTTGCCCTGATCGAAATTAAGAGTAATCATTACTCATTTAGACTCAAGCTCGTAAATGGGACACCACTGCATAAGGGGAGATAATGTTTCTGTGTTTATATGGTTAGATATATGTAAAATCACTTAGTGAGCATTCCATTTAAGTCTTGTTTATTAAATCAAAAGCAATGTCTTGTGGATTGACGAGAAGCTTTAATAAGGCCCCCAAATATCTAAATTAGCAGGCAGACTTAATTCGGCAGCCTGTAAGAAAGATTAGAAGTCTCACTAATGTTGTAACAGCTAAATTAGTTTATTTTAGTTACTTTCATAACGTAATGTCTTATAGAATCTTGCTATGGGGTAATACGGCTGACATTGAAGTCATATTTGTTTTGCAAAACAGAGCCGTACGGGCGATTCATAACTTAAACTGTAAAGAGTCCCTTAGAGAAAAATATAAAGAAATAAACATATTAACTTCTGCATCGCAATATATTTATAAAAATGTAATGTATGTACATAAAAACATAAATAGCTTTCTTATGAAATTCTTTCTTTTTTTTTAAAACGTTAACCCAATACTAAAATTTTCTCTTGTATCGTGGGGGCAGTGAAGGGGGCAGTGGGGGCAGTTAAAGTGTGAACATCTTTATTCTTATGAATAAAGATGTTCACACTTTAAACATTAGGAACAAACATAACTTTATAATACCAGTTACTAGACTCCACAGAATTAGTAATTCATTTATAAAGCAATGTATACGCTTTTACAACAAAATCCTAGATAATGTACAAAATTTGTCATTAAATAAGTTTAAATGTTTTATGAAAGGAAAAATGTACAAAAAGTTAACATTTAAGTCTTGTTTATTCAATGGGAAGTCTCCTTTCTTTACTGATAGTCCGTTTGGGTACGTATCATCTTTTACTTATTTTTACCATCAAGCAGCAATACATTCAATGTTGCGATATGTTATTTTCTTGTTTTTTATAGAATAATTATGACAAACGAGTGCACAGTCTCTTGATGGTAGGTGAATGCTAGTGATATGTGGATAAAACTATCACACTATATATATATATATATATATATATATATATATATATATATATATATATATATATATGGGCCACACCATACTCAAAAGCGAAATAATTTCTCATTTTACACCCAAAACATATCATCAAATACGAGCCGAATCCGGCTCAAGTCCGTGTAAGCACAAGTCTAGAAAACTCGGATTTATTTCGAAAGTCGATTGTGCACTACGTCCGATACGAATGCGAAAAAATACGGTCGTTGCTTGTATATACAATTGACATTCAAAACTCTTAACCATTCTGGTGCTGTTTCGCATACAGCGCTTACGTCTTTTATTATGTGACCTCTCAATTGCTCTCAACTTGGCATTGTTACTATGTGTACAAAGACGTAGAAGAGATAAAGAATTATGTATACACTCCTTCTTGATGAACCGACTTTCAATTGTTGCATTTCACAATAACCACTATGAATTAGAACAAGATAGATAAAAATTTTATTCTTATAGTCATAAACTGATTTGTTTTAAAAGAACAAGACAAATAAATAGCTCTGGATACACCACTACCTGCACCACATGCAAATTCCTAATCCCAACCACCGAGTTCCGGCTGCCCGAATCCGAATGGTTTAGACCTAGTTTAAACCTTTAGAAAAATACCTGTGACAAACAAATAGAATAGAATAATAGAACAGGAAAATGTCGACTTAGAAATAGACAAACAGATTCAATAAGTGTTCCGATTTTTGAGAATGAAACACTAAAAAGAACGATTAAATGTACAAGCAAATGAGCTATCAATGAAAGAGGTTTTAGTGATGCTAAAGTAATAAATGCGAAAGTGTGACATGGTGGTCAGAGAACCTGGTAATTAAGCTGTGGATCTATGATCCAAATTTAATTCGAAGCGCACAAAAAAATTGGTGGTTTTTGGTCTATTAAGACTAACTAAGTGTGATAGTCACAACTCACAAGTCAGAACAATACAACAGTGTAATGGTCTGACTTGTGCTCTATCAAACTGCAATATAGTCCAGCTCAGATTTTATCGCAAGAGCTTTACATCGCACTGAATATAAATTGCCTTGCGAAACATAACTGGTGATGTGATATATAATATATGACAGCTGTATTATAGCCGCAAACTGGTTAGCTGGACCATGTAAAAATCATGCTTGCGCAAAAATGCCAATGTAAAATAGCAGCATATAATTATGCTGTGTTAGTATAGCAGCGTAATTTCTGTTGTAAATGTCATCAATCGGAGGCTTTTTAGTAGTAAGAGGGCATTCCATACTTAGTCCGCAGAGGTTACAACGCACCTGCAGTTTGATTTTTAATCGAGGTAAAATGTAGATGTCTATGGACCACAGGATTCACTTACTATCAGGTGGACTGTGTGCTCGTTCATCACCCTAATTTTATAAAAAAATGTTCAAAATGAACTGTTTAATGACTTTAACTAAGAGAATCTATGGGAGGGTAACAGCATCCACCTACGATCATTTCGACGGTGCACGTTTGTCACCTTGCTGGTCAGGTTACGGCTAAAAGTCACATGAGGTGAAATTTAGATGTATTTGAGGTATCTGAATAATTTATCAATAATATAAATGTTAACGGCTTTTGCTTTGGCCCTTATGCTACCTCAACCAAGGCCCTGACCTGCCGCTAATATCACTGGATATTAGGTGCTTTCGTATCTTTGACAAATTTGACAGGAGTTACGGCTATTAAGTTACTGTCGCTAATATAACTTGATAGGTGCTTTGGTATTTTTGACAAAGTTAATAGAAGTCATACAAAATCATTCTAAATATTATTCGGACTTTACTATACCTCGGTTTACCCGAAAACACCTCCATCAACATAAGTTTAACTAACTGCAATCGGCAGCACCTACGCTACGAGTATTTGTAGCCGACTAATGAAGTCGACGGTCCTTCCCACTAGTGCTCTAATCCAAAATCCCGGTAACTTTCAGCTCGAGTTACACAATCGTTTTCAGTGCCTACAAGATTGCAATGCAGTGGACGATGTGAATGACAAGCTCGTGGAAACTGTCCATGCGGTCGGAGCTAAGTTCTGCAAGACCCGCCGCAGAAGAACACAAAAACTCTCCGATCACACTCTTAATCTCATGGCTGTTAGACGGGAGATGAGGCTGCAATCGTCAACAGATTTGACAGCATACAGGCAACTGAACAGACAGATCTCCAAATGCATGCGGCGAGACTTACGCAACTTTAATACTGCTCGTATTAAAGAAGCGATCGAGCGGAACCAGGGCTCCAAAGTCTTTGCCAGAGATCTGTCTGCCCGTAAGAGCCAACTGTCAAGGCTGAAGACTGAGTGTGGCAGCATCGTTTCCGGGACACCTGAGATTTTGAGTGAGATTGAGAGGTTCTATGGGCAGCTGTACACATCATCGTTGGAGCCACACGCAAGTGTGAGTAACGATCCAAGAGCAAGTCTTATCCGACACTATTCCGATGATATCCCGGACGTCAGTCTAAGCGAGATTAGAATGGCTCTCCAGCACCTTAAAAACGGCAGGGCCCCAGGCGAGGATGGTATTACAGCGGAGCTTCTGAAAGCGGGTGGAACACCGGTACTTGAAGTCCTTCAGAAGCTCTTCAATTCCGTCCTCCATGGTGGCGCTACTCCAGAGGCGTGGAGCAGAAGTGCGGTGGTCTTGTTCTTTAAGAAAGGCGACAACGCTCTCTTGAAGAACTACAGACCGATTTCCCTTCTGAGCCGCGTCTACGTGCTGTTTTCGAGAGTCATTACGAATCGTCTCGCACGCAGACTCGACGACTTCCAGCCTCCCGAACAAGCCGGTTTCCGAAAAGGCTTCAGTACCATAGACCACATACATACCCTGCGGCAGATTGTACAGAAGACTGAAGAGTACAATTTGCCACTTTGCCTGGCGTATGTGGACTATGAGAAAGCCTTTGATTCCGTCGAAATTTGGGCGGTGCTGCAGTCCCTTCAGCGGTGCCAAGTTGACTGTCGGTATATCGAAGTGCTGAAGTGTTTGTACAGTAGGGCTACGATGGCTATCCGAGTACAGAACCAGAGCTCGAAACCTATCCAATTGCAGAGAGGTGTAAGACAGGGTGACGTTATATCCCCGAAACTCTTCACCGCTGCTTTGGAAGACGTTTTCAAGCTACTGGACTGGAAAGGATACGGTATTAACATCAATGGCGAGTACATCACTCACCTTCGATTTGCCGACGATATAGTCCTTATGGCAGAATCGCTGGAGGACTTAAGCACTATGCTCAATGACCTGAATAGTGCCTCCCAACGGATAGGTCTTAAGATGAACATGGACAAAACAAAGATCATGTTTAATGTCCATGTCACACCTATGCCGGTAGTTGTTGGGAGCACTATGCTCGAAGTTGTTGACGAGTACGTTTACCTGGGACAAATAGTCCGACTAGGTAAGTCCAACTTCGACCGAGAGGTCAATCGACGGATTCAACTCGGCTGGGCAGCGTTCGGGAAATTACGACACATCTTCTCGTCAGGTATACCTCAATCTCTGAAAACTAAAGTGTACAACCAGTAAGTTCACTGCTGGCCGTATGAGGACGCTCAAGGTCGCTCAGCGAGCTATGGAGAGGGCTATGCTCGGAGTTTCTCTGCGTGATAGACTCAGAAATGAGGATATCCGCAGTAAAACCAGAGTGACCGACATAGCCCAACGGATTAGTAAGCTGAAGTGGCAATGGGCCGGCCATATAGCTCGAAGAACCGATAACCGATGGGGAAGAAAGGTTCTCGAGTGGCAGCCTCGTACCGGTAGGCGTAGTGTAGGGCGACCCCCCACTAGATGGAGTGACGACCTGGTAAGACATGCAGGAAATCGATGGATGCAGGTGGCTCAGGACCGTGCTTTGTGGCATTACTTGGGGGAGGCCTATGTTCAGCAGTGGACTTGTGAAGGGCTGTGATGATGATGATGATGATGATGAAACGCACGCGTAATCGCACTTCGGATTTTAGGCGTGACATATGTATTTAAAGTGAGTGCCTCAGTATTTGCACGCATTACGTTCCGAATAACCGTGAATTGATATAACCTTCCAGGAGTACGGCAAAATGAATAGAAATTGATGATGCTTTTTCATTGGATTTACTCGGTTTTATTTATTAAAAGGTAAACTAATAAAAAAGTACAACAACTTTAAAATACGGTTAAACATATTCTTTCTAACATTATTCTTTTCGTGCTTTCATTACACTTACAGCATATTGCAAGTCTACTGCACTGCTGAGCGTAAATCATAAGCACTAAATCACATTCAAATGTGTTTATGCATCATAGCTTTTAAATAAATATTTTGGTGACAAAGAATCATGGAACAATGTTATCTCAGTTTAACACCAAAGCATGTAAATTTATGACTTAACTATTGGTAGCATCTGTTTTTAGGGGAGAACTTTAAATGGTCCCTTATGAAAATAGAAGAATGTTCAGTAAACTTTCTTAATTTTGTGTTTTTTGGAGATGCATCTTAGCGTGTGACCGACTTAGGTATGTTATATGGTCGAGGAAGATGCTTGCGTTTTTCTTTGAGAACATCATAGAATGTACATCAGCCGGTCTTTCTTACCTGTGAGTCTATTGTCGTGTTCTATTACATCCAGAAAATGACAAAATAAAAGAACACCGGAGGAGTTTCTCTCGCCGTTTCTTCACTGGTCAGAAAAACCTTATTTTGAAACTTAAGTCTTATTAAGTAGGTTCAAAAAATTTTATTTAACTAACGAAATTTATTTTCTTACGTCGATGAAATACGTCGATATAATAGCATTGACTTTAGAAGCTTTGTATTGTGTATGTGCTAAGTATGTGGAAGTAATTTTTATTTAGTCGGCCTTTACTCCCAATTCTTTGATCCACCATGTCTTAGCACTACCTTCAGATGCGGAACAAATACAAAATTCGCGGCTGTTAGTTCATTGACCCTATTTCTAACTATTAAATTACTACTACTTTCACTTAATAGATATGATGTTCATAATGATTGCTTATATTTACGCGAAAACTACGTATTTAAATAAAACTTGTTTTTTTACGGATTTTATCGCGTACTTTTTATATTCCCGACGTTTCGACCACTTTACAGCACCCATGGTCACGGAGGGGACTGAGCTGTTCGAGGTCCCGATGTCATAGTTAACCGCGGTTACCCACAGATTAAAATTATTGATTTTTGTTCTGACGGTGTGTAGATAATATACGCGATGAAATCCGTAAGAAACTAGTTTTATTTAAATGATATGGTGTGGCTTAATTTACCTAAAGACATACATTTAGTCTATATTTCATTTATTCTTAAACTAACCATATTTTTGTAAGCAGTGATAAAATATTAGAATGTTATTCTGTAATTAAGTAAAATATTTATGTAAATTCTAAAATTTTAACTGAGATCTAATTGGTCTCCCGAAAGCATCTATTTTAACAATAACGTTACGACATACGAGCTGACGGAAGGCGTGGGCTGTCGCTGCCATAATACATCCGAGCTTTTTTACAAGAATCGTGCCAATTCCATAAAATATTTTTAACCTTTTATTGAGGCTGTCACATGTCTAACTTTTCCGTCAATTATTACAAAAACGTGTCTTTACATAATTAATATTACTCTATATTGCCGCTTCTACTTTAAACACTCACACCAACACTGTGGAGAGATATTTCACGCTTATAATCATAACTTTAAAGTAACCACATGAAAAAAGATTAATGTACGTTTTGAATAAGACCTGAGCCGCCACTACTGTGCCATACCTCCGGAGTATTGCCACCATGGAAAACGGAATTAAGGAGCTTTTAAAAGACTATAAGTATTGGTTTTCATCGAATGAAACATGCTCTTGGATCGTTACTCATACTTGTGTGTGGCTCCAACGATAACGTCTACAGTTGTCCACAGAACTTCTATATCTTACTAGAAATCTCAGGTGGTGAAATGATGCAGACAAATACTTGAGCTTGAGACTTAGTTCCACTCAATTTCTTCTTCAATACGAGCTGTTATGAAGTTGCTTATGTCTCTCCATAACAGCTCGTATTGAAGATGAAAATCGTGAGGAATCCTGCGTGTCTGAGAAATAAATAAGAAAGATATTTCGAAAACATCTGAAGTTTGCCTAAACGCATTGGGACAGCGCGGCGGACACTTCCTTGCACTTAAACCCTCTGAGAAATGATGAGAGGCCTGTGCCCAGTAGTGGGGTATATAAGGCTGTAACTTTACTTTACTTTAATTACCCATGAACTCGACACCGCGGTTGGCGCAGCCACAAGAGAAAATTCAACAACCGGTGGATTGACTTCTTCTTTGTTTTCCGGCCTTGCGCTTATTGCAGCTGCGGCGGTAGAAGATTGCGTTCCGAAAGTATATTTCGTATACGCTGATGATGATTTTCGTAGAGACTCCTCTCATCTAGTAAGAATTCCGAATTTTATAACCTTTCCATTTTCCAAGCAGCGGAAAAAGCACATGAGGGTTTTCCCGTAATAAAAAAATATTTTTCCAAAAAAAAAAGATAAGTCCAACTTCTACCTAGAGATCAGTATCGAGGAATCCAACTTGGTTAGGTAATGTTCGGAAAATTTCTACACATTTTCTCGTCACGTATATCTCCCAAATAAAAACACGAGTGTTTAACCAGTGCACGTTGCCAATGATGGTACATTTGGTTGTATTGGTATGGGTTGACTGGTAGAGAATGCCTCAAGGCATTAAGTCCACCCTTTGTATTCTTTTGTTTTAAGGTTGCAATAAAGAATAAAAATAAATAAATTTTTCAGAATACGTGTCGTCTTTCACCGCTGGCCATACGAGGAAGCTCAAGTCCGCTCAGCGAGCTATAGAGAGGGTTGTTCTCGTTGTTTATTTGCATGATAGAATTCAAATTGAAGATATTCGCAGGGAAACCAGAATTATTGACATAGCCCAATGGATTTTAAATTGAAGTGGAAATAGTCTGGCCATACAGCTCGTTAAACATACAACCTGTGGAAGGTTTTGGAGTAACAGCCTTGAACTTGTAAGTGTAGGGCGGCCTCCCACTAGAGTCATGACCTGGTAACATTGCATGTCTCTGTTCGGAAGTCGAATGATGCAGGTGACTCAGGACATGACCGTGTTTTATGGTATTCCTTGGGGGCGGCTTATGTTCAACAATAAACATACGAAGGGCTATAATGATCATAATGATAAGGCTCTATTTACACTGCAGCGGACCGGAATGAAAGCGAATTTTTATAACGAAATTGTACTGTTGTAGATATGAGCCAATAAAGAAGTCGCGCGTCTTCCGGGGAATACTCGAGGATTACCTGTCGGCAAAATATGTGAAATACGCGGGAAGTGGCGCGAAGGGCGTGGAATCTAGACTAACTTTTTCTACAGCCCCAAAGTGACCGTTGTATAGCACGAAGGTAAAGTCGAATTCGCGCGCCAACCGCGCGTCGCGGCGAAATTAATGCTTCCGTTCCATTCCATTCCACCCCAATGTAAATTGAGCCTAATGATGATGGTGATGGTCGCCACTAGTCTAGGGTTCAATTCTCAGATGAATTCTGGTTTGATTTCCATACAGATGTACAAAGAATACGTGTTTGGCTTTATGAATACTTCTCTAAAATCTAGTCATAAAGTGAAATTCTCGAGCATCTTCGGAAAGAATGTAGGATCCCACATGGAGATCCTTTAAAAGGACGTTTACAAGCTTATTTTGCTTTTACAGATAATTATGTATTATTAACATATTTATTTATTGTACATATTAAATTACTTCTAACACATGCTTTACATCTATAAATTACTATGTACTACCAATTAGGACTACCAATAGGAGAACACATCATTCTAAATCAATAGCAGTGTTTATAATTTGCCTATTTTAATGATAGTTGGAACAAAAATAATATATTTAATGTTATATTTAATTTTGTCTCCTTTATTCCTAAAAACGGAAAATCTATTTTAATTATCTATTTCACTCTGAGCAAAGATTTCACTAGGTATTTTTTTATTTTTGCTATGTGAAATATTTTTTAAGAAATAACAACGTTTGTTGAAGGAAAGTTTCAATAAATACTTTGTTTTCAATACTTCATGAATTTGACTAAAATATTCCGAGGTTCGCTCAAGATCGCTCAGCGAGCTATGGAGAGGGCTATGCTCGGTGTTTCTCTGCGTGATAGACTCAGAAATGAGGATATCCGCGGTAAAACCAGAGTGACCGACATAGCCCAACGGATTAGTAAGCTGAAGTAGCAATGGGCCGGCTATATAGCTCGTAGAACCGATAACCGATGGGGAAGAAAGGTTCTCGAGTGGCAGCCTCGTACCGGTAGGCGTAGTGTAGGGCGACCCCCCACTAGATGGAGTAACCTGGTAAGGCATGCAGGAAGTCGATGGATGCAGGTGGCTCAGGACCGTGCTTTGTGGCATTACTTTAGGGAGGCCTATGTTGAGCAGTGGACTTGTGAAGGGCTGTAATGATGATGATGATGATTCCGAGGTTACTACTACTTTACAAAAGATATCGTTTCTTAAAAATAAAACTGAAAGTATTATTTTGTGAGAATTTATAGAATTGGATTTATACTACATTGAACGAATCAACTTCGCACTTTTATCTTACGTACTACTCCTAACTAAGCCTAATTCAATTCTAACGAGATTTTAGGTTTCCTTCCACACGCTTCTGGATAATGTGATATTGAGAAACTTTTTTATTCGTTAAAGATTATAAATAATACCTATTGAAAGTCACTCTTTTCTCTCATTTACAACTGGTTCGGCAAAACCTCTGTCCTGAGAAGAATTAGCGAGAAACCCAGCAGGATTTTTTAAATAAAAAAAGCTTACAGTATGATTGTACGAGTATGCTATGTTACGCTATTGACAACACAAAGCAAACTAGAAATGGCTTGGTAGTGATCACTTCATTCCCATAAGTTATTATCATCTATAAATTTCTTAATATCATATATTTTTATAGAAGACAGGGCAAACGAGCATACGGTTCACCTGATGTTAAGTGACTACCGCCGCCCATGAGCAACTGCAACACCAGGGGAATTGCGGGTGCGTTGCCAGCCCCTTAGAAAGGAACAAGCTCTTTTCTTGAAGGTCCCTAGGTCGTATCGGTTTGGAAAAATCGCCGGTGGTAAACTATTAAACAGAGAGGTCGTACGCAGAAGAAAACTCCTAGTGAAACCGTCAGTTAACATTCCAGTTGGTGTGAATGGTGTCGTGAAGTTTGCCGCGTAGTGCGTTCATGAAATTTGACGGTTGGGATTAATCCGAACAATTCCTCAGAGCACTCCCCGTGGCATAAGTGAAAGAAAATGCAAAAAGATACAACACAGCACGCAGCGCCAGTGAATCGAGCCGTTCGGAAAGCACTCGGTCGTCGACGATTCGAGCCTCTCTGCGCTGGATACGGTCAAGTGGAAGAAGCTGGCACTGGGGAGCCTCAGCCCAGAGATGGGAACAGTATTCCATGTGCGGCCAAACCTGCGCTTTCTAAAGTTGCATGCAGCATGCCGGCATGAAATACTGTCCCGCTCTGCTGAGCATGCCAAGCGTTTTAGAGGCCAATTTGGCCTTCTCTTCCAAGTGACCACGAAACTGCACGTCACTCGATTTGTCGACGTCAAGGATTCCGATACTGGCTGAGGCCACAAGGGGAGTACTTTGAAACTAAGGAGATACGACAAAGGAATTCTTTTTAGCGGTTAACGCGCAAACTTGTGTCTTCTGAGAGTAAAACTGGACTAGATTTAGTCGCCCCCAATCCGAGACTTTGTTCAACAAAGACTCGACTTCAGACACAAGTTTGTCCCGGTACTCGGAGACGTTTTCCCGAGAGATATTGGCACGGCCGGTGTACATTGTCATTGATATGGAGAAGAAACAGCGTTCGTGATAGCATGCAGCCTTAAGGAACGCCAACATTAATAGGCTTGCAGTCGGAGCTTGCACCGTTTACTACGACCTTGATGCTCCAATCTGCAAGAAAGCTGGTGATCTAATTGCACAATTTCTCGGGAAACCCATTGGAAGAGAGCTTCTAAAGAAGCGTTTTGTGCCAAACCCAATCGAAGGCCTTCGCAATGTCCAAACTAACGGCCAATACCTCCCTCTTGGACTCTACTGCCTCTACCCATCTATGAGTAAGGTAGACCAGAAGATCACCAGTTGATCAACTATGACGAAAACCGTATTGGCAATCACTAATCAGCTGGTGATCCTCAAGGCACCTCATGAGCTAGCAGTTTACAATGGACTTCATTGCTTTGGAGAACAAGGAAGTGATGGCGATAGACCTGTAGTTGGACGGGTCTGAGCGGTCGCCATTTTTAGGGATCGGGTGGACGAAAGCCGAAAAACTCTTTTTTTATCAAGTTTTTAATTTTTGTCAAATTTTGTATATTTACTGCGATTTTATACAAGAATGAGTTACTGACTCGATGTAGTCGAGTAACTGAATAATTTTTTAAAATCCACAATTAATACATTTTAATTAAGTTGGTCAAAATCTCAACGTCTTAATCCATTGATTAAAACCACTTTTACGGATTTTATCGCCTTTAATTTTAATTATTTTTAATTCCCGACGTTTCGGGTGCTTTCCAGCACCCATGGTCACGGAGAACAGAGATAACTGACGTCCCGATGTCATTGTTAAACCCGGAGTACCTTCAGCTTTTTTAATTATTGTTTATGGTCCGATCTATGCAAAATGAAATGACTGTGTCTTGCAGTGGTATGCTTGGGTTTAGTTTTTACAAATATATCAAATCTGATGTAATTGATGGTTGGGGACGTCTAGGATATGATCACAAACTGCAGACTAAACTACTACTAAACTACTGTGTAAAAGTAGTTTTAATCAACGTGTAGTGTTCGCGTAAATATAAGAAGTCTTAATCTATTTCGAATTGCATAGTATTGTAGGAACACCGGTTCGCAAATACAAGACCTTCTTGGAAAACAAATAAACGTATTATTTTGTTTCACCATTCATTCGACTTGGATCCGACGGGGTTTTTTAATAAGTTTGCGTAGGGACATATGTTTTGTTTTGGGTTTTTTTCTTGAACTAAATTCATCCTTTATATGTTTGCCTTTGAAGATTATACATGACACATGGAGTCGCCACTGACCGACAGCTAGCCACAGTCTGCCCTGTGGGGTATTGTTATTATGAGATAATAAGCAAACAAGTCAAGACATCTTTAATACACTCTTATCAACGCTCTTTGCAACATCCTAAATTTTTAGCTTACTTTAAAATATGGTATAGTAACATTTGCTAGCAATGAAGTGTATAGGTACTATCTAGCGAGGAATTTCCCGTTGCATTTGCTTTAAGTTTACGTGTCTCAGCAGTTTCTGAGTCAATTAGATTGCCGCGGGTAATTATGAAGTTTGTCTGTCAAATCAATAATTCATCGAAGTTTTTTTTTCTATTATGGAATTTCAAAACTGCATTTCATTTGACATTGTCCTGATAATGTCCCTGACGTCAACGTCTAAATGAGATTAGTATTGCTACCCAGCACCTGGTGAGGATATAATTAGAGCAGAACTTTTGCAAGTGAATAGAAAATCGATACTTAACGTCCTTCAGGAGCTATTTAATTTTGCCCTTCAATTTCTCACTACGCCACAAGCCTAGAACAGAAGCAAAAGTGGAACAAAATATCTTGTCTTCAAAAAATACAATAATTCCCTTCTGAAGAAATACATCTGATTTCTTTTCTATACTATATCTACACGCTGTTTTCGAGAGTAATTACGAACCCTCTTGCACGCAAACTTCATAACTTCTAGTCTCCTGAATAAGCTTATTTGAAACCTAGTCAACCAACTAAAAACCAAAAAAAATTCCAACTATTAAGTTGATATTGGCCACTAACCTATATAGTGTCCGACAACGGTTAGGTTTAACGGTTAAGTTGACATAAAAAGATTTGTTCATGTCACACCTAGACGAATGTTCTTGGGAAACTACGTTCACAAACAATTATTGAAGAATTTGTCTGCAAGAAATATTGTGGTAAATGGTGTTTATCTTCATCTTCATTTGTCTTTATCTAAAGAAATATATAATTTTAATATTAGCGCTATCATATAAACGCGGAACACTTGAGGGACTCATAAATTATCCTGCTAGGCAAGTCCAACTTCGAACAAGTGGTCAACTTACTAATCAAACTATCGGTCCAATAAATCTTAAAATCTTAAAACAAGTGTACAAACAGCGTATTGCTAGCGATGACCTATGGAATCGAGACATGATCTTTACTATTGGATATATTAAAATGCTTAAAGTCCTTTTGCATGCTATGGAGAGGGCTTCATCGAAGATATCCGCAGCATAACCAGAGTTACCGACATCATCCAATGTATTGTCCAACAGTAAAGAATGGACCGGTCCTGGTTCAAAGACCCGACTACCTCTGGAGATGAAATGTTCCCGAGTAGCACCCTTCTAGTGAGCGGAAAGTAGTGACCTTCCACTAAATGGAGGCCGAATGACCAGGTAAAAACATGCAAGAATTTGATGTATTTAGGTGGCTCAAGACCGTGACAGTCGTTGAGGGAGTTGTTCCTATGTTCAGGTGTGGTGTGGACTTGTGATGGATTGTAATAGAAATCCAAAAACAAATCGTCACTACCTAGCAATACTCATCATTGTTAAAAGCTATGTTTTTAACCTTTTGAGTGGACTAGGAATATCACAATCTCGATATTGTCTAAATAGCTCCATTAGAAAATTCATGCGCTATTTTGTCACTCTTACGGGTGGATTTAAGTGGGAGCGGCCCCATTTATCCCTAAAGTACCGGACATAAAGCATTTAATAAAAAATAATCATGATAACCTATTCATAATTCACAAAAAAGGCGAAAATATTATCGAGTTACATACCAAAATAACATTTAGCCGAATCTAAGTTTCATTAAAAATTAAAAAATATTTTATTGGCTTCTACTCCACTACAAACCTCTACTGCTTTTTTATATTATTTAATATATATATATATATATATATATATATATATATATATATATATATATATATATATATATATATATATCCGGGTTGATAAAGTGATGCTCCATTATCTTAGTGGCGACAATACCTAACTGCTAAGTCGCAGGTTTTGGTTTTTTTTCCAGTTCTAACAAATTTTTACCTACTTAGCTGTTCAGCATTTTGTTAATAATAAAATATTGTATGTTGTTTAAATATAACGTGCGTTGTTTTTATTTTTATATAAAAATAGTTTCATACAATTAACCCTTCATATTCTATCCCTTCATGTTCGTATTCTAAATTGTCAACAATTGAAGCATAGAGCTCAAACTAAGCCCTTGTCCGCAAATTATCCTTTAAACCATATTAGCATTGTTTGATGTTAAATTTAAGGAAATTAAATTGTTTTACTGCATAATCATGCGGCCGAAATTAGATTATATTGATATAAATAATTATTTTATTTTAAAATTCTGTGATTATTTGGAATATTCTTATAAATTCATCAATGTTCGTATTAAATATGAAACATATCTTTCTCTAATTGAACCCCTTTTTATATTTTCTCGCTAGCATTATAAGGTATTTGGTATTTCTTTAAATATTTTTTGCTAAAAATCATTGTTAATGACTGTAATAGGCTCAAACATAAAAATTTATTAAAGAATTACCGAATTATGAAAATACTGCAAGTATATTGTAGGTATCATCACCCTAAATGAATCGATATTTAATCGCGCTAATGATATCATTTGATAATTCTACAAAAATTCGTCAATATCCATGTCTTTTTAAAATTCCCGCTATGAAAATTAATGATTTTCGAATAATCGGGGAAAGTTATTGTTTTCACCCGCTTTTTGAAAATCGAATTACCATCAGATCTCGACGTTTCGAGGTCCTAGGAAGCTAATATATATTTTCTAGTTTCGCGATTTGTCTTATAAAATTCTCCCAACCTTTTCCTTTTTGTTTTTTTTTTATATTTGTACGAAATAATTTTATGTTATAATATATTTTAATAGGTAGATATTGCTTATTATTGATCGATGCATTATGTATTTCAGCACGCTAAACACAAATTTTCTATCTAAAATCCGTTTTTCCTTTAATTCATTAACTCCAGCACGTATGTATATAAACATAATATGTTATATTTATTTTTACAAGCAGAAACAAATTATTAACGGTGCACATTTGTTTTGGATGAATATAAGCTCAAACTTAGATACCTAATAGTGAATTGTTACGATTTTATTAATCAAATATTATCCGAGTTTCTTCACTGGCAGCGTTGCAGTCCGCACTGGTTGAAACCGTGGTTAATTATTGAATTATAATATATTCTGTTATTTTTTAATATTATTTATTACATTAAATTTAAGCCGGATATAATCGTTTTATTTTTGGATATTACAAAAATAAAAAAAGTTTAACTACTATACAAATTATTTTGGTCCTTCAAGCTCTTACCTGGATAACTTTATTATATTATGTCAAAAACTTTGAGGAATTTAAATTATTTCGCATATTTTCATAATAAAATTGTAATTATTAATTTCTAACAAAATAAACGAAATTAATTTAAGTCTTATTCTTTCAAACGAGAAAACACTCGCGTTACACTCGATAGAGACTACGTCCGCGGCGACCGCGCTACGACCTGTCTGGACAAATACTGAAACTGAAAACTACTGAAAGTGCAACCCTACAGGGGTGTACCAAAGTCAAGATCCCCGACACATTGTTTGTACTATACATATTTGTACTGTATATATACCTACGTTTTTCCAAGCTCATACTTAAACACAAAGAAATGTTCACGATAAGTAAATCATTAGTTTTTAGTACAATTATTTAATAAAGTGAAATGTTAATACTCAATAACAAATAACGTGATAGCAGTGATCCAAAATAAGACGTTCGCCAAAACACGCTTAAAACATAATAGCATTAATATTTTTATGAAAGTAATGCCGGATGCTGGTGTTATTACCATAAAATGAATCTTATAGCAAAATGCTTGAAGTCAAAGTTGCAGGTGGTCACAAGAGTATATTATTGAAAACCATTTGTATAGTTCTAGCACGAATGGGTTGGCTCGACCAGGGAAGAATCACGCTCTCACAGAATACCAGCTAAAAATAGTAGCTTAATGCTGCTGTGTTTCGTATGGTGAGTGCAGAGAACCGGAGACCCTTTTTACTGGAAACGAGGCATTTCATCTTAGTCCTCACGGGTGACAAGGCATCTGCATTTTGATTTGTAATCGAGGATAGATGTAGATGTCTATGGGCCACCCTACCATTAGGTGGACTGCGTGCTCGTTTGTCACCCTATCCTATAAAAAAAACCAAAACTAACGATATATATATATATATATATATATATATATATATATACATATATAAAGTAAAATATTTAAACAAAATTAAATATTTCCCTCCTTCTGGTACAGTTTATTATTTTTATATATTAGTTTTGAATAAAACTATTATTTACGGATTTTATCGCGTTTAATATCTTTAATTTATTTTTATTATTATCCCGACGTTTCGGGTGCTTTACAGCGCCCATGGTCACGGGGGGGGACTGAGACGTTTGACGTCCCAATGTCATAGTTAGTCCGGCTACCTTCAGTTTTTTAATATTAATTTTTGGTCCGATTTACGCAAAACGAGCTTATAGTATCATGAAGTCTTGCAGTGGTATGCTTGGGTTTGGGTTTAATTTTGTTGATTATAGGATCCCAAGCAGATGGTAGCACCCAACCATCTTCTCTATTGAAATTTGGATGTTTTTTTAATTTCAATAGCCTCGCGTATCATCCTTGGTAGGAATCGGTGTTCTTTTGCGAGAATTTGTGGTTTATCAAATCTAATGTAATGGTGGGGACGATCTTGAACATGTTCGCAGACTGCAGACTTCCCGGAGCGTCGGTGCTTCACATCAGCTATATGTTCCTTCACGCGGGTTTTTATAGATCTCTTTGTTTGACCTATGTAAGAGAGACCACATTCACAATCATACGTACAAGCTAGATTGTGAATGTGGTCTCTCTTACATAGGTCAAACAAAGAGATCTATAAAAACCCGCGTGAAGGAACATATAGCTGATGTGAAGCACCGACGCTCCGGGAAGTCTGCAGTCTGCGAACATGTTCAAGATCGTCCCCACCATTACATTAGATTTGATAAACCACAAATTCTCGCAAAAGAACACCGATTCCTACCAAGGATGATACGCGAGGCTATTGAAATTAAAAAAACATCCAAATTTCAATAGAGAAGATGGTTGGGTGCTACCATCTGCTTGGGATCCTATAATCAACAAAATTAAACCCAAACCCAAGCATACCACTGCAAGACTTCATGATACTATAAGCTCGTTTTGCGTAAATCGGACCAAAAATTAATATTAAAAAACTGAAGGTAGCCGGACTAACTATGACATTGGGACGTCAAACGTCTCAGTCCCCCCCGTGACCATGGGCGCTGTAAAGCACCCGAAACGTCGGGATAATAATAAAAATAAATTAAAGATATTAAACGCGATAAAATCCGTAAATAATAGTTTTATTCAATGTGTAGTGTTCGCGTAAATTTAAGAAATCATTATATTAGTTTTATTACAGTTCATCAAATGTTCACAGCTCAGCATAGGCCTATTCAATAGATTTGCCATAGTTGCTAAGTTTGCCAGGTGCAGCAACCGCAGATTTTTTAAATATATTAAACTGCAATTAGGAAGATGCTGCTGCCGATCTCTCGTTTCAGTTTACCTCTGTTGCCTCTTACGCTTACGCTCGGGATGATATCGCCTTTTACGATACACTACACAAACTAACATAAATTTTAGATTAAAACTACATTAAATTTATTTTAGAAATCTACAAATGAATACTACACTTGAAACGGAATAAAATTAACAATCAAAGTGAAAATAAAAACCTTCATTTTATGATGTATATCATATAATAGATATATGGATGTAATATGTACTTACATCTAATAAACATTGTTTTAAAGAAGACCATGAAGTCTTACATCATTATTTCCTCACCTTTGTGGCAACGTGTTTACGTTTTACTTAATATATAATGTATCTTGTATATTTTACAGCTTCTTAGAACATTATCATCATTCATTCTTCGTCATTTTTAGCATCTTTTATAAATCCATCGCTGGTTGTAGACTTTACAAAACTGTAGCAACTCCATACTCACGCTAAGCAGGTGGGCTTGTGAATACAAACTATGCCCTTTGTGGAGCCTTTTAAGAAGATATATTCCTTTAGTTAAAGAAACCGGTAAGCATACAATGTGCAGATCCAACGCGGAAATCGAAAGTTTAGAAGATTTATGACTATTTTCGACATCAACACTGAAATTCCGTAGATTAACAAATTGTTTTTTTTTTCTTTGTGGCAAAGTTAAGTAACTTCACCAAATTATTAACTTTGTCTAACGAAAAGGCAAGTCTGATCGATTTACTTTTGCTGTTAAAAAAGTTTTCTGTCTCTATCTGTGTATCCCCTTACTTATTAGAGCATTGGTCTTCATCGACATGACGATCGATGTTCCATGTATAAATTAATGTTAGGTTTTGTGCCAAAAAATATGTTTTACGTAATAATAACATATTAACGATTTTAGTTGTTTAAATTGAACATTGCTACCACTGTAGCGGGCCATAAAATTGAGAGGGTGCGCAAGTAGAAATATCTAGGGACATGGCTTAATGACACCTGAAGCTGTGAACAGGAGGTAAAGACTCGCATAGAAATAGCTTGAAATGTCTTCTGCGCGTTAAAAAAAGTATCCGCAATCGCAGACTTAAGATGTCTCTGCGCATACGACTCCTACATTACCACATCTGACCTATACTTATTTACGGATGCGAGGCGAGGACAATTAAAGAAGACCTCAAGAAACGTATAGAAGCTTTCGACATGTGGACATATAGGCGTATGTTGGCCATTAGTTGGACGCAAAAGATCTCGAACGTAGAAGTTCGGCAACTTTTGGAGACTGTCAGGAAAAGAAAATTTGCATATCTCGGACACCTGCTTAGGCATGAAAGATGAACTTTTGCAACTCACTATGATGGGATGGCGGAAGAATTTGTCGCAGAAAATTCTAGGCTGTGCAACATCCGAGAATAAACGGGAATCGCGAGTGCTGCCGAGGGGTGGGTTGTTAAAAAAGGGGGGATTTGGGGGGTGGTGGGCGGGGTGCTTTGGGTTAAGGGGGCGGGGTTTGTCTAGTTCGCCTCTCGAAGAACAAGAAGGAGTATTCAAAGCTGACTTCCAATCTTTACTAGTCGGAGAGGCACTCGAAGAAAAAGAAAATGGTTTTCGAATATTTCATTTGTGCTATGAGACCTTGCTTCTTGTCTAATTTCATAATTCTAGGTCCACGAGAGGTACTTTATAGATTTATGATGAGTGAGTTTGCGGGTATTAAAATTATGTGAGATAAATGACGGTACATTTTGTTTGAGTTCATGGAGAAGTTTCAAATATTTACACCTTAAAGGGATCGTAGACCTTAGTATTTGATATTAATAACAACTTGATACCTCTGCCTGTTACATCAGATTTGATAAACCACAAATCCTCGATGAAACGAAACTAACATCTTTTTCCTGCGTTTCGTTAACTTTTATCGGGACTCTATTTCATAAACCACGGTCAAGTGCTCGCAATGAAAAAAGTTTTTTTAGAGAGATGGTGAAGATAGTATGTTAGTGGATAGCGCATGTGGTAAACATGCGTATTTCAGTGGTTTATATGTTTCGAAAATATATAAATAAGTAATTTCTGTATACTGGAAGCACCTGAAGACAAGCCTAAATTTTAACCAAAACCTTAATACCTCTACCCATTACTGAAAAAATGGTCTCGCTGTCGGACAGACGGACGGATAACATGGGTAAAATATGGTCTGAGTAACACAAAGTGATCCTTGGATTTCGGTACAATACTGTAAAAAAAACATTTGCTAGATAGATCAAAGGTTGAAAGAAAATTAAATAATGTATTATTAGTCAGATGAAATTGAATAACTGAAATATTGTCTCGTTTCATATTTCAGGCATTCATTCATTTATCATTGAAAAAATAAATAATACATATTTATATACGTACCCCTTTGTCGTATCCCCTCAGTTTCAAGGCACTCCCCTTGTTGCCTCAGCCAGTATCGGAATCCTCGGCGTCGACATATCGAGTGACGTGCAGTTTCGTGGTCACTTGGAAGGGAAGGCCAAATTGGCCTCTAAAAAGCTTGGCGTGCTCAGCAGAGCGGGACAGTATTTCATGCCGGCACACCGCCTGCAACTTTACAAGGCGCAGGTTCGGCCGCACATGGAATACTGTTCCCATCTCTGGGCTGGGGCTCCCCAGTACCAGCTCCTTCCACTTGACCACATCCAGCGCAGAGCGGCTCGAATCGTCGACGACCGAGTGCTTTCCGATCGGCTCGATTCTCTGGCACTGCGAAGAGATGTTGCATTTTCTTTCGCATATACCATGGAGAGTGCTCTGAGGAATTGTTCGGATTAATCCCAGCCGCCAAATTTCGTGAACGCACTACGCGGCAAACGTCCCGATACCATCCACACCATCTGGATGCTTGGCGGTCCACCACTGTACGTTTCAAAAGGAGTTTTCTTCCGCGTACAACCTCTCTGTGGAATAATTTACCACCAGCGATTTTTCCGGACCGATACGACCTGGGGACCTTCAAGAAAAGAGCTTACTCCTTTCTAAAGGGCCGGCAACGCGTCTACAATTCCCCTGGTGTTGCAGTTGATCATGGGCGGCGGTAGTCACTTAACATCAGGTGAGCCACATGCTCGTTTGCCCCCTCTTCTATAAAAAAATAAAAAAAACTACATAATTAGTACAGTAGACAAATAATATATACATATTTATCTATATAAAAATTATTTATTAACCGTAAAAACGTTGTGATGTAGAATTAGGATGTTAATAAAATCATAGATTTAATTTTTAAATACTTTATTAAATTTCGCTGTACGAAATATAGGCACAATAGTTAAACAATCGAAATCTTCATATATGATTCATGGGATCGGAAAAGGGTTAAAGTAGCGCCCTACTGACGGGTATATGATATATATATATATATATATGGGATGGGCAGCAGCATCTTACTGAATAAGAACAGCTGAATAAGAGGAGAACTGCGGCTGTTTACCCGCTAATCAGGTGCCGCAACTTAAATATCCCCCGTCATATGCCTCATGGCAATCTATGGGGGAGGCCTACGTTCAGAAGTGAACCTTTGCCAGGCTGTAATGATATAATATATAAAAGAACCTTAAAATCATAAAATCAGTAGGATGAGAGGTTTCCAATAATTGGAAGCATATGAATTATACGTACATTATTAAATTAATAGATTAATAATAAAAAGAGTACCGTGGTAACTCAGGAAATCAATGCCCACATAGTACGCAAGAAACGTAAGTTCGATCATCGCTTCGGCGATTGCAGCGAATACACTTTGAAATTTGATTTACTACATATTCAGTGGCAAAAAATCATTGTGAGCAAATAGCCTTTTAAAAATTTAACTTACTATTCGTTAACACACAGCAGGGCAACGTGATGAGTTCTTCCTGTATACAAACAAAAATCATTTAAAAATATATAGATCTCTATGCTCTCAGTAGTGGGATGTATAAAGGCTGTTAAAGATTATGTTTTATTTGAAGTTGAAAATCTTAAAATTTGCCGTTGTATCAGTAGGGCGCTACTTTAACCCTTTTCCGATCCCATGAATCATATATGAAGATTTCGATTGTTTAACTATTGTGCCTACATTTCGTACAGCGAAATTTAATAAAGTATTTAAAAATTAAATCTATGATTTTATTAACATCCTAATTCTACATCACAACGTTTTTACGGTTAATAAATCATTTTTATATAGATATGTATTCATTATTTGTCTATTGTACTAATTATGTAGTTACGTATATAAATATGTATTATTTTTTTTTCAATGATAAATGAATGAATGCCTGAAATATGAAACGAGACAATATTTCAGCTATTCAATTTCGTCTGAATAATAATACATTATTTAATTTTCTTTCGACCTTTGATCTATCTAGTTTTTTTTTAGAGAGATGGTGAAGATAGTATGTTAGTGGATAGCGCATGTGGTAAAAATGCGTATTTCAGTGGTTTATATGTTTCGAAAATATATAAATAAGTAATTTATGTATACTGGAAGCACCTGAAGACAATGATATTATCCAATCAAGAATATTCACTAATCCATATGGGTTAGCGAATATTCTTACACCGCCACTACACGGTTATATAAATAATAATAATAATAATAAATGGAAGACATCGAGCTCACTTGAGCCAGCCACATGTCGATAAAATTAAATCGAACGAATGGCTCAAACAAGGCCAACTGTTCCTCGAGACCGAAGGTTTTATGCTTGCCATACAGGATCAAATAGTACCAACTCGTAATTACATAAAATACATCATAAAAGACCCCAATCAGACTACTGACATATGTAGACATTGCAACACTGACATATGTAGCCTCTGAAACTATACAATATATTACAGGAGCATGTAAATCACTTACACAAAACGATTATAAACACCGTCATGATCAAGTCGCTGCAATCATACACCGATACTTAGCATACAAATACAAATTCTTAGATAAGATATAGCCATATTATAAAAATAAACCTGAAACAATATTAGAAAGTAAGAATCAGAAAATCTACTGGGACCGAACAATAATAACAGATAAAACTATTTAATTACAACAGACCTGACATTACCGTTCACGACAAAACCAATAAAACAGTTTACCTGATAGACATAGCAATACCAAACTCACACAACATACAAACCACAATAGCCGAAAAACTAAGTAAATATCAAGAACTTGCCATAGAAATTAAAACTCAATGGAAAGCACAAAATTTTCACATCATCCTGATAGTTCTCTCATCCACCGGTATTATACCAATGTCACTCACACAAAGCCTTAACACTCTACATATGCCTACTCATACACTTCACATGCTCCAAAAAGCCACCATCCTCAACACTTGTCGCATCACCCGAAAGTTTCTGACTTCCTCTACTCTATCGTCCAATTTTACAAATTAAATTTCCCTCACACACTTAGCTCCGGCCCGTGTGTGTAGTGTTTTACACTATCAAAAAAGAGTAGAAAAATACAGAATTTATATATTATAACAATAAATAAAAATGAAATCAAAAAATAAAAATGTTTTATTTATCAGGCATATTAGTAATAGAAATTAAACTTAAGAAGTTATGTTAGTGAATAAATCATATAATAATAAAAAAACATAGAAATACAAAAAAATTGGAGGATTTATCAAGCTCCATTTTGTAAATGTAGCTTGACAAACCTACCCAGTGTCGGGCCATCTAGCCGCTTTGCAAAGACCCTCAAGATACTATTCGAGCATTCCCTCACTCTGCACATCAATAATTCCATGAATGAATGATGAATGATGAATGATTTTTTACGCATGATCGTAAAGTCGCCGTCAGTATGCACATCGGCGAACATGCTCGATGCACTACAATAAGGCGGAAGCCCCAACAATAACCTGAAGGCATTGGTATATTAATAATAATAAGCCGTGGTAGCTCAGATGGTTAACGCTTGCTGTAAATATAACAGAACGCGAGTAACCCGGGTTCGATCTCCGCCGACACCAATGAAATTGTTAATTGCAATTTTAAGTGCTGATTTACCACGTGTTCAGTGTATAGTCAGGGGGTTTTCATGCTGGTCTACCTTTCCGGTGATCCTGTTATGGAATACGGGTACGCGACCCCGGCTCCCCGAGCTACTGTTATTCTCATACCTTTCCTGCCGAGATAACAGTATCTTTACACCTGCGCTCCTACCCCCAACCTTTTTTTTCCTTTTCCCAAAATGGTAGCTTCCTCTACCAACAATAGCATACCCAAAGAGGGTTGGTGTCAGGCAGGCGGCCGACTGTAAAACTTTTGCCAAATCCCATGCAGTAAACCTATGAATATTACGAGTTGTGGGATATATGACAGGGCTAGGGCGTACCCCGCAGGCGACGCGCAGGGGCAGCACCCGGCTCCTGTGGGAAGTGGGCAAGGGTTGTCGCACCTTACGGAGCGGGTGCGACGTAAGAGGCGAGCCCGGAGAGAGAAGAATGTCAGAGTGAGGTTTGCAAGCTGGAATGTAGGTACGATGACTGGAAGAGGAAGAGAGTTAGCAGATGTTTTGAAACGACGAAGAGTGAATGTTGCCTGTTTGCAGGAAACAAAATGGAAGGGCAATAAAGCAAGAGAGATTGGGGAAGGATACAAGTTTTATTATTGTGGAAGTGATGGGAAGCGAAATGGAGTAGGAGTTGTGTTAGATAGTGGAATGAAAGAACGAGTGACAGATGTGAAAAGAGTAAATGACAGAATGATAGTTGTTAAATTAATGATTGAAAACAAAGTAGTGAATGTTGTAAGTGTGTATGCTCCGCAAACAGGCTGTGAAGAGAGTGTGAAAGAGAAGTTTTGGGAGGAATTTGATTGTATGATGATGGGAATACCTGAGAGTGAGGATGTTTATATGGGAGGAGATTTTAATGGACATGTAGGGAGAGTGAATGACGAGTATGAAAGAGTACACGGTGGATGGGGGTACGAAGTGCGGAACCGTGAGGGGGAAGTTCTTCTGCAAGCAGCATGTGCTTTAGACCTGGCTGTAGTAAACACGTGGTTCCAAAAACGAGATCAGCATCTTGTTACTTATAAAAGTGGCCAACACGCGACACAGATCGACTATCTTCTGATAAGACGGAACCAAATCAAGAGTGTAAAAAACTGCAAAGTGCTTCCAGGTGAAGACTTAGTATCCCAGCACCGAATTCTGCTGGCTGACATCTGCTTAACTGTTCGCCTCAACAAACATAAGGATCGTCCCCCACCCAAAATAAAGTGGCATTTGTTGCATAAGGAGGAGTATGTAAGTGAATTTAGAGAGCTAGTTGTAAACAAGATGATAGAGATGGGTGATATGGAAGGAATGAGTGTGAATGAGTGCTGGAAGGAAATGGCTGATTGTATCCGAAGTGTGGCAAGGAAGGTGTTAGGAGAAACAAAAAGGAAGCGTATGATAGATAAGGATGGGTGGTGGTGTAGTGAAAGTATTAGAGAAGTTTTGAGAGAAAAGAAAAATGCCTTTAAAGAATGGCAGAGCGTAGAAGACCAGAATGATTCCATAAAAGAAAGTAAGAGAGGGGCGTATAAAGAATGTAAGAAGAGAGCAAAGAAGGAAGTTGCTATTTGTAGGGCAGAGGCGCAAGATAATTTATATCGGTCCCTTGAAAGCCCCGAAGGTCAAAAACGACTTTTTCAAATTGCAAAAGCGAGAGAAAGGAATGGAAGAGATGTTTCACATGTAAAATGTATAAAAGATGATTCTGGAAGGATTTTGACTGACGATGAAAGTATAAAGAAGCGATGGAAGGAGTATTTTGAGAAATTGATGAATGAGGAGAATGAATGGAATGGTATGCTTGAAAACCCACCAGTGAATATGGGCTTAGTGAGAGAAATTAATGTGGAAGAAGTAAAAATGGCTGTTAGGAATATGAAGAATGGGAAGGCGGTCGGCCCAGATGAAATACCAGTAGAAGTGTGGAAGTTGCTGAGTGCGGATGGATGGAAGTGGTTGAGTTTATTTTTCGGTAAATTGTTGCAGGAAGAACATCCTGAGGAATGGTGCAGTAGTATACTGGTCCCCATTTTTAAAAACAAAGGAGACGTTCAAAACTGCAGCAGTTACCGGGGAATAAAACTCATGTCACATACGATGAAAGTCTGGGAAAGAATAATAGAGAAAAGAATGAGAGAAGAGTGTGAGATAACATAAAACCAGTTCGGATTCATGCCCGGTCGAGGTACGACAGATGCCATTTTCGCATTACGCCAATTGTGCGAAAAGTACAAGCGCGTGCATAAAAATCTGCACATGGTTTTTGTCGACCTTGAAAAGGCGTACGATCGGGTTCCCCGTGAGGTTTTGTGGTGGGCGTTAAAGATGAAAGGTATGCCTGGGAAGTATGTGAGGTTAGTCCGTGCTATGTACAGAGCATCCCGTACATGTGTACGATCTGCCGCGGGAACTACGGGCAGTATCGATGTGGCGGTAGGGCTGCACCAAGGGTCGGCATTGAGCCCTTACCTCTTCCTACTGATTATGGACGCTTTGACGTCGGACCTGCAGGATGAGGCACCCTGGTGCATGCTCTTTGCCGATGACATCGTGCTTGTCGGGGAAGAAGGCATCGAGGTACAGAGAAGACTGACGGGGTGGCAACAGAGGCTGGAAAGTGTTGGCTTGAAGATCAGCAGATCCAAAACCGAATATCTGTGCTGTGATTTTGGCGGTCTTTCCAGTCCTGTACCCATGTCGTTGGATGGCGCTATACTGCCTACCTGCTCAGAATTCAAGTACCTCGGTTCCCTCATTCAAGGCGACGGCGGAATAGATAGAGCTGTGCAGCATAGGATTAACGCAGAGTGGATGAAATGGCGACAGGTCACAGCCACAACGTGCGATCCCCGAATGCCAATAAGGCTGAAGGGGAAAATTTACAAATCGATCATCCGACCTGTCGTCATGTATGGAAGTGAATGCTGGGCCGTCAAGAAGAAGGATGAAAATAGACTGCATGCTAATGAAATGAGAATGTTACGATGGATGTGTGGTGTGACAAGGATGGATAAGATAAGGAATGAGTATATAAGAGGAAGCCTGAAAGTAGCGCCAGTGGTAGAAAAGGTGAGAGGAAGCAGATTGGCATGGTTTGGGCATGTGATGCGGAGGGATGAAAGTCATGTCACAAAACGAGTGTTGAATATGAATGTGGAGGGACACACGGGCAGAGGAAGGCCGAATAAAAGATGGATCGATTGTGTGAAGAGTGATATGAGAATGAAAGGAGTAAGTATGGAAATGACGGCTGATAGAGAGGAATGGAACAAGAAGATTTACTGCGCCGACCCCAGATAATGGGAAATGGTTTAGAGAATGATGAATGATGATGATTTACCACGTGTTCGGCGGTGAAGGAAAACATCGTGAGGTAACCTGAATGTCTGAGGAATAAGAAAAAAAATATTTCGAAGACATGTGAAGTTCGCCAACACGCGTTGGAGCAGCGCGGCGGACACTTCCTTGCCCTAAAACTCTCTTAGAAATAAGGGGAGGCCTGTGCCCAGCAGTGGGACGTACATAGGCTGTAACTTAACTTTTTTTACTATTGTTATATTGGACACGCAGGGTATTTCCTGCCCTTTGGGTATGATTGGCCAAAGGCTGCTTGTGTAAAATGATTGGCAGTAAGCCTTGAACAGTGCACTTTCAACTGGTACAGAGCAAGCAGCAAATCTTCGAGCCACCATATTGCCTCTCAAAACTAGGGTCTTGCGTTCCCTTTCGATATCTAGGTCATCTTTTAAGTCTTCTGTAACAATGTAGCCCAGATATTAAAAATGACTTACTCTCCGTAAAAGTGAACCGTTAAGCTTTACTGGAGGGACATATGTAGGACTTTTATTTCTACTTCTGAAAACCAACAGTTCACTTTTCTTAGCATTATATTGTTACGAGCTTGAGGTTCGTGACGATAAAAACTGCCGAATTAATTACCAAAATTAACACTTTAATTCACTTTACACTAATAATTCATCACACTGATTCACTATATACCGCTCCGAAGCTTCGCTTGTCTCGCCAAATTCAATACTTCCCGATCGCACCTTGCAGCGGCTATAAATACACATTAGCACCGAAACATCCAGAACATTCAAGTAAATACGCGCAAGGCGTCGAAAGTTCGAGTGTCGGCTTCTAGAAGCTTAGTTCTTCGTTTCGTCACTAGATGGCGCTGTCGGTTGAAAGATTAGTGATGTCATTTTCTGGAAAGTTCCCCCCTGCTCTCGTCCCTGATACAACATGACGTCAACTTAGGCGCGCAACAATATTTTAATCCATGCTGCTCAGCATAATCCTCACAAATGACAAGCAACTTTTTCCACAGATTGATGATATATATATATATATATATATATATATATATATATGAATAAATATCGATATATATATATATATATATATATATATATATATATATAAATATATATATATATGAATAAAACCTCGGAAAGGTAAAACCTCCCTGCCTTACACAACACTCTAGTTTATAGGGGTCAGATAATGTCAATCTTACCAAATTTCTTTGCTTCTCATACCACATACTTAACGTAGAAACTAATGTACAAGTAGCAGAAACTCCGGCCTCCCGAAGATTTCCCCACAGAACATTGAAGGAAACCAGGTTAAGGGCTTTTGAAAGGTCCAGGAAACAATATGTTTTCTGTTAGTGTAATATTTGACAGTGTGCTTAAATTGCAAAAATAGGATTCTCAGTGGATAGTCCCGTGCGTAATCTAAACTGCGAGTCGTGGAACTTTATGTATTCAAGGAGGCGAGAGTCGAGCACACTGTCAAATACTTTAGCTATTACAGTCGCCAGTAGAATAGATCTGTAATTACACTTGTCAGATATGTCTCCCGTTCTGTTCTTAAGAATAACTACGAACATAGTGTCCAGAAGCTACTGTGGTGGACAGTAAAAAGGTCCTAAACTATATTAAAGGACATGGTCAACACTCTTGGTAAATGTATTCCAGCGTTTTGAAGGTGCTCGATGCTGAGTCCGTCATTTACCCCTCTTCATACTCTTAAATTACTTCTACTTATGTTGTATATAATGTGTCATTCACATCAAATTTTTTATCAATGTGCAAAATAATGTGGTTTTTTTTTTTCTTTTAATTGCTAATAATCTATTTTTCCTACTTTGTCGTTTTATTACTAGTTATCTATTTAATGATTACTTATGTTTACGCGAACACTACACATTTATTGAAAGTACTTTTACGGATTTTATCGCGTTTGTTTTAGTAATTAATTTAATAGTAAAATAAACGCGATAAAATCCGTAAAAGTAGTTTTTGTTATCTATTTTTACTACGGTTATAGAAAATTT
The DNA here is from genome assembly GCA_907164705.1 of Parnassius apollo. Classification (NCBI taxonomy): domain Eukaryota; kingdom Metazoa; phylum Arthropoda; class Insecta; order Lepidoptera; family Papilionidae; genus Parnassius; species Parnassius apollo. The sequence goes on along the minus strand of CAJQZP010001146.1, from coordinate 5,085,493 downwards.
TTATGAAGCGTTCTGTTCCTGAACATAAACTAACTGAACTGATCTAAACTCCTATTTCAAATGATACTTTTATATTGCATAATATGCATTTAAGTTACTTTGTATTTATTGATTTTCATTACCTACATAACCAAAAAAGTGTTTATTTGTTTTCTTTCTAAGCGTTACTTAATTTATAGGAAATTGTAACGATGTTGTATTAATGTATGTTGTTATATGCTAAAGGAAATCTTAAAAAGCAGACAAAAACTATTTTACTTAACACAAGTCTCATATTTTTCTATAGAAATATTGCATATGAAATTTTGTTAAATCGGACGGACTTAAATCTGTTAAAGTGTCGATATTTATCTAATGAACATTACCATCGTGATAAAAAAATTCCGCCTTAAATTAGTTTGTATTATTTATTTTTTTAACATTTACCGACAGGTGTTAACTGTAACTGTTTATTTTTAATAAATATCCTCAAAATGTTTACAATGTTACTCGGCTTTAACTAAATGTTTCTTATAAGACCGTGATAAACAGATGTGGCCACGGTTATGATATTTATATACGACCCATTGCTGGGCACAGGCATCCTCTCATTTCAGAGAGAACTGTGGGCAACGAAACGTCTGCCGCGTTGCCCCAATGGCGTACATCAAATGTCTTCGAAATATTTATTTAAATTTCTTAGTCATGCAGGTTTCCTCGTGTAGTTTTCCTCTACTGCCAAGCACATGATAAATCAGCGTTTAAAATTCAATTAACAATTAATTTTGTGCCGACGGCGATCAAACCCGCGTTGCTCACATACTGTGAAATTTTCAACAAGCGCTTAACCCCTGAGTTGCTCTGGCTCATGTCATGAAGATGGTGTTTTATCCCACGAATTAACACAAAACAGAGTCACTGTCCATTGACAATTAACGATGCTACTTGCATGAACAGATAAAACGTTAAAAGAGGGGGTTTCAGAGACTGGGAACTTTTGTGCATTACTTTGTGACCCAAAATTTTAAAAAAAATATCTATTCTTCTTCTCAATCATCATCAACCCGTAAAAATCTACTGTAAGATATAGGCGCCTTCCACTGTAGGGGCGAATTTCCATGATGATCACGGTTGGCAGGCAGATCACAGCCACAATAGAAGACATCTCGGACCTTTAACGTTACTGCCCGTACCCGGTCTGGATATTTTATGACCGGCCTACATAAACATTATAGTTATACCGCCATATATCGAAAGCCATTTGATTTTTTGAAGTTTGCCGTAGTCGCCTATTAGGACACCCCCGCTACGCTACACAGTGATGGATTCATTTACGACGCCCCGCCACTACACGGCAAACTAATTATCATTCCCTCCTTATCATTCACTCATTGCAATGCAAGAACCTCCCTTTTTATAAGTTATTAATATATTATATAATTATAAAAATATCTATAATTTATATATTGTTTGATTTAGATCAGCTGTGTAGTAAAATATAAACAAGAACAGCCTTCGCTAATTGATCACTTTTTACTACACTAGGCTTCACCTGGGTAGGATATATTAATGGGGTGCTATTTACATTTAAAATAATCATTTTAATCCATTTATTTTATGAAATTTCCAAGTTTTTCGTATGAAATACAGCCTAGATCACTCCTAGCATTCCTCTCTATCTGTTTGTAAAGTTTTCACAATTCACAATCGATTCAGCCATTTAGAAGATTAGCCCCGACAGCCAGACAAACAAGCAGACAATTTTTGCAAATATAACACAACTAATAATACACAACTTTAAGATGCTTACCTCACTTCTCAAATATGATTTATATGTAAGTTCAAAAGAACACTTGTTATATTAAAAGAGAGATTGTTAGAATTAATTATGAAGAGTTTTCGCCACACGTATTAGATAAAGTTTGTCTGTAGTTAAATTGACATCGTTAAAAGTTTTGTCGAATTTAGATGGTTGTGTTCTTTTCTAATGAACCTATGACAATGTAAATGAGCTTCGTTTTGAATTTCTGATATATGTTTTCGTAAAAGTTTGAATATGATTGGGGTCTAATTTCAACTGACTTTTTATTATATTTCTTAGCAAATGTATTGTCAAGATTTCTTATATTTACGAATACTACATCTTTTGAATATTATACATTGGATAAAACTATGTTTACTGATATTATAGCGCTTAATTTTGACGTTTTAAATCCCGACTTTTGAGGCGCTTTACAACATCCATGGTCACAGGAGAACAGAGATGTTTGTCTTTTAAATAGTAATTTTTGGCACGACTTGTGCAAACGCAGGATGTCAACATGTTCAGGAACGTTCAAGCCATTACATCAGATGTGATAAACATCGACTAAATCGTAAACGCAAATCTTTAACAAATTCGGGACGCCAAACACCTCAGTTCCCTCCATAACAACGTGTGCTGTGCTGTAAAGCGTCTGAAAAAAAAAACATTTTTGTGATGTTCTAGGTTTAGGATTAGATTATAAGAGAGATGATAAGGATAGGGCAGGAGAAGCTAGAACTTTTACATCTTCCAGGAATCGTACTTGATATTACTAACAACTGATACCTCTACCCGTTACATCAAATTTGATAAACCACAAATCCTCGATGAAAGTTAACGCAATCACAATTCTCGCAAGACGCCAAACACTTTAGTCCCTCTGCCTCGTATGCACCACGTACACTCCCCTTCTCTAAACCAATGGTGATGTAAAATGCAAAGAAAAAAAGTTATTTTTTTGTTATTATTGTTATTATAGGTTTAGGATTAGATGACAATTATGGAGATAGATAGAATTAATATTTGCTAGCAAAGAGACATCATCGATATTGATTTTTATCTTTCAAAAATATTTATCCCGTTATTTTAGTTGCCTGAAAGCATCTGAAGACAAACCTAAAGAAATTCTCAGTTCATGCGCCACCAAGCGGCTCAATTTGTTTTTTCTTTAACTCTTAAATTTACTTCGTATTCTTTAATAAATATAAAATATCAGTGGACTTTTTGGATACAATAATATTATACTCGGTAAGTCACTAAGTATATTAGTTGAAAGTGATTTTGCTTTACTAAACTCATGGGCATATTTAGAAAAATGCAGATAAAAAATTTAAGCTGTGTCCGCGACGTCGTTCGCATTGGTTTTTAAATATTATTACTTAAACACCAAGGGTGGCGTATCCGTTCAAAATTATATTTAAAATTAAACTAAGTAACGTTAAACTAAGAAAATATGGAAAAGAAAATAAGAAAGAATATTATAATAATTACTGTAATTTATAAATACATAAGGTTTCTTGCATTGCAAATTTCAATGATTAGGAGGGAACGATAATTCGTTTTCCGTTAAGTATATTCGTAAACAAGCTATTTTTTAGGGTATATTTTTATTCAAGCTAGTTTATGTACTCTACTGTAAAAGCGGCACGTTGGATATGAATCCGTCACACCGTTACAGTTTTGTGGACGTGACTGTGGGAAACGTTCAAAAGTCTAATGGCGATATATGGTGGTATAAACATATCTGTTATGTCAGAGCAAACATAAATGTATTGCGATCGTCAATCTGACTGCCGACCGAGGAACAGAGAACCGAGAATTTCATGGCAAATCACCGCTACACGGGGACCAATTTAAAGAAATAAACATATTAACTTTGGCATCGCAATATATTTATGAAAATGTAATGTATGTACATAAAACATAAATAGCTTTAATAGGAATAAAGAAGTAACACTAGGAACAAAAATAAGCTTGTAATACCAGTTACTAGACTCCACACAATTAGTTATTTATTTATGGGGGCAATGTATTTTACAACAAAATCCCAGAAAATGTACAAAATTTGCCATTAAACAAGTTTAAATGCTTTATTAAAGAAAAATTGTACAAAAAGGGTTATTATAATATAAATGAATACATAAATGAAAATAACCCCTGGGGATGAGGTGATCGCCAACATGCTGGTTCTATAAAAATTCGTACAAAAATTGTACAAAATAAATTCATTGTAAATTGAAATATGTTCAATTTTTTCTTGCTGGTTCTTTCCAGGACAGAGGTTTTTTGCAAACCAATGGTAAATAAGTAGATTATCGTATATATAAGTATTATACAATATATATATATATATATATATATATATATATATATATATATATATATATATATATATATATATATTTTATCATAAAATCATTCGTATCATTTCATGTCTTACAGTAGCCTCTTACAAGCTGAAGATGATGAAGAAGCATATTCGCATTCGTAAGATAAAACACCCTCTTGACATAATAACCTTTAGCAATATATCTGTTTATAACGTTGTAATAACAATAATTTAAAAAAACAACTAATTTGAGCCGAGTAATATTGTAAAGATTTGAAGTATGTTTATTAAAAGTGAACAGTGACACCAGTCGGTATATTTCAAAAGAATATTAATATACCTAAACAAACATAATTTACGGTTCATTAAATTGAATATAGCGAAAGCAATGTTTTATAACAAAAATTACAGAAGTCTTCGATATAGGTACATGAAATTTCTCATGCGATTTTTTAAAAGAAAAATATAAGACTTGGGTTAAAAATGTGGTTCTTGTCGGCTTTGAAGATTTCCTTTAGCAAATAACAGTATACTTCGACATGATTGATACATTATACAAAAGAACTTTTGAATCAGAAGGATAGCGACAGGTTTTCAATAAGAAAGATTATAGGAATTGTACGTACTTTAATTAATTTATAGGTAGAATAATAACAAAAGGAGTGAGGTGGTATCTCAAGCAATAAGTATACGTCCATAGCTTGCGAAAAACTTATTTTCGATCCTCGCCGACATCAACGAAATCGTTAATAACACTTTTAAATTTTGATTTGCCACGTGTCATTGATATATGAACTAATCCACCGAGTAATATAAAGATAAGCAGCAATTATGAAGGCATATCTAAGAAAGGAAGGGATCTAGGAAAGAAAAACACTGCCCGCCTTTTTGCATTATCTACAATTGCACAACACCATATACCTGTCAATGACTCTGTTTAACTATTGTACTTAGTTTCTAACTTAAACAGTATGTAATGATTTCTTATATTTACGCGAACACTACACATTGATTAAAACTACTTTTACGGATTTTATCGCGTTTATTTTACTATTATTTTTAATTCCCGATGTTTCGGGCGCTTTCAGGCACCCATGGTCACGGGGGACTGAGATGACTGACTTCCCGATGTCATTGTTAAACCCGGAGTACCTTCAGCTTTTTTTTTAATTATTGTTTATGGTCCGATCTATGCAAAATGAACTGACTATGTCCTGAGGTCTTGCAGTGGTATGCTTGGGTTTAGTTTAATTTTATTAATTATAGGATCCCAAGCAGGTGGTAGTACCCAGCCTCCTTCTCTATTGAAATTAGGATGTTTTTTAATTTCAATAGCCTCACGTATCATCCTTGGTAGGAATCGGTGTTCTTTCGCGAGGATTTGTGGTCTATCAAATCTGATGTAATGGTTGGGGCCGTCTAGGATATGATCGCAAACTGCAGACTTTCCGGAACGTTGATGCTTCACATCAGCTATATGTTCTTTTACGCGGGTTCTAATTGATCTTTTTGTTTGTCCTATATAAGAGAGACCACATTCACAATCAAGTTTGTACACTCCTGCATCTTGTAGAGGAATATGACACTTGACTGATGGTAGGAACTGACTAATCTTCTTCGGCGGCTTGTAGAATGTTCTAATAGAAGCTCGCTTCAAGATGTAGCCAATATTGTCTGTGACACCTCTAACATATGGTAGTACAGCAGGCACACGCTCGACTGTGGCCGGCTTCACTCGGTCACTGTGACGTAGGCGCGGGACCCGAAGCTTGTTGTCGTGCAGAACTTGCTTGACGTGCTGAAGCTCGGCGGCCAGGTGTTTGCTATCACAGATCCCTCGTGCTCTCTGTAACAAAGATTTGCCCACGGTAGCTAACTGTGAAGGATGGTGGTGAGATTCACCGTTTAAATATCGGTTTGTATGGGTCTTTTTCCTATACACAGTGTGACCAATGGTGTTGTTAGGATTTCGGATAAATAACACATCTAGGAAAGGTAAGGAATTATTTGCTTTAAAATTAGAGAAGGAGGCTGGGTACTACCACCTGCTTGGGATCCTATAATTAATAAAATTAAAACTAAACACAAGCATACCACTGCAAGACCTCAGGTCATAGTCAGTTCATTTTGCATAGACCGGACCATAAACAATAATTAAAAAAATCTGAAGGTACTCCGGGTTTAACAATGACATCGGGACGTCAGTCATCTCAGTCCCCCGTGACCATGGGTGCTGGAAAGCGCCCGAAACGTCGAGAATTAAAATAATAGTAAAATAAACGCGATAAAATCCGTAAAAGTAGTTTTAATCAATGTTAAACAGTATGGATGGATTAACGTAAATATTTGTGATAAAACATATTTTTTGTTTACTGCGTTTTAGATCATTATAGAACATTATTTTACATCATTTAATTACGGTTTCTGAGATGAGATTAAAATACATTTGATGACTCAATGCCACCATTAATCAAATTCTTACCTATTTCGTACTCCAGAATAATAATCATTACTTTTGATAGAATAAACCGATTTTAATAAAACAAGACTTGCTACATTTAGACTTACCCGAAACTATTCCGATGATAACCCGGTCTGTCTGAGCGAATTTCGAATAGCTCTCCAGCACCTTAAAAAGATGGAATTACAGCGGAGCTTCCGAAACCGGGTGGAAAACAAGTACTTAAAATTATCAAACAGGTTTATAAATAAAACTACTTAGTATACGGATTTTATCTCGTTTAATTAACTTATTTTTAGTTACCGACGTTTCGGGTGCCTTACAGCAGCCATGGCCACGGTGGGACTGATATGTTTGACGTCCCAATGTCATAGATAACCCGGCTACCTTCAGTTTTTGAATATTAATTTTTTGGACCGATCTACGCGGAACGAGCATATCTTGAAGTGTTGCAGTGATATGCTTGGGTTTGGATTTAATTTTGTTAATTATAGTATCCCAAGCAAATGACAGCACCCTTACCATCTTCTCTATTAAAATTAGGATGTTCTTTAATTTCTATAGTCTCGCGTATCATCCTTGGTAGGAATCGGTGTTCTTTTGCATATTTCTATGTATTCTTTCACGCGAGGTTTTATAGATCTTTTTGTTTGTCCTATTTAAGAGAGACCACATACCCCAACTACATCCCATAGTGAGCCAAATCGATTCACCGACTTATAAGCCAGAAACTGAAGGTAGCCGAGCTAACTATGACATTGGGACGTCAAACATTTTAGTCCCCCCGTGACCATGTGTGCTGTAAACCACCCGAAACGTCGGGAATTAAAGATAATTAATTAAAGGCGATAAAATTCTTATAAACAGTTTTATTCAAAGTGTAGTGTTCGCGTAAATTTAGGAAATAATTAAACTTTAGTAACGAAATGTAAAATTGTACAGAAAACCGAAGAATACAATTAGTTATTTTGCCTTGCGTATGTCCATTATGAGAAAACTTTTGATTCCATCGAAATTGCAGTGCCAAGTTGACTGGCGGTATATCGAAGTGCTGAAGTATTTGTACAGTAGGGCTACGATGGCTATCTGAGTACACCACCAGAGTACGAAACTTACCCAACCGAGCAAAGAGTTATAAGATAGAGTCACGTTATATTCCCAAAACTTATTACTGCTGCAATGGAAGACCTTTTCATCCTGCCGGACTGGAAAGGATACGGTATTATTAACATCAAGCGAGTACATCACTCACTTTTATTTACCGCTGGTATAGTCCTTATGGCAGAATCATTGGAGGAGCTGAGCACTGTGCTGACCGCAATAGTGTCTCCTTATGGATAGGTCTTAAGATTTACATGGACAAAACGAAGATTATGTGTAACTTTCATGTTACATCTATGCCGGTAGTTGTTGGGAGCACTACGCTCGAAGTTGTTGACGAGTATTTCATTTCACCTGGTACAAATAATCTGACTAGGTAAGTCCAACTTCGACCGAGAGGTCAATCGACGGATTCAACTCGGCTAGGCAGTGTTCAAAAAATTACGACACATCTTCTCGTTAGGCATATATAACAAAATTCCACAACCATTTCGTGTTGCCTCAATGATGACCTATGGATCTTAGATGTGGTCTTTCACTGCTGGCCGTATAGGCTAGCTCAATGTTGCTAAGCGCGCCATAGTTCATATGCCCGACCATATAGAGGGTTATGTTAGGGATTCATCTGCGTGATAATACTTTAAAATGCGGGTATCCGCAGTAGAGTAACTGACATAGTGCAACAGATTGGTGAGCTGAAGTGGTAATGGGCCGGTCATATAGCTTGAAGAATCAATAACAGCCTCCCTCTGGAAGGTGAAGTACATGGCATCCTCCCACTAGATGAAGTGACGATCTTATAAGACATGCAGGAAGTCGATGTTTACAGGTGGCTCAGGACCGTGCTTTGTGGCATTCCTTCTCGGGGGAAGCCCATTTTTAGCAGTGGACCTGTGAATGGCTGTAATGATGATGATAATGATATGTTTGACATATACTTCATATTATGTTAAAACGGTCACAAAACACATTTTAACTTTCAGGCAAATGAAAAACATTCCTTACATTTACGATTTGCCGTAATCGCCCGACTTTGCAAGTGGATCGTTAATTACAATTTCATTTGTTTTCGTCCGGTTATGTGTTAATTTAATCAAAGCATATTCTAAAAAAGGTTGCTATTTTTTCTGTTTTGTTTTAAATTCAAACTTAGTGGTTAATTGTTTCGACAAAAATTTATTATGTTAATTGAAAATGACTACACTTACTTAATTAATCAAGTGGCTGAAACACTGCGAGTTTCTAAGCCCATAAGCTATCGCAATATTAAGCGATACTAGCACACTGGAGAATATACGAGACTTAGAGAATAGTACAAGGTCGTAACAAAGTTCAACTAATAGATCGCAGATAGTCCTATATTATCCCAACGTAACTTTCTCTTCTTCCAGCCCAGGATCTTCTCGTCAGTCCTCAGGGTGCGTGCGTTATATGTTGGCAGGTCGAGTCGTCTCAAGTGGTAACCGAACCTTCACCGGAGATTCTTAGCAACCAGTGCTCCGCCGTTATCATGGTCGCCACCGTAGCTAGAATAGCGGGACCACCTGGGGCTAGAGACCGTTTCTTTGTAACTTTCGCCAAGGGGTATATTACCATAGTAACTACGATTGGCGAGCGGGTTGGCAACCACAATTTTTTATTGTTATTTTGCATCTTCGACTTCCCGGAACTTTGAAACCCACGGAAAGATATGATTCTTGCACCGCCACTACACGGCAAATATCAAAGATAAAATATAATGGTAATTATTTTGCATTCTATGCCGCATTAGATATATAATCGTAGAATTAACTTCAGCGCTTATTTTCCGCTCCTAAGGACGTAATAGCTAATTGATATATTTATGTTTTTTCTCAATTAATTCCGTTTATCTGGGCGGAATCTGGTTTTAAGATAGCTTGACGAAATAATATATATATATATATATATATATATATATATATATATTTTTTTTTTTATAGAATAGGGTGACAAACGAGCACACAGTCCACCTGATGGTAAGTGGTTGTTGTGGCCCATAGACATCTACATCTATCCTCGATTACGAATCAAAATGCAGATGCATTGTCACCCGTGAGGATTAAAATAGAATCCCTCGTTACCAGTAAAAAGGGTCTCCGGTTCTCTACACTCACCATACGAAATACAGCAGCATTAAGCTACTATTTCACGCTGGTATTCTGTGAGAGCGTGGTCCTTCCCCGGTCGAGCCGACCCATTCGTGCTACAACTATACTCGTACTTCTAATATAACTGCAGCATGGCTCTACCACGTACATAAAAATATATCATCATTAATGGTTTCCTTAGACTTTTTTAGTTTTGGATCGGATTCGAATGCACACATTAACTGAGAACAATAAAGTAATAGTTGATATTACAATAATAATAAGTTCCTCCAGACCGAATTTTGGTAACGGCGACCAGCTTCGACGGAGACTAGCCATCGGCGCAGAACAGAATTATAGCGCCTAAGTATACGCACAAGCACAGGCGTCCTCTCTATTTCCTCACACTCATGGTCCGATGGAGAGGTAAACCGACACGACCGAGTGAGATCAGGCGCGAGACCAGCTTTACATACTTATCGGCTTGGGCACGGGGGTGAGATACCACCGATTTCCTAACTCCGGGAAGCTACTGAAAATTTCGGACGAGTTCGGAGGAATTACTTGACGGAAAAACTCAATAACTGATATTTTTGGCCCGACCCGGGACTCGAACTCGGGACCTCATGATCAGCAGTCACGTTTACAACCACTCGACTAACGGTTGCTGATTGTAAGGACCACGGAAAGTACTTACAGCCGTTGTTCTATCTCTCTCCTGTTCATGACGTATTCGGTCCCATCGGACTATGAGAGTGAGTAGAGCACTCGGGCTCGGACATTAGAATCCTTTTCTGCGCAGATAGCAAGTCTCCGTTAATACTGGCTACCGTGACCGTGACCGAAAATCACTTGAAGGGACCGTACTGAGGAGACCTACATATGTTCAGCAATGTCCTTGTGATGGGCTGTAATGATGATGCTGATAATGATAGTAGTTTAAATATTGATGTATTTTTATTTTTTTAAACAACCGAGCGTATAGTCTATCTTTCGTTCTAATTAGGCTTTCTTACGAAAAGTGAGTTTACGTTTACGTCAGAGAGGACATCTGTTCTCGACGCCTCGGCAGTCTTGAAGGTTCGGACCTGCCCATCCTTTGGCTACGCGTAGACAGTGACGACCATCCGCGCGTCTACGGGTGTCTCTATAGGTCCCATAGCGGTAATGCCGAAACAGACCGACTCTTTGACCACGTACAAATGGCTACAGATTACAGATCCCCTCCGCAGAGATCGTGATCCTCGGCGATTTTAACGCCCATCACGCCGAATAGCTTGGTTCAGGTTTAACCGATCATGCGTTGGGATCTGTTCATGATTTTGCCTTGGCGTATGGTCTGACACAACTGGTAATTTCACCTATTCCATTCCAGATGTGGAGGATCATGCACCTTCCCTGTTGGACCTTCTGCTCATCTCTCACCCGGACTTATATCAGATTTCCGTCGACGCCCCTTTAGGCTCCTGGGACCATTGTCTTGTCCGAAGTGTGGTGCCACTCACGCTAAAATCGCAGTTGCATTCTCCAGGCTGCCGCCGTGTTTGGCACTATAGGTCAGCTGATTGGGATAGGATGCGGCCTTTCTTTGCATCCTACCCTTGGGGGCGGGTTTACTTTTCGCTGGACGATCCCAAACTTATTGTGGATTCTGTCACTGATGTGGTACTTCAGGGTATGGAACTTTTTATTCCTTCCTCTGTGGTACCCATCGGAGGTAAATCTCAGCCATGGTTTGGTCGCTCTTGTAAAATAGCATCATGCTATAAGCAGAAGTGCTATCAAACCTGGGTTGACGCATCAACGTACCGAGATTTTAACACCAGCGCTCAAAAAAAGAAGTATAATTCTGCCTTCAAGTCCTTCAAAAGAGCCATTGCTAAGGCAAAGTCAGAGCACATAGGCAGAATTGGCGAGAAACTAGTTCACCTTCCATCTAGAACCCGAGCATTCTGGTCTCTCGCTAAGGCTGTCAAGGAAAATTTCTGTCAGCCATCTCTTCCATCTCTGCACAGGGAGAACGACTCACCGGCCCATGCCGCAAAGGGGAAAACCAATCTGCTAGGCTCTTTCTTTGCGTCCAACTCGACACTCGATGACGGGGGGAATACGCCGCCAACCATCCCGCGGTGTGAGTGCTCCATGCCGGAGGTGCGGTTCACATAGCGCTCGATTCACAAAGCACTCCTCTCCCTGGACATCCACAAGTCGAGTGGGCCTGACGGTATCCCCCAAATTGTGCCGAGGACGTGTGCTTCAGAGTTGGCACTGGTCTTAACGCGTCTTTTCCGGTACTCCTACTCCCTAGCCTTCAAAATCATGAAAGGCGGCTTTCGTCCACCCGATCCCTAAAAAAGGCGACCGCTCAGACCCGTCCAACTACCGGCCTATCGCCATCACCTCCTTGTTCTCCAAAACAATGGAGCCCATTGTAAACTGCCAGCTCATGAGGTACCTTGAGGATCACCAGCTGATTAGTGACCGCCAATACGGTTTTCGCCGTGGTTGGTCAGCTGGTGATCTTCTGGTATACCTAACTCACAGATGGGCGGAGGCAGTAGAGTCCAAGGGGGAGGCATTGGCGCTTCTTTCGAAGCTCCCATCCTATGGGCTTCCCGAGAAATTGTGCGATTGGATCACCAGCTTTCTTGCAGATCGGGGCATCAAGGTCGTTGTAGACGGTGCAAGCTTCGATTGCAAGCCTATTAATGCTGGTGTTCCACAAGGATGCGCCAACGCTGTCTCTTCTACATATCAACGATATGTTGCAAACGTATTTTATGCAGATGACAGCACTGGTGATGCTCTTTACACCGGCCGAGCCAATATTTCTCGGGAAAACGTCTCCGAGTGCCGGGACAAACTTGTGTCTGAAGTCGAGTCTTTGCTGAACAGAGTCTCGGATTGGGGGCGACTAAATCTAGTCCAGTTTAACCCCCAGAAGACACAAGTTTGCGTGTTAACCGCTAAAAAGAACCCCTTTGTCGTATCTCCTCAGTTTCAAGGCACTCCCCTTGTTGCCTCAGCCAGTATCGGAGTTCTCGACGTCTACATATCGAGTAACGTGCAGTTTCGTGGTCACTTGGAAGAGAAGGCCAAATTGGCCTCTATAAAGCTTGGCGTGCTCAGCAGAGTGGGACAGTATTTCATGCCGGTACACCGCCTGCAACTTTACAAGGTGCAGGTTCGGCCGCACATGGAATACTGTTCCCATCTCTGGGCTGGGGCTCCCCAGTACCAGCACCTTCCACTTGACCGCATCCAGTGCAGAGCGGCTCGAATCGTCGACGACCGAGTTCTTTCCGATCGGCTCGATTCACTGGCACTGCGAAGAGATGTTGCATCTCTTTGCATTTTCTTTCGCATATACCATGGAGAGTGCTCTGAGGAATTGTTCGGATTAATCCCAGCCGCCAAATTTCGTGAACGCACTACGCGGCAAACGTCCCGATACCATCCAATCCATCTGGATGCTTGGCGGTCCACCACTGTACGTTTCAAGAGGCGTTTTCTTCCGCGTACAACCTCTTTGTGGAATAGTTTACCACCAGCGATTTTTCCGGCCTTTGCACCTTCCATTTATGCCGAGGCATGGCACTAATACCTCTTGGCAAGGGACTGACTGACTGCGCTGACGTAGCGGTTTTGTCACATAACCGTTACGTCAGCGGTCGATGTGGTCGTTAATTTCCTACGCCTTATTATTTTTTTTATATTATTTTACCGTTTCTATATCGTTTTAATGTTTCTTTTTGTCAATAATTAAAAATTACGCAAATACGACTTACCGACGGCAACACAGCTATAAAATCTAAAAATTTTCAGGGACAGGCAGGCTACGCTTTAGCACGTAGCGATCATTCTCCTGTTCTCTAACCTCCATGGATAACTACATGGGGGTTAGATATCTATATACTATAAAAGTAGTCAGAGAATGTCATGTATAGTGATACGAACTTAGCGGTTTCGGCGCTAGATCTAACGCTTTCTAGGCTCTGACAATGCCCAACAAAAATTAGTAGCGCTCAACTTAGCACTTTTTAAATAATATTCCGCTTTTTTGAAATATAAACATTTAATGAAACGTTATTATTCAAAATAAATAAAACACATCATCCACAGCCTCATAAAATAAAAATACGAATTATTTGACAACATTCAAAGACTACAATATTAGGTATATACGGAAAACAACATTTTATCGACAATTTAACAATAAAAATATTATTTTGGACCCAGCACCATATCCAAGTTACAATTTAGAAAAATAATTGGAACATTTTTCTGACTTGGAAAAGAGCAATATACGTAAACAATGAGAAAATTTTACTGTATAATTAATAAAACAGTTCAAGAGAGATTGCCAAAGAATTTTCACATATTAAAAAAAAGAATATAATTAATGTCACTGAAACTTTAAAGACGAACGTTTTGGCATAAGTGCAGATTAGATAAATAAATATCTCAGACATGAATTGCGCAATATAATATTTCTGAGACATGGATACCATTGAGTTATACAACACTAGAGGAGCAAACCACATTACCGCGCGTCGAAAAAAGTGTAACCACTATCTAAACGCGACGATGTAGCTTTGAAACTAACAACAATTTGAAATAAACAAATATCTATCTCACTTACACAAGTTGCGAAAACAATATCATCGCTAAGATTAGATAAATATAGAAATTTTACCTAAAATACACAATAAAAATGAGTTTTTTTTAAGCTGCAGTTAATTGTTTTTATATTAAAAAAGTATATTTTATTTTAAAATCTTTATTGAGTGCCCTAAGAAGAAAAGGATGCAAAGCTTATCAGATGAATAGAAGTAAACATAATGATGAAATAAAACATATTTTATAAGTATTTTTATTGTAAATCAAACAATATAAAATAGGTAATAAAATATAATTAATGTAAAATTTGTACGAAATTATAATTAATATAAAATTTAGGTCATAAAATATATTTAATAGATAATTCATGAATAAACTAAAATAAGAATAATTAATTATTTTGTATGAAAGTACGTTTTACGTAGTTTTTATTATAATTTTTAAAATATTTAAAATTAGAGGTAACAAATTAACTTACTCCATTAATTATATAGTTTCCCATTAATGTAGGATAATCACAAATGCGGAAAAGTTGCATCATTGAACCTAAATGGCAATATTGAATAATTTTATTTAATTATTTGAGGTTTTTTTACGTTTATATGAAAACAAGAACTAAAAATTATGTGTTGAAAGTAATTCCGCTTGATTTATTACATTTTTGTGACCTTGAATAGCATTTTTCCACTACGCATTTACCCATTTTTTGTCGCGGCTCAACTCTGTCGGCGTCACATTGAACACTGATCTGACGTCATCTAGGCATATGGCTGTGGCCATATGTGCAGTGGCAAAGCTTTGGCGCGGTTATTACCGATCTAGTGTAATATATAAATTAATGATGGATACTGACAAATGACGCTATACAATATAGGACGGAAATTAAAGAATACCATGATGCTGGTGGTAACAATCCATTTCAAGAATCGGCAGAACTTGCGTTACGTGTTTTGTTTTTACCCTTCTCGAAAGTTGACATCGAAAGGATTTTTTTATTGTTTTTATGATTTATGGTTCATAAAAGATAGCTTGATCTCTGCGACAGCTGTCAGTAAAAATCACCCCTATGAAGTCCTGAATTTCTTAGTAGTACAGACAGTACCTGTCAATGTCATACTTTATGGGCATGCACTAATTAGGTCGGCATGCCCATAAAGTATGACATTGACAGGTACTGTCTGTACGTAGACAGAGAATCCTACTGTCTACGTGTCTGTACTACTAAGAAATTCAGGACTTCATAGGCGTGATTTTTACTGACAGCTGTCGCAGAGATCAAGCTATCTTTTACGAACCATAAATTATAAAAACAATAAAAAAATCCCCTTTTTTTAAATATCCAAAATCTAGCGTTTTTTAGAGTCAATTCAGCACGTTTTCTTCAAAGAATGTTGGCAACACTAGTCATGTATCATTTTGCTTTTAACCAATCTGCAATCTCGAGAACTTCTGCATCCTGATTCGGTAGAACTATGATTTTTATAGATTATAGTCAACCAAATCTAAGAAATACGTTTTGACGTTTCACATTAATCATTCTGCAATAACTTTGCACAAGCGTACTCACACGATTTAAAATAACCTTTTACGTAAATCCGAAGAATTATGAAGTTATCTATATTTCATTACAATGTGTATAGTTTTTTATCACTAATTTAAATTCGATTTTTTTAAACAAAGCAAAATATTTAAAAATAACCAGTATTAATTTTTTTACAATGACGTGTTTCAATTATATGTCGCTATGTATATTACCGTAGTGTTTGAATG
Organism: Parnassius apollo; assembly: GCA_907164705.1. Classification (NCBI taxonomy): domain Eukaryota; kingdom Metazoa; phylum Arthropoda; class Insecta; order Lepidoptera; family Papilionidae; genus Parnassius; species Parnassius apollo. Next base: position 5,069,321 of record CAJQZP010001146.1, on the reverse strand, counting down.
ATTAAAATTCATTGTTATGCGAATAATCGGCATAATATTCAAATAATCGGTAAAATATTAAAATAATCGAATCATTAATTTTTTTGTGTATTATTGTTTATTTTTTTATTTTCAAAATTCCTTAAATTACATGAATCATGAATAAAACAAGTTTATTTTTTACATTGCAAATTAAATTTGTGTAGGCAAAAAAACTCATAGGCAAGGCCGTGCCAAGATAACCACTACATAATTTAAATATCCCGCCATTTTGGTACCAGTTACTCGACTCCACAGAGTCAGTAATTCATTCTTAGAGCGATGTATAACGCTTTTACAACAAAATCGCATAAAATATACAAAATTTGACGTAAGTACACAAAGTTCAAAAACTTTATTAATCTAAGTTTCTATAAAAAGGGTTATTTTAATATTGAGGAATTTATGGATGATAATAAGCCCTTGGAAGGGTGATGATCGCTACCAAGCTATTTCTAATTTGGTTTGTGTTGTAACACGCATGATTGTAAGCAATTTTTTTAACTAGTCCCGTTGGTTTTCTTGCTGGTTCTTCCCAGGACAGAGGTCTTTTTTGCGAACCAATAGTAAATGAAAAAAGTGACTTTCAATGAGTATTACTCATAATCTATATTGAATAAAAACGTTTCTGTTTATGTTTCGAGAGCTTTCTGTGTGTAATTTTGTGATTTTGTGTATGTGTTCTTATTTTGTGACTCGGCTTTAATTTTTTGGACTGTTTCTTCTATATTCGTTGAAGCATGTGCCCACGTCACAAAAGATGATGGTGAATGGAAAAGTGGTAGAAAAACAAAACAAAATATTATGGATAGCTTTGAAAGAGACATTAATTTTGACTGCATTATTGAAAATCAAATAATAATTAATTTAAACAACGCAACAACAGCTCAAGTAGTTGTACTGAAAGTGATTGAATAAATTTATTTTTAATCTAGTTTCAATCTCAAATTTTTATAACTGTGCCTCTTGAGATAAGCAGTAACAACAAATACAAACAAACTGATAAATCTTGTGTTTTAAATTATCCGTTTTTAATTTATTGTCATATTATTCAAACCAAACTGCAAATGATTATCGACTCTAAATAATCGATATCGATTTTTTCAAGAATCGAATATTGTACGTTCCCATTTTTTGGTTGGCATGCTTGGTGCATTAAGTTTGACAACTGTCAAAAGGTATTTCTTAGATTTGGTTGACTATAAAATCTACCACAAATTATAAAGTTGTATGGAATCTACTAATTAGTAGTTAGTCTGTGATCATTTATCAATTTATCAGTTTATCCAGTTCAGTTTATATTATAAACAGTGTTTAATTTGATAGGTAGGTATTGCAATTGCAAAACTTTGGTGTAAACTGCAAATTATCCGTAATCAATGCCCTACATTTTGATTAGAGGTAATCTGGCATCGTATGGGCATAAAAACCCGTGGCGAGTATTGGTATCCGGCCTAAAAGGTAGTTGTTGACAAAGAATTGTTTGTGTTCTTTGAATCTATATTTAATTACTGAAATTTTTGATTAACATTGAACTTTGTGACTATAAATTAACGTTACGTGACTTGTTTAATGATTAAACATAACAAAATTATGACTACTCCTAGTTTTTTATATTTATATTATTATGTATTTGTGTATAGCTGGAGATATAGACCAATTAAAAAGGTTTGCTTGTGGCGGTTATTGCGACGATTCCACAATCGTTTATCTTCATCATCCTTGCGTCATACTCAGCGCCTTGGAAGTGAGTTATGCTGTTGCCATGTAGGGTGGGTTATAAACCGATAGACAATAATAAATTATTATGTCTTTACAGGTATTAGGTTATAAAGTTGTAGCCTCCAGTTCAACAGCTGTTAAACAAGATTATAATGAGTACATGTGGACTATGAGAAAAGAGTTTTCGGAACCAGAACCATCAATTATTGTGGAACAAGATAACATTACAAACTTCAGTAAAGAGGCTATGCATATAGGAAACTACCAACATTCAAACAAAGACGCTGAGGTTTAAGCTTGAATTATAATTACAATATTTTTTTATTCCTATTCAATGTTTATTATAATTATTTGATATAAGAACTATGGACACAAAAGGCAGTCAAAACCAATCTGCAAATAACTTGAGTACTATACCATCTGAAGATGGTGTTGTTTATATTGCGGTTAAAGGTTCTTTATATGCCAATGACAGCTTTGTGTTTGGTTTAGGACAAGAAGAAGTGAAAGCTTTAACTGCAAAGTTCCCTGGGTTAGGAGTGGATGTTGTCAATGGTGTCTCGATCAAAACACATGTTTTGGATACACTGAACTCCTTAGGCCAATTGGGCTACAGGATTATTTCAAGCACTGGTGAAACAGAAATTACTTGGACCTTACAGCGAGAAATTTAATTTATGACATCATATTATCTTTGTTGAATAGAAATCTTAGTTCTGTAAAAATGGACCAAAACACTAAATGTAACCATGAAAGCTGTTCTATAAAGAATATTAATACATCAGTATGCCAGACTCTTTCAGAAATGGACTGGGAAAGAGGAATATGGAACGCAGGTAATTAATAAGAACTTTCAAATTAATAGTTTTAAAGAGTCACTTATCTGCATGTGTGTAGTTAGTTGCTTAAAACTACTTGGTGAATGTTAATGTGGATTTTATCATCATTTACAGAAGTTTTTTGAGATAAGTTTTGTTCATAACACATCCTCTTTAGTTAAGGATAGAGAAGTGAATGAATGAAATGAATGTTAGCATAATTTGTAGTTTGTAGTGGGCTTTTTTTAACAATACCTTGTCTAAGATTGTATTTTGCATGTAGGTAGTGAGTGATATTAAAATTATGAACCAAGACTGCTTAAAATAGTTCAACAACAATATGGTATTACTGACAACCTCATGGAACAATATTGAGCATGTTGAGATATTTAGCCCTGTATGTTGCAAACTTCAGACCCCAACTGACCCATTCTTATCCTTTCACTCTCGCTAGGCAGGTATGCATTGGCCCTACCTATAAAAAAGAAGCCCCTGAGCCAGCTCCACATCTTATAGAAATGATTTCCTGTGATATAAGATGTTGATATAAACCCTCTCTGGCTACCCAGCGCTCCATTATTTTTGCTGCTTATGCAGTTATGTTTTTGTAATTTGTTGCTATTCATACCCAATCTGTTAGAGTTGATTCAACTTGGTATCTACAGAGTGCAGCTGCCATACTGTTGAAAATAGCTCAGATTTGTTTTAACTATTAAATGCCAGCTCTTGACTACTATCCCCCATGGTAAGTGGTGATGCAGCCATAGGAGCACTGACATAGCTTGAGATAAGGGTATTCACTTTTGCCTCAAAGACACACACAATTGGACAGAAACAGATGCTGTAAAATTATTCCACTCCTCTTGCTGTATGCAATATGAACTATGAAGCAAACCGTTTGATTCCAATGTGTGGTAAGTCATATATATATATGTATATATATATATATATATATATATATATATATATTATATATATATATTATATATATATATTTGTTAATGCATTATACTAATGGGTCTAAAGGATTTGAAGTCCATATACTCACTCTTGTAAGTCTTGTTACCTATGTTCTTAAACCACACATTATCAATTATATGTGGGAATAATTTTTACATAAAGAACAAACATTAATAAGATGTACAAATATACATTTTAACATTTTAGGTAGGATTGAAAAATGTTTTCTAAGATATATTATTCAGCACTAGGAGTGAGTGATACAAATGGTATATAGTTATTGAATCTATATATTGCTTCAATATCATATTTCCAATATCGGCCTAACCAAAAACTATATATCGGATGAAATACTATATTGCTTGTGCCTGATAGCCGATCGCGATTTGCGACAATATTGTATCGCAGTGGTTTCGAAATCCGAAGTCAAACCGTATATACAGTATCACAAATGAATACTGAGCAGACTCGATCGCCGCCGACAATCCAATCCAAGTAGAGATGCAGTGTGAGATTGATCAAACTGAAATAGCTATAATTAATAGATTCTAAACCTTAACTCTAATATTATACAAAGTCTGTTTGAAAGTTTCTCTTAGTATTTTGGCACGATTGTTTTATAAAATTTCAACTTTTAACCTTAATCTAAGGATAGTAATGATCGCAATGCAACTGTATGTTGTAGCACTCATTAAAATTTGGCCTGGAACTACAGAGCAAAGAAATTAGCAGTGAATATTTAAGTATTTTTGAAGAATTCTATTTTTAGTTTCACTAGGTAAAACAATCAAGTGAGCACATTTATTTGTTGTTGTTCCTTGGTTTAGAAAGTTCTGAAATTGATAATTTTTTTAGAGTTTATTTGTGTTATTCCGGTATAAAACAATTTAATTTTGTGACTCACATTATAAGTGTAATAAATAATAATTTGTGTATAAGTACCTATTTCGTATTATAGAGCAGCAAGTACATTTTAAACTTAAAAATTTCTCATTTATAATAATTTGGTGACTGAGAAAATAATTTGTGACTCATTTATAACTGTGTATTTATAATCTGTAGTTTAAATTTGTATGTAGTTACTGTATAGGTATTAACTTTTGTGAAATTAGAGTTTTAAAATGTCTCTCTTGTATAAAATACATAGTGCATACTCTAGTTTTCATAATGGTACCTAGTCACTCTTAAGTATCATACAGGGATATATATACTGTATGTACGTAGCAGAGTATTGAGTCAGTATCCACTTTGTCAAAAATCGTCGCGAAACCGTTATTGAAGTGACTGCATATACAGGATAATATCATCAATATTTACTTAGTTTCATAAAATATAGTGTTTCGAAATCCGATATCAAATATCAATATATTTTCGATATGATATTCAGAAATTACGATATTACCCATTCCTATTCAGCACTTTAGTTTCTTACAACAATAATTGCATAATATTCATACATTTCAATTAATTTTGACCCATTGATGATTTTGGCTGACATATAAGATATAACAATGACATATACTTTAACAAAATTTTATAATTTATTGTCACTCAATATTGACAGAATTATTATAAGAGTAGATAGCTAAAACATAAGAAATTTCATGACATCTATGAGACAAAATGAATCAATGAACACTTATCACACACAATTAATTTCAAGTCCATTGCTGAACAATTGCCTCACTCAGCGTTCATTATCACCAACTTCCTTTAAAGGAATGTTAATTATAGATATAGATATTTTACTTTTGTTATGCTGCTCAATATCTGGATACTGTATTTAAGCCCAGTTTATCGAACCTTTATGGGCGTTTTTCAAAAAAATTGTCGGTGACGTAATTAGAATTCCACATAAATGAGTTTTAACATTTAGCTTCAAAATGTAATTAAATTGATAAAATATAGTATGAGCAGTATGAAAATAGTATTTTTTTAAGAAAATAATAATGAATTTTGAAAATAATTACAATTTTAATTAAATTATGTTCTCAAGAAATTCCATTACGTTACTAATTTTAAAATAGTTTTCATGAAAACTAAAAGAAGTTCAGTATTTTTAACTTTATTTATGAAAAATAAACACAATCAGTCTTCTAAAAAATATTGATAATTCAGCATATTAGATCTAATCAAAAAATGTTTTAACAAAGATATTCCTTACGCTACTTTTGGGTACTTTGTACTATATTTTTTTCATCCTAGAACGTCAAATATGAGAAATATTCTTTCAAAAGTTTAATTATAACAAATTAAAAATTTATAATAAACTATATTGAACAAAAACAGTCGAATTTCTTTGAGATCTATTAATTAGTCTTAGAAAATAAATCACAGTAATAATAGGACAGTGACTTTAATGGAATTTGAAAATGACGTTTAGGAACTGTAAGGCAACGTCTATATGACTCTGAATTATGACAACAATCATGGTAACTTGTACTTATCGTATTAAACATAATATTACTAGTATGTCATTTAAGAGCGTTTACAACGTACGGCATTTCATACAAACTTTCAAGTCCTTGTTTTCGAAATGCATGAACCGATTTTAATGAAACTTCATACGCATAAGCAGGACACATAGCTCTAAAATGTTAGTAAAGAACATTTTCGAAATGTCTTATTTAGAACAAGATAATTGCAAATATCTGTTTCTATGGAAAATTTAAAATCGGTCGAATTTAGCTGTAACATTATTTTTCGAAAATGTTCTCATTAACTTTTTGGACCTATATATCCTGCTTATGCGTAGGAAGTTTCATTAAAATCGGTTCATTTATTTCGAAAAATAAAGACTTGAAAGTTTGTATGAAATGCCGTACGTTGTAAATGGTCTTAAACTGTAACAAAAAAGACTAAAAAAAAAGGTAAAAAAGTAAGTAAATTAAACAACACTTAAAAAAAACAATGCGAAAAAACACATTTGAGATCAATCAACACTATTCATCAGTCCCAAGACAAATCGAACAAATGTAGTCAAAAAAGGTTGTTCCGCTACATATCAGGCAAACCCAACTTTTACATGCATTACATTTTACCATTCTTTGTATAACAAAAGGCTGACGCTCCTTGCAAATAGAGCACAAAAAAGTCCTTGATGACTTAAATTCTTTTCCGTTATGTTTGTTGTCGTTCGATATATTTATTTTTCTCTTCTTAGAGGGCTGACATTCAAGAGATGCAAGATTCTCTTTGAGCTGTTTATTTTGGGTATTACCAAGAACGTGATCTGAAGCTGTCGTGCATGAACTTTCCAGGATTGGAATTATGCTATCAGATTTAGGTTCGACTAGTCTCTGATTATCGGTCAGAGAAGTTATCTCTATGAGTGGTCCAAAAATATTGTTGTCTTCTAGGGAATAAATTGGAGTTTCATCCATTTGACCCACATGGAAATCAAAATTTATGTTTTCTTCATTATCACTTTGGTATGTTTCTAAATCTTGGAGCATGATGTGATCAGGAATAGCCTCAATAGGGGAACTGCTTATCTGTCGGGTATTTTCTGGAAATTCATAATCAATTGCCGTATTCATTTTGTGGGGCGCAATGCTTAGGTTCGAATAACAAGGAGTAACGTTCATGTTGTCTTTTGACGTCCCAGGAACTATTAAGGCCTCAACACTCAATTCGGCAGTTTCTTTTGATGGTTTAACAAAATTATGTATTTTGGGACAGTAGCAACTGCACAAACCTCGATATTCCCCACAAAAACAACTCAGTTGCCGATATTTAATCTGGTTACATTGTGTAGATAATATTTGATGCACTTGCATTGCACCAGGAACAGCTTGAATGCCGTTGGGAACAAGTTGGTTCATGTTTTCAATATCTTGATTACTTATGTAAAAGCACTTTACTGTCTTCATGCTGTTCTCTAAAATTTGAAATGCTTCAGTGGCGTTAGTAATATCATGACCATAAGAAATCCTTTTATCCAATTGTCTCTTAACGGCACCCCCAATCCCATCTGCCATACTTTTGCCATGACCTGCCTCCGAAAATGACCATGTTGAATATGATAGTTTCAATTTTAGGGTGAATAAACTCAAAAGATAAAAGTTCTTTTTTTGACGATACTGGCTGCTTGGGCCGTCTGAAAAAAAGTGTATAACTTTGATATGAGGGTTCATTTCTTTTGCAAGTTTGATAACTGGTATCAAGTGTGCCCAGATGGCATTCGGCTCATGGCAATTGTTATCTGAAACAGATACAAATGATTGGGATAGATTTTTCCAAAAAATTACACCACAATGTAAAGTGATCGTGTTTTTGGAGGCACCAAAGTGCATTGATTGGACTTCTTCACTATATTTACATTCAAAATTCTCCGAAAAGTCACATAAAATGAGTATCTCGTCATCTTTCATGTTCTTGATACAATTTCTGTATTGACGTTGTTGTTCAATCCAGTTATAGAAATGAGTTTTAAACGCCGGTAGCTCGTTCTGAAAGTTGGTGATGATATCAAGTACAGTTCCTTTTACTAGTTGTTTAGTAGTCTTTTTAGTTGTATATACTTTGCCAGATTTTTCATATTCATGGTTTACCCTAGCCCATTTGAACCATGATATAGCAGAATCGAGTTTTTGTTCATCATATGAAATACTCTTACAATCTTTACATTTATTGTACATGCAGTCATAACGCGTAATATCACATGCAACGATGTTCAAGAGCTCCTTTATATTCTTGTAAGTTATGACACCTTTACATTTCAGTGCATTAAACATGTACTCAAAGTTACTGTGCTTAATACATAAGCAGGTTTCTCTATTATTGATACTTGGAGACAGTACATAATAAGGCTTGTAAAAGGTGGTGAAGCCGCATAACCCACCGTCTTTTTTATAAATTTCGTATACGTTTTTTAGTGTGTCGACTAAGTATCTTATTTGTGCTTTTTGTTTGTCTTTGGGCCTGGTTTCCTTCTTACCAGCTGTGCTTTTACTTATGTCGTCTCTCAAATAAAAAAGTTCTATTTCTTCCTGAGTCTTCTTATTTATTGGTCGTTGTACATTAATCCTTTTCCTGATTCTTCCTTTAAGACCTAAAATCTTACTTTCAGGTGCTTTTTCCAATATTTGCGCCTGTTTCTTAATCACGCTTTTAAGTAATTGTTTTTCTTTATTTTTCTTACAATTCCTGTACGTACTACGAATTGATATTTCCATTATTTCTTGTCAATTTATCGTTTTCTGTGTTCAATAAATCAAATTCGGTTTCATGTTTTTTTTCATTCGGTATAATTTCTTTCTCAGAGTCTGTATTGTTGTATTATATTGACGAATCATCTTTAAAGCCTTTTTATAGTTATTTAACAATTTTCGGTACCTAATTTTCAATGAATGTGAAGCTGAAGTACTGGATGCGTCACGTGATTGCCCTGATTGTGGATTCGGTTGAGTGTTTTTGTTTTTTTTTTGTTTTTGTTTTTGTTCTCTCCAGAGTTTTCTTTTTTCTATTTTCTCGTCCTCAGTGAGCTCTTTAATCTTCTTTTGGTGTTTTTTTTGTCTTCGTAATTCCTTCTTCTTAAATTCTTCATATTTTTCCGGGTTTTGTTTGATTTTTTCTCGGTACCGTTTTGACTTTTCTGCAGCCGTCAAGGGTATATTTAAGCCTAAAAACGATAGTGAGTTGATCATAATGTACCCCGTACGAAAAATCTCAAATTTTTGTCAAAAAATTTATATAGACTTACAAAAAGCGTTGCGTGAAATAATTGTCAAAATAAATGTGTATCACATATATTTTGACGATCAATTCACGCAAAAAAAAAAAAAAAAAGATTTTCATTCAGGATACCATTAAAATTGAACACTAAATGCAGCCATTTCAACAATATAACGTAATAACTATCGTTATTTTACTGTTATTTTTCTAATGTTATCCTGAATGGAGTGTTTTGAGCAGAAATACCTACTCGAAAAATCTTGTTTGATTTACACACGAAATTAAGTAATAAGCAATTCATTTAAAAAATTCGAGGCATTTCATAATTATTTTATTCATACTTATTTATTTAGACTTTAGAACACTAATTAAAACGATGACTTTATGAACCGACCTTTAGGATTCCATTACGTCACTTTTGAGTTCCATTCATGCGATAGTAGCGTTAATGGAGGTAACGTATACGATGCGAATAAAATTTTCAAATGAATTTACTAATTAGTTATCAAACTTTTGTTCAATATAACTTAACATTTCAAATAACAATAAATTAACATGTTTAATAGAAAATAGAATGAAATACACATGAATACGTTACCTGGAGAAAAGCAGTATCGTTTGTGGAAATATTTTTTTCACATGAGTCGAGACAACCACTTTGAGTACGTTTTGTTGGCGAACTGGCTGTCAAAAATTAAATATGGCAGCCACCATAGACTAATAATGTTGCTATATTTGGGAAAATGTATTGAATTGGTAGTATTTTTTGTTGGAAGTCGTTGAAAATGCGGTCACGTAGGCGGAAATTCCATCATACGCTATTTTGCAGGACAACCCAAAATCTGGTATTTTAAAATAATTTTCAACCGTAACAGGTACATTTTAAGGTTTAAAATTGAAGTTACGGTCATAAGTGACCAGTCAAACGCAAAGCGTTTGAATAATAATATAACACGACCAAATTATGTGACTCTGAACTTGACAATACCAAAACATCGACCTCATTTTACTTATTTTGATTTTATTTTTGATTTATAACAGATTCAGACCTTATTTTTACTACTATATGTTACTTTATTGTTAAAATAAATGATATGTAATAAAAAATTTTGTAAAATTTAATAATTGATTCTGAAAGTGGTCGGACACTAACTTTTTTCAAGGTACAATTTTTTTGGAAAACGCCCTTATACCAATATAAATGGAGGTCTATCCTAAAGGATTGAAGATTTATCAAAAAAAAAAAGAAAAAGAATATATTTTTAGAATAGACAAACTAGCTTTTTTTATAGAAGAGGGGACAAACGAGCATGCGGCTCACCTGATGCCCATGATCAACCGCAACACCAGGGGAATTGCAGGTGCGTTGCCGGCCCTTTAGAAAGGAGTAAGCTCTTTTTTTAAAGGTCCCCAGGTCGTCGTCAGTTTACAGTCTACTGGATGGTAAGTGGATGCTAATATCCACAGACATCTACATCTATCCTCGATTAAGAATCAAAATGCAGATGTGTACTCACTTCTGAGGACTAAAATTCACTGCTTTGTTTCCAGTGAAAAGGGTCTCCAGTTCTCTACTCTCACCGTACAAAACACAGCAGCATTAAGTTGCTATTTTTGTGCAAGTGTAGTCCTTCCCCGGTTGAACCAATATTTCATAGTAGAGATATCTCTGAAGCAGAAGTGGGAAGTCATTTGGAGCTGAGGGTTTGTTGATTTGTCACTCCATCCACTCATACAATGTGCATCGACTTCTGGATATTGTTGAAATATATATCTTCTGGCATAACAAATTTGTATCCAAGTCCCATCTACTATAAAATTTTCAACTATTAAAATTATTGGAAATTTCCAGCCTTTTCTGGTGATGAAGAAAAAGTTAAAATATTAATCAAAAAAGCGAGGAATGCTAAAGAAATTGTAAATTGCCCAGACAATGCAGGCTACACTCCACTTCATTATGCAGCTCGTAGTGGTCACGTTAATATATGTAATATACTGTTACAAAATGGTGCAGATATTAATGCTGAAACTAGAAGTGGCAAAGCAACTCCTCTACATAAAGCTGCTGCAGCTGGTATTATTATTGAGTATTCATTTCTTTCTTATAGCAAAAAATTTAGTTTAAGCACAATTTATAATGTTCCATAACAGTCTACAACTGGACATTCCTGTTATAAAGTGTAACGGCTAATACGAGATCTCTCGAACCTTTCACACTGCTCTTGCATACTTTTTATCAGTAATTTTTAAAGTCCAGCCAGCGATGTAACTACCGATTTTCATCATTTCTGTAAGTGTCAAGAGGGAATAGACCTAGAAAATCTTGTGGCTTCCAACAGAGAGTGGTTTAAAGTATTTATATCAGATATAAAAACCCAACAACATAGTCCGAAGTGCTACATATATGGCACATTAATAAAAACTAACATTCCCATATGATTATTTGAAATATAGATTTCTCAATTACAAAATTAACTACATTTTAATCATAGTTAAGAACAGGAATGAGTTAAGTTTAAGATGACGACTCCGTGGCGCAGTGGCTTAGTAATGAATGGCTGCACTGGGGGTCGGGTTCGAATCCCGCACGGAACAAGTATTTGTATGGCCTGTAAATAATTGTTCCGAGTCTGGATGTTTGTCCTTGTGCAATTTATGTATGTAAACTGCCTCCACGATGCAGGAGAAAATCATAGTGTAGAGGTAACGTTTTAAAAAAAAGAAAAATACATAATTTTTTATTGAAGTAAGTGTGACTAATTAACATATAGTCCACCTGAATGTAAGTGGTAGCAGTGCCATCCGTTTTATTTACCTGATTCAGAATCACTATGAAGATGAAAATTGCTCAGGACTGCATTTAGTGTCATCCCTCGGGGATGACATGTACAACAGTGAACATATGTGATATCACCCTTTAGGACTAATTTGAAATGCCTTGTTATCCGTAAAATGGTTATCTGGTTCTCGTCACTTCCCATATGAAACACTATTGTATTTTACACTGGTATTCTGTATTAATGTAGTCTTTAACCAGTCAAAGTATGAATATATACATATTAAATGAATATAATATATTATATCAAAATTCATGCTGCAGTTAAGCTCTACCATGTAACATAATATTGATAAGTACATTTTCAGTGGTAGCTCAGGGGCTAAACGCTCACTATAAATTTTACAGTATTCGAACAACCCGGGCTCAATCCCTGTCGGCACCAATGAAATTGTTAATTGCAATTTTAAGTGCTGATTTACCACATGCTCTGCGGTGAAAGAAAACATCGTAGGATAACCTGCGTGTCTAGAGAAATAAGACAAAAAATAATTCGAAAGACATGTGAAGTTTGCCAACAAGCAGGATGGGACAGGACACTTCCTTTCACTAAAACCCTCTCAGAAATGAGAGGGGGTCTGTGCCCAGTTGTGGGACGTATATAAGCTGCATGTTAAACGCCATCTCAGAAAATGATTTTTCTTAAAAAAAATTCTTTTGTAATTGACGTATTTTATCAAGATATGTTGGTACTGAAAATGTATCTTCGTGGGGTTCCGTAAATGTAAGAAAAAAACCGCTGTAGGGTACCGGTGACCCCCACGGTGCTCTGAAGTGATAAGACCATTTTTCGTTACGACGGCACCACGCCGGGCACCGCGTCGCTCAACCACCCCCTCAGTACTGTGCTAGCACTTGTGAAACAGCACTTGTCTTGGATGAATTCATCGGAGTCAAGTTTGTAATTGTGACATTCAGAATATTATAAACATTACATTACAATAAATACTTGAAAATAGATATGTTTGACAGTTCAGATTACCAAAAAATACAGTTAGACATGGAAGAGTTTAAGTGCACATAGGAGGACTTGCGTGAAAAAGCATTACTCGAGACTAGCGTTGTTCGGCAGACAGTCTCATGTATTATGTTCAGGTGACCGAAATAATGAATCAGATCACAGTTATCAGATTCAAAGGAAGAAAAGTTGCACATTCCGAAAAAACAAAGACTTAATCATCCCAAGCGACTCTGAAAGTGAATCTGATTTGATTCAAAATTATGTGACAACCATTATTACTGCTTCAGACCGTATTTACAAGAAATGGTCACACCCTAGGCACCTGCAACCATCTATTATGCCTTTTACTGAAATTTCAGGTATGAATACAGAATTTTCTACTTTATTTAAAAAAGCAGACCCAGGAGTGCTTTACAATTTTTAGTTAATGATGAAGTTTTCGATATGATTGCAGAACAGATCAACTTATTTGTGTTACAATACAGGGAATCGAGAAATAACAAACCTTCATTAAGATCTCATCCTCGGAAGCCAACTGACAGATATGGAATTAAACATTTCTTTAGCCTTAGCTTTAATATGGGACTGGAGCAAAGATAAAATCATAGACGTTTCCATGTAGCATTATGAGCCGAAATAGATTCAAAATAATCCTGTAGTACCTACATTTTAGTGATAATGAAACTGCAAATTAATCTGATTGAATCTCTAAGATAAAGGTGACTATAGATATAGTCAAAACTACATTTCAAAAATATATTCACCAAAAGAAGATCTTTGCGTAAATGAAAGCCAGGTACCATTAAGGCGGCGTATTGTTTTAGGCAATATAATAAAAGTAAACGTCATAAATATGGTTTAAAGATATTTAAACTATGCACTATCCTGGGGTATATCTGTAAATTGGCATTGTACAGCGGTAAAAATATCGATAATGATAATTAGGTCGGACACGCAATCAAAAAGCCTAACTGTTTCCGGCTTTATCCGGACGTCTGGCAACACTAGCGTTGATGGATGTTGAATGTAGGCGTGGCCATGACTTAACGCGTTAATTTGACAATGGTATTAACAATGCCGTTTGGCGATAACTCGAGTGGCGGTACATCAGAGATTAACGCACGAAATGTTGCGTTAAAGCGACCACACTACGTTTGTCTCACTGTGCACGATGAGCGCAACGGGGTCGCGCGTATGGCTATGATGGAACGAAATAATAAAAAGTTATTACTTTGCGTGACTCCTATAAATTAAAAACAATGAAAATATAAAAATAGTACCGTCACTGAGATCCTTTACACACCTTCAGATTGCACCATCAAAAAGATGAGATCATAACTTTCACCTAGGTCTTTATGAGCTCTTTCAAATGAGGTCAAACACGATCGTCCTATCTAGTGCCGTCACTGAGATCCTATATCCATCTTCAGATTGCACCATCAGAAAGGTGCGATCATAACTGTCACCTAGGTCTTTATGAGCCCTTTCAAATGAGGTCAACCACGATCATCCTATCTAGTGCCGTCACTGAGATCCTATACTCAACTTCGGATTGCACCATTAGAAAGATGAGATCATAACAGTCACCTAGATCTTTATGAGCCCTTTTAAATGAAGTCAATCACGATCATCCTATCTAGTGCCGTCACTGAGATCCTATACTCAACTTCGGATTGCACCATTAGAAAGATGAGATCATAACAGTCAAATAGATCTTTATGAGCCCTTTCAAATGAAGTCAACCACGATCATCCTATTTAGTGCCGTCACTGAGATCCTATATCCATCTTCAGATTGCACCATCAGAAAGGTGCGATCATAACTGTCACCTAGGTCTTCATGAGCCCTTTCAAATGAGGTCAACCACGATCGTCCTATCTAGTGCCGTCACTGAGATCCTATACTTACCTTCGGAGTCAACCATCATCAGGTAGGTGAGATCATCACAGGCACCTTGGTATTTAAATGAGTCTGAAAAAGATGATTCTACGTAGTGGCATAACTAAGATCCTTTACCCAGATATTGAGTCCGCCATCAGGAATGTGAGATTAACACAGTTACTTGGGTCTTTATGAACCCTTTCAAATGAGTCCAAACACAGTGGTTTTATGTAGTGCCGTCACTGAGAACTTTTAAACCCACCATCGGGGTCCACCATCAAAGTCATCTAAGTCTTCATGAAACTTTGAAAATGAGTTGAAAAAAACACGATGGTTCTACGTAGCATCACTAAGATCCTTTACCCATCTTCTGAGTCAACCATAAGGAAGTTGACATCATCACAGTCACCTTAGTTTTCATCCTCCGTCAAACGAAATTCTCAAGTATATAAAATAATGATAAATCTAAACAGCATAGAAATAATGTAAATAACTACTAAGAAAGTAGGTACTTATCAGTAATTAAAACTAATTGAAGCCAGCGGATTACGGTGCGCCCGGAAAACTCCGTGAAGTGCCATCAGTTAAAAATTTAAGGATTTCACACTCACGATCAGTTTTTGGATGTAGGTCAGTTGGACAGCAGTTTCAACTGACAGCGCGCCTGAAAAAATCCGTGGGTTGTCGTCAGTTGAAAATTTCAACTTAAGATTCCACACTCACAGTCAGTTTTTGGATGTACGTCAGTTCAACTGACGTTCATTTTAACTGACTGTGTGTGGGGACCATGTCACTTAGCCCGTTATGTGCCTTTATAAAGGCCGCTCCTATCGTGGGGTTAGGTGTTGTGAGAAAACAAATTGAATCCTTTGATATTAGTTGGTAGTAGGTGTAGGTCGAGGTGTTATGCAATATTTTAATAATTTCCTGATAATAAGAACATTATTGTTGAATGTGAGCAATGTTAATATGCAACATCGAGAAAAATTAAGATTATAACAACGTGAACGTCTTTGAAACTCAGATAACTTAACTAGTTTCCATTTTAACCGACTACAAGAGAAGGAGAAGGTCCTCAATTCGACTGTATTTTTTTTTATGTGTTGCCTCAGAACTTTTTTCTAGGTGAACCGATTTTTAATGATTCTTTTGTATTTAAAAGCTGGTGCTTCTCATGTAGTCCCATATAAATCTGATCAAGATTTGACCAGTAGTTTTGGAGTTATCTTTAATAATGTGTTTAATTGACTTGACTACATTGATGATATTCTCATTTTATTTATATTAAAGTTGGTTGTACAAAATTTTTTATTACACCACTTGCCTGTTTCACATTTTTTGCTATTTACAATCATGCGAGACGCGACGGAATTATTAATGAGTGGCAATGACAAGTGCTGCTATTTTCAATCTCTTTCTTTTATCGACCAATTGGTAAACTAATAACCAGTATAATAGGCTGGTCTTGCATTAGTGGGCAGTCACTAGTATTAGGAGGTCTACTTACACTGACCGTTTTTTAAGGTCATTGGCACTTATACGCGAAATAATCGAAAACTGCGAAGCTGTGGTCGGGGCGCCAATCAAATAATAAATCTGTAATTATGGAGCCAGTAACTAGGTACCTAATTACCTAGACCTACCTATAAATAATAATATATTACCCTTCGGTATCCTTATGAAAAGTCGACATTCATTTTGTTATTTAAGCACCCGTATGCTATGCAGTACTTTTGGCTTTTTGAGAGGCCATACTTGAATAAAAACTCAAAAATAAATATCAAAAGTGCGCGCGTGAAAATCTCACAAAATTAGCGCGTTGCAGGAGGCTGTGCAGCGTAGGTATATTTTATGCCTAAAGCGCGGAGTGACAGGCCTGATTTCTTTAAAAAGTCGTATAATTACAGTGCGCAGGTTCATTCTAAAAGGGTTTTAGAGTAGAAAAATATGTCTCAGTAGTATTTATTTACATGATTTCGTAGCCCAGTCTCTAGGGTTCTGTCTAAGCTACTAAGCTTTTACTGTAGGTGTATCTGGCCTTTACTTTTTAATACAATGTCTTAATTTATATCAAGACCAAACAGCTCTCTTTCAAACTCATTTTTATAAATATTCGTGAAATAGTAGCTTAATGCTGCTGTATTTCGTACGGTGAGTGTAGAGAACCAGAGACCCTTTTTACTGGAAACGAGGCATTCCATCTTAGTCCTCACGGGTGACAACGCATCTGCATTTTGATTCATAATCGAGGATAGATGTAGATGTCTGGACCGCAGCAACCACTTACCATCAAGTGGACTGTATGCGCGTTTGTCACCCTATCCTATAAAAAAAAAATTCGTACTACATACCTGTGGCACTCGGAAATAGTGTTTTTTTATCATGAAGAATTTTCAAAATCTGATCACCATTCAAAATCATCAAGAAATACCGACTACAACCTTCTTCATTGTCTTCATTATCATAACAGCCCATCATAAGTGTACTGCTAAACGTGTAACCCCAAGGTTGCTTACTATTATAACATTAGTGTAGATTATTCCATGGGAGCGTACAATCAACCTGCATCAATTTCCTCATTAATTCTGACAAGAGAAGATACTATAAAATAATAATTTTAAGTTAAATCAGAATGGACAAACATATAACATGAAAAAGAATGTAACTATTTCATTGTATGAATTTCAGGCAAAGCCACAACACTAAAATTCCTCATTCAATCTGGAGCTTGTGTTGACAAACAAGATATTGACGGTCAGACGGTACTCCACAAAGCAATCCAAAACAAAAGGTTTGATTTAGTGAGTATATTGACTGATGCTTGTCCCTCAATTGATACTGTAAGAGATTACAAAGGCAATCTGGCAACTGATTAAATAGAACACTAGTAAATATCAATAGAAAAAGAAGTATTTTTAGATTGTAAAACATACTACTAAAATTAGTCATGTGCAAGTCTGGGATGCTGTAGTACCTCTCTTATGCTGATTTGTCATTACAGAAATGGCGTTGTGGGAGACGATTTCAGTTTCACAATTTCAAGTTACCATATTGTCACATAGACATATTATGGTCATTTTAAAACTGGATTACTAGCTTCATGTTAAATATACTATTTAATACAATATTGAAGCGTTATTCTTTATATCAAACAAAAATTTAATTTACAGAAGATAGATTAATGGAAGAAAAATAATTTTTCTCCTACCTACAGAGTTCATACTATTTTTTTACGGTAATTGTAGGTATGGGTAAAAATGGAACATCTTTTTATAACAGGTTTTCCGAGTATTGTTAAAAGCTGTAAATCGTAATCCTTATTTCTTTTATATTTAAGTACAAACTATGAAATTTATTGAATTCCGAAATCCCTTTTGCATAATCTGCTATTTTAAACTTTAAAATTATGAAAACACAAGTGAACTCTATGCTTTTGCAAAACGGAACCTTTATTTTCATATTTAAAATAATTGATGCTTGTTTAAAAAAAATTAGAGTGATTTAATTTCTCATAAAGAAGTAATTTATATTCATTACATACATATCCATTAATATATATTAGTATGTAGTATATGTACCAGTTTTTATTTATAGATAATTTGAAAATATAAATGTTATTTCTACTGAATTAGTGACAGGTATATTTTGAAATTATCAACTTTTGTATTATCTTTAAGTAGGTATAATGCAATAATAAATTAATAATTAGTATAACAACATACTTAGCAAGATAATTTTAATTTTGCTTGTGATTTTTTATTTAATTTTATATGTTACCAAAGACAAGAGTTTTCTATTGTATATCATGTAACCATTGTTATAAAATATATAATTTTATTATTTTTAAGTTTAGGTTCTTTTTTTACAAAAAACGTTAGGAACATTTATAAATAGATAGATAATAGTTTCAGGCTTAAAGTAAAAGTCTTGGTTCAGAGATAAAGATGTATTTTTGAATTAATACAATTTGATTGAATGTTAATGATGTCTCAATATAATATTTGTAGATCTAACAAATTAGATACCTCTGTACTAATATACTATAGAAGAGTAACATTATTATTTTAATAAAATAAAAATATCACTAAGATTAGATTTTCATTCTCATAGTTTTATATTTTCACTAATGTACACATTTGTACTAAATATACTGTGTAACTTGATGTATTTGATCTTTTATTAAAAATCTAAAGTATATGTACTAGATTTTTATTTGCATAAACTACATTAATAACACAATTACAACGTGCGATATTACGTTTTTTCCTGTCTATTAAAATATTCTAATATCTACTGACTAAATGATTTAACTGTTATTCCAAAATAACAGTGACTTTGTGTGTGTTTATTCCATTACAATAAGTAATAATTACTGCCTGCTCAATTATTAATGATTAATTATGTAAGCACAACATTCATCATCCATCATAAGAAATCTCTTTAAACTCTTTGGCAATGGTAATCTAGATATATAAGCAACTAAGTTTGCATTACATGTGCGTCGAATTTTAATCCTACAAAGGTCTGAAAGACTCAAAGGTTCCTTACAAGCTTTTAATAACCAATTTGCTGTGCTTCTGAAAGTAGGTGGAACGTCACTTGGATCTTGGATGGATATATAATGTCCAGCTTTTATTAGCATGGAAGCTAAATGGTGGGACTCTCTTCTACTTGCTATTGACAAATTATCCAAACCGCAAGAATGAAGGTCACAAGCATTTACATCAGCTCCATATCTTATAAGCGCAACTGCAGCATAATCTCTGAAAAGTCATACATACTTAAAAGTAAGCACTGCAATAAACAATAATTTTAATGATACTAGTAAAATTAATATATTATTTACTTTTGCAAAAGTAGTGCCCGATTAAGGGCTGTATCACCGGTGAGTGCAGTAGTATTCATGTCTATATGATATTGTGATAAACAATTAAGCAACTCTTCAAATTCTTTAGGACATTCAATGCTTTCAACAGCAATATGAAGTGCATTTGCCCCGGTTATACTGTTAGTACAGTTAACATTTGCTCCTGAAATTAAATAAAAAAAACTTAGCAAAAGCTAAAAATAGATACCTTGTTAGGTTAAATAAATTATTTAGTTTATCTGAATACCTCTGCGTAGTAAAATACTTGCTACATTGGGCTGAGAAAGTCGAGCTGCCAACAACAGAGGTGTGTCACCATTATCATTATGTAAATTGATCCCACCTCCTAAGCTTGTTAACATCCTCACAATTTCCTCCTAAACATAATATTTATTTTATTATTATGATACAATGATTTTTAAAATTGCATTTATTAAAAAGGAAATTATAATGCAAATATTACCTGTCGCTGAATAATGGCATTGTGTAAAAGTCTATGTGAATGAGTTATACGGGCGCCAGACTTGAGTAACACTTCTACTACAGCTGTATATCTTTGCCAAACTGCTTCACACAAAGGGGTGTATCCTTAAAAAAAAATGACAATTCTAAATTATGAGTATGGAACTCAGTTGCAGGAATGTACAATTTTTTTATAACAAAAGATCAGGTTTATAAGTAATTTAGGAATGGTGCTGTGCATGAAATATACCAACATAATAAGTTTTACTATTAAAATAGTAAAAACAAACAATGCAAAATTACAATATGTTTTATTTTTATAATATTGTTACGAGCTTAGGGTTCGTGATATATAAAAAAATAAAGACTGCCGATTGAATTACCAAAATTTACACTTTTATTACCGAACACCAATGAAACCTTAAAATACACTAATAATTAATCACACTGATTCACTTCGTATTGAATTTGGCGAGACAAGCAAAGCTTTCGCTCCGAAGCTTCGCTTGTATCGCCAAATTCAATACTGCCCCGATCGCGTATTGCAGCGCCTTTAAATACACCTTTTTACCGAAACATCCAGAATATTCAAGTAAATACGCCCGCCAACCGACCACGCGCCGAAAGTTCGAGTGTAGGGCTTCTAGAAAGCTTAGTTCTTCAATTCGATACTAGATGGCGCTGTCGGTTGAAAGATTAGTCATGTTATTTTCTGGAAAGCTCTCCTCGCTCTGTTACCCGACACTAGATGGCGCTTGCAACCACACTAATGAACCTTCGTAGAACCCTTTGTTGTTCATTTTGCGGTCATACCGGGTTTTCATCTTTTCGGACATTTGCTGGCCCGATTGTCTGACGTGTTCATAAATGTCATTCATTTTGTTCCGAAGTCATTTGCATAATCGGTTATACTGCATGGGGCATCAGGTGGTATCCCGGTGATCAGGTCTGCAGGCAGCCGTAATTCTCTTCAAAAGTTTGCGAAAGCTGGTGTCACTGATGTACTTTCGTGAACAGCGCTTCGATATGACCACAAAAACGGTTGTATTTGTTGTCATATCGATTTCACTCTCCGGAAACGGCCCCGCCACGTCAATGGCTATTCTCTCCCATGGTGCACCAACATTGTACAACTTCAATGCACCTCTACTACGGGTCTGAGGTCTCTTTACAGCCGCACAACTTGTACTTTTGCGACACCAGTCCTCGACATCGTTTCCACAGTGGATCCTGTAAAACCGTTCTCGGATCTTCAGTAGAGTTCGTTTAACTCCCAGATGGCCTCCTGAACAATCATTATGGTACAGCTGTAGAACATCCGGTACTCTAGCTTTAGGGACGACCATTTGCAAATGACAGCTGTCTCCCCGAACATTTTCCCATTTACGGCACAGAACTTCATCCTGAAGCAGCAAGCTGTGCCATTGGGCCCAATAGCTTTTAGTGGTCGAACTCATCGCTGAGACGTCGCTCCACCTGGGATTGGTAGCACTGGCCTTCATCCATTCCAGAATCGGCTTGATATCCGGATCTTCCTGCTGTGCATGTAGTAAGCTTTCCTTCCACTCGTTGCTCAGGTGGTCTGTCCTGAGCATCCTCACGGATACCACTCCCTTACTTTCTTGCCTAGTACAATGGTTGCAATCTTCAGGACAAGGTCTTCTTGACAACGCATCTGGGTTGCCGTGAGATTTCCCGCTGCGATGTTCGATTTCAAAGTCGTATTCCTGCAGTAGTTCAATCCACCTCGCAACTTGTCCTTCTGGATTTTTAAATTGTAATAGCCATTATAGTGCAGCATGGTCAGTTCGTAAGAGAAATTTCCGCCCCAGAAGATATTTGCTAAAATGCTGCAACGACTTTACCACAGCTAGCAATTCGCGTCTTGTGACACAATAGTTCCTTTCCGGTTTTGACAACGACTTGCTGAAGTACGCTATCACAACCTCTCGATCACCGTTCCGTTGAGACAACACACCGCCGAGTCCTGTATCACTTGCGTCTGTGTCAACTATAAATTCTTGGCTTGCATCAGGGTATCCCAAAATAGGTGTTTTGCACAGACCGTCCTTGAGCTCCTGGAATGCGATATTGCAACTTTCATCCCAGCAGAAATGTCGCTTCTCCTCGGTTAGCTTATGCAGAGGTTTGGCTATATCTGCAAAGTTCTTCACAAATCGCCGGTAATAGGAGCACAAACCCAAAAATGCTCTAACCTGCGTCTTGTCTTTTGGAACCGGCCAATCCTTGACAGCGGCGAGTTTTTCTGGATCCGTGCGGATACCTTCTTCCGATACTACATACCCCAAAAAGTTGACTTACCGTTTGAATAGTGAACATTTCTTCGGACTCAACTTGAGGTTGGCACTCTGAATCTTCATGAGCACGCGTTCCAGGTTTTGAAGGTGTTCCTCAAACGTACGGCCTACGATGATGATGTCATCCAAGTAGACCAGACAGGCATCGCCAATTAGCCCGGTAAGTACAAGCTCCATCAGCCTTTCAAACGTTGCTGGAGCATTGCACAACCCAAACGGCATTACTTTAAATTGCCACAGACCCTTTCCCGTCGAGAACGCAGTTTTCTCCTTGTCCTTAGGGTCAATTTCAACTTGCCAGTAGCTACTTTTTAGATCCAGCGTGCCAAACCACTTTACTCCTGTAAGCATGTCC
Source organism: Parnassius apollo (assembly GCA_907164705.1). Taxonomy (NCBI): domain Eukaryota; kingdom Metazoa; phylum Arthropoda; class Insecta; order Lepidoptera; family Papilionidae; genus Parnassius; species Parnassius apollo. The sequence continues at coordinate 5,046,447 of CAJQZP010001146.1, read as the reverse complement.
AGCGTGTCATCAATTCTTGGCAAGGGATAGCTGTCCCTCTTCGTACCGTCGTTCAGATGGCGGTAGTCAACACAAAACCGCATGCTGCCATCCTTCTTTACCAGCACCACGGGTGAACACCATGGACTAGAGGAAGGTTCAATAACACCGTCCTTCACCATTCCTTCAATCATGGTTTCCAATTCCTTTTCACGTGCTACCGGCAATTTTCTTGGCCGCTCTCTCAATGTCATGTCTGTTCTATGTCAGCATCGTTTGATGAGAATACATCGGCGTAAGTGAGTAACAACTTCTTCGCCTTGACCATTTCGGTCGGGGAGAAAATGCTGCGACAGTCTTCCAAAAGTGTGGTCACTCTCGTTTGTGCATCCTTGCTGGGGGTCTCACTCGATAGATATTGGCACCGACGTAACCAATCCACTTCCTCACAAGTACCAACCAGCGTGCCTTTTTCTATAATCTGTTCCCGGTCACAAAGGTTCAGCACACGTACTCCTGAGATGTCAGTGGTTCTGACCAAGGTCCGAGCTACTTTCCATGGAAGGTCATTGTTTACCCTTTCCACAAGTACACAACGGTGAGCTTGCCCAGCGTTACGAGGAAGACTAACCGGAACAATCGTTTCCGATCTCGGCGGAAGAACAATATTCTTAATGGTGTACACGTTCCCTGGTAACGCACCTTCCATAAAAAGTTCCTCCTGTCCACATTTCAAAACACCTTGCTTAACGTCGATCTCACAACAGTTATTCCTCATAAAGTCTAGGCCCAGGATGCAGTCGTCCATTATATCAGCTACGATGACATTATGCAGGTAGATCACGTTGCCTAGCTTCAACTCCATCTCCTTCTCTCCACGGACGGGTATACGCTGACCGGTGGCTGTTACCAAATTAATGCATTCTCGGTTGTATGCGGAGTCCTCAAGGAACTGACTTATAAGTTGGGAACTAACAACCGTACGAGAGGCTCCAGTGTCTATGGTTTACACGGCATTCCGTTGACCTCGCCCTTGATGATTAGACTGTTCCCATCATGGGTTTGTGAGATCGAGATCCTTGGGGCACTTTTAAGATCCGCCAGCACCCGCCCCGCAGTTCTGGCTTTTACTCGTTTCCCTGCTGTTGCTGGGCGGTGCTGTTGGCCGCACTATCCTCCTGAGATCGTTCACCTTCCCTTTCTAGGGTTCGCTTAGGGCAGCTGGATCGAAGATGGCGCTTTTCCCCACAGCCATAGCACCTAGGGCTGTATCCTTTGTTGCGTCGCGAACTGTAGCTGCTGCAACCTCCCTGACGCGATGGAAACGATGATCCTGCCGCACGGCTTCCACCTCCAGTGCATGGGCCAAGGCGTCCTTAAGCGTCTCGTGGTGCCCGAGCCTCACAGCAGCTCTGACTTCCAGATCGCGGATGCCGTCGATGAATGTCTGCACCAGGTTCCCTTCAATGAGCGCAGGTACAGACCGGTATGCTTTTCGCACCAGCTTCTCCACCTCTAGAGCCCACTGCTGCAGGTTTTCGTTGATGCGCTGCACGCGATCTTTAAGCTGCGCACGAAAGACGTGTTCCAGGTGAGCGTCGCCATATCTCGCCTCCAATGCCTCAAGGAGTTGCTCATAAGTCACTTCCTCACCGAGAGCTTCCAGAACTGTTAAGGCCTGGTCGCGCAGGCCTAGTGTGAGAGCAGTCATGGCCTGACTTTTATTCCGGCCGTTCGCCTTCATAACTGCCTCGAACTGGATTTTGTAGGCTGACCAGGAAGAAGTCCCGTCGAACGGTGGCACTTTGAACCCACGTAGCGAAGGTGTAGTAGCTACTACGGGAGCTGTAGTTCCATCCCCCAGTTTGAGGTCGTCCAGCGTTTTCTTCACGTCAGTCATCACGTAATTAACCCGATTGTTCACTTGGTCAATTTGGGTTTAATTTGAGTTTCAGCTTCCGACAGGCGGTTGTCATGTTGAGCAACCCTATCCTTCACCTCCCCTTATCTCTTTCCCGAAGTTAACGTGAATGTCCTTCACAAGGAGCATGTGCTCGTCCTGTCAGCGGGCCTGTTCCTCCTGTCGGCGAGCCTGTTCCTCCTGTCGGCGGGCCTGTTCCTGCAGCATCACCATCTGAGCACCTAAGTCAGGTGCTGCAGGTGTAGGAGCTGCTGACGGGCCAGCCTCTGTGGCCGGCACTTGGCCCTCTGACGTCTGCGGCGCTGAACCACCAAATCATCTCTGGTCCGTCTCCTGCTGGCGTTGACTTCGGGTACGGACACCCTCCATCTCGTCCTTAGGTAAAATCGGCATGATTTTATCCCACTTCTGACACCAATTGTTACGAGCTTGAGGTTCGTGACGATTAAAAACTGCCGATAAAATTACCTAAATTAACACTTTAATTTTCTTTACACAAATTAAGACTTAAAACACTAATAATTAAGCACACTAATTCACTTTATTCCGCTCCGAAGCGTGACAATAAAGACTGCCGATTGAATTACCAAAATTTACACTTTTATTACCGAACACCAATTAAAACTTAAAAGACGCTAATAATTAATCACACTGATTCACTTTATTTCGCTCCGAAGCTTTGCTTGTCTCGCCAAATACAATACTGCCCCGATCGCGTATTGCAGCGCCTTTAAAACACCTTTTCACCGAAACATCCAGAATATTCAAGTAAATAAGCGCGCTAACCGACCAGGCGCCGAAAGTTCGAGTGTAGGGCTACTAGAAAGCTTAGTTCTTCAATTCGATACTAGATGGCGCTGTCGGTTGAAAGATTAGTCATGTCATTTTCTGGAAAGCTCTCCTCGCTCTGTTACCCGACACTAGATGGCGAGCCAGACGTCAACTTAGGCGCGCAACAATATATATTCCACAAAAATAGTGGTAATTTATTTAAAATCTATATAGGAGCTTCCTTCAATAATCATTCTTACCACACAATATTACTTATACTATCCTGCTAACTCATTTAATGACAAAACCGGTTCCCTTAAGAGTGCGCTAGTCGACAGCTCAACCTCGTCTGCAAGTGTGTTCAATATTCACGCTGTCTCACCTTTTTTATCGTGGGGAAATCCTCATGGATACCTTTGGCCATATGCCTACTGGCTAAAACCCCACGGTGATCACATATATGAGGGGTTCCAAGATCTCTGTTCAGAATGCAACCGGGGCCCCTCTAGCTTCGCTTTATAAAAGCATGACCCGGGGGCAGTCCTTAGTATCACGGTACTCACGACCACTTCCGAATTACCGCCCTCCTTGGGAGTTATATTGCTAGATGTTCGCGTAGATAAGTGCCCGTAACAACATCATCAAAGAAAGTGACATGACGAACGCCTCAGTGATATCTCCGAGCAGGATTTATCCTCTCCTGACATTGCTTATCAGCTACTTTCTGGACCATAACACGTTCAAAGAAGGCGGCTACGGCCCTCAAAGCCGAGTTCCTGCTCAGCATCAACACGACTGCTGGCAGGGAGAGGTTCTCACCAATCCGGCTTACTAGAACCATACACTTCCGATCCTACGCTGGACATGTTGCCAGCGTAGATGTGGGGTCCTGGTCCTGCCCACTGCAGTGGAAGCACCTAGCATTGTATGAAAGAGGGGCAGACTCAGTAAGAAGCTATTGCGTTTACATGTACAATGAGCTTGATGTTTGTTGTTGTACATATTTCTTTAGCACTCAGTTACATCATAATAATATTAAAGCATGTAAAATATTTGGTTTTGGTTAAAAAATGCCGTCTGTGCTGAGCCAATCTGATGATGTGAGGATATACATGTGAGACATACAACTAATTTGAATAAAAATGACTGAATAAAACTAATTTTAGGGTGTTATGAAAATGCGATAAAAAATAAAAAGGGTAAAATTATAGAATCAGGTGTTGTTACTTTGCAGAAATCCATTATAATAAAGATATAAAAATTACTTTGCCAAGGTCTGTGTAACGAAATTAAACAATGTGTCTTACCTATTTTCAAGAGCACCTCCCTCCCTCAATTTCATGCACTATCCCTGTGTGAGAAATCTTAGCGAAGAGTCTTATTTCACCTGAAGATGCCTCGCTTACTGGCGAAACATGTCGTATTATCGACAGTGGTATGTCTTTCCTAGTTTAGTAGTGACAGGGTAGTGCATGCAATTGAGGGTAGGTGCTCTTTAAACTGGGTAAAGCACTGATATTATTTTATTATGCAGATATTAGCTAATTAATTTATAACACCTTTAAAGAAAGTAAAAGACAAAGGTAATAAAATAAAAATTAAATCAAGTTTATTTGTCGATTTCAAACAATGATGCCTCGGAAAAACTGATATGTTTTTAAATAAATCCTGCAGCACAATCATCCTCTTTTTTCCCTTTACAAAATATAACAATATCTTCCTCATTGTATTAATAGTACTGACACCATTGGTATATGTAAACATTAATTAAAACAAAAAGGGAAAGATATAATGCTTAGCTACAAAAAGTGGACCACCAAACTGTTTAACTGACACACTGTAATTTAGTTGTGGTTGGTCTTATGTCTTGAACACATATGCTGTTTTTAAAAATATACTTAGTAGTCATAAAATTATTGTTGAAATGCACTCCTGCTCATTTTACAAATGTAACAATAAAATTAACTAGTAAGTTATTGTTGAATGGTTTTTAATGGTTATAATTTTTACTTGGTATAGTCATGCTGCAGCTATATTCCGTTTAACGCTCAGCTAGACAGGGGAAAGACCAGTATCTCACAAAATACCAGTGTAAAACAGCCTAATGCTGCTGTGTTTTGTATGGTGAGTGAAGAGAACCGGAGACCCCTTTTACTGGAAACAAGGCATTCCATCTTAGTCCTCACAGGTAACAATACATCTGCATCTTGATTTGTAGTTGAGGATAGATATAGAATTCCATGGGCCATGGCAACCACTTCCCATCAGGTGGACTGACTGTGTGCTATAAATAAAAAAAATTAGATAGAGTGCTACCATGTCTCATTTCAGTAAGTTTGTGTGTAGTGCATGTAGTACACTTTTCAATTAAATAATGCTTAGATGTCTCCTATCTTCTTCGTTATCACAGCATATAAAGGTACTTCATAAAACCTCTCATTTTGATACATTATGCAAAAATACTTATTAACCTTACTAATGCTAGCAAGATATGATTGCAGAGGTTAAGATTTTTCTTATGCTGTGTTAGAATATATTAGATTCCAGAGGGCACAAAGGATAATGTACCTTCAAAATGTTATCAAAATATAAATCTTACCATGTATTTCCTCGCCATTTACATTTGAACCAACTGAAATGAGAAATGTTACAACATCTACATGTCCCCTTCCTGCTGCTAAATACAATGCTGTGCGTTCACTTGTGTCTCTTGCCTCTATGTAAGCTCCATTAAGGACCAATATTTTTACCTATAGAAAAATATTAACAAACATTTTCGGATCACAATAAAACACACCAAAGATGTAAAATAAACAAATAAATAATAATAAAATACCAAATCAATAAACCCTCGTGACGCTGCAAAATGCAATGCTGTCATTTTTTCATGTGTCTTGTAATTGACATTACCTCCTGCAGCAATAAGCAGTTTAGCTACTTCTACATGATTTTTCATAACTGCTATGTGTAAAGGGGTTAGACCATCACCAGCAGTGATTTCTACTTTACATCCTGCAAAAAACCATATTAACCAAATAAATATTAAAAGTATATTTACAACAATTTACCTGGAGAAATAAAATTATAACTAATGTATTAAAACAGTACACTTAAATGGTAGTACACATCTTACCAGCATCTAAGAGTAATTTAACAATTCCAGGGTGACCTTGGTCTACTGCATAATGCAAAGCTGTTCTCATAAATGCATCTTGTTGATCAATTCCATTTGAGACCACTGAAGCAGATGCAATAGCAGCACCAGTACATTCCAAAATAGCAGCATACCACCTAAACAAAAGTAGAGAAATATAAATACTTTACCAATTAAATTTTACCAAACATTAAATTCAAATACTAACTTATACATTGATGACCATGTTTCATCTTCACTAGTCATAGGGGCAACACTTCCTATTTCTTCATCCCATTCTAAATCAATTTGTGGGGATGTTACAAGAGATGGAGGGGTAACAGGTGATCTTAAACTACTGATTCTACTTTCATCACTGCTAGATCCATCACTATGTATAAAAACATAGTAACCCTGATTGTTATCTAAACTAGAACATCCCTGGACTGATGAATCAATACTTCCAGAATGGTTTAAATGTCTTTCCCTGAGTGTTCTATCATTGAGATTTTTACATTTGATAACTGTTTCACAATTTTGACCATTATTTTTATACTTCCTTTTATGAGTCTTAACATTTCGTTCCTTAGCATTATCTTGAGATAGATCTTTATTTGCTAAGGTAGCGTCTATCAGCAATTTTACAACATTAATACTGCCTAATTTTGCGGCTTCTCCTAAGCAAGTTTTTCCATGACGAGTAACCTTGTTTGGATTGGCCCCTGTAACAAATAAATATAATAACACGTTAAAACTTTAAATCAATAATTCAATAATTTGCTCCAGAAAAATATTAATATAAGTTCACCTTGAGTAATTAGATGAACAATTGCATCTTGATCTTCAATAAGTATTAGTTGATATAAAGTATCTTCAAGGGTCCTATCCATTTTTAAATTTGTCAGAAAGCGTCACATATTGGTATAACCTTTTCTTACTGCGGAAAGCATGAGGCGGCAGTAATTTAATGCGCCTTCGTTGTTGCTGTAGCCTTCCATTTAGATTACTACGCAATTCACTGCTGTATTAACATGACAAGAATGAATCAACATAATAAAATTAAAAATACATGATTGTATTGACTGTCTTTTCGTATCCAGTTTCCATTCAAAAAGTAAATCAATAACTATTTAAATATTTTTATTGTAAGTTAAGTTGTTAGTTTAAACGGTTGCAATTTTATTCAATATACATACATGTATGTACTTACTGTATTGAATTAATTGATTGTTATTGATTTGATATTTTTGTTGTGCTGCACAGACTATAAAGCCGGCCCACGTTAGTTTCTCTATCTAGTCTGTGGACCGGCCGCTTAAATATTTTTATATGAATTCCGATTCGGGATTCCAAACGCAGCAATTTTTTTTTATTTAACTGGTTTTACGGCTCTGGGTTCCAGCTTTTCTGAGCCTATCATTTCTTTTAAAATTTTCATTTTATATATTTTTTCTTCACTAAATGATGATGTGTCACATTGCGAAGCTTTAAGGAGATTTTGACGACAGCTCAACCCAGCGGACTGTTGACGACGACATCCACTCAAGTTCATAAGGCACCCAAGCGATCAAATTAACTTGAGGTTTTAAATTATTTGAGGTTTATATAATTCACAAAATCACATCACTTTTTCACGAATTAAAATGCACTTCAAACCATTATTCGACCGACAAAACAATAGCAACAGTCCGTCGACGGCCAAGTTCCCGCCTAAACTCTGAACGCAGCAACGTACAGAAGTTGCACTCCTTTGATGTCGACCGCTTGGCGACATTTAATAAACTATATAATTATTATTAATATATGATAAATCGCGAACGCAAGCTAAATAAAACTTTATCGCTGCGCGCGAGTATCCGTATTACTTTTCCATTTTTTCACCCTTCTACGACACGGCGGAAAACGCGGTTACTAAAGTCTGTCATTAAAGAGTAAAAATACATTGCGAAATATTAATTAAGTTATAATATAATAAAAGTTAAGTAATGGGTAGAGTGCACTATAAATAATAATGTAATCTATAAATATAAAAGTAAATTAATAGACATGCCGGAATGTACTTAATTGACAGAATAGTGATCATAAAACGACAGAAATAGATAAAAGGAGGAGGGATGATTTAGAAGGAAAGATAATGTTTTTTTAACTTGGTTTTTAAAGGAGTCTATTGTTTGAACACGTTTTATAGTTGATAGTAAGGTATTCCAAAGCTTCACTCCAAGAACTGAAAAAGATTTACTGTAAAATGTAGAAGAGTGCAAGGGAAATAGAAGGGAAAGGTTTTCTAAGGATCGAAGAGAAAGTTTATGAGAGGAGCTGAGAAATTGGAAACGTTCTTTAAGGTAGGGAGGACTTGATATATTAAATAAAACGCGGTAGAGAGCAGAAAGTACATGAGTATTCTGACGGAGACGGATTGGAAGCCACTTGAGCTTAGTGCGGTATTCTGATACATGGTCATATTTACGAAGTCCAAATATGAACCTTATACATAGATTTTGGAGTCGCTCAAGTTTGTTAATTTGCTCTTCGGTAATGTCTAGATAGCTTATGTCAGCATAATTGAGGATGGGGAGCAGTAACGATTGGGCAAGCATAATTTTTTTGGAGATGGGTAAGAGTAATACATTCTTCGGAGTAAACCATAAGCTGCAAACATTTTACAAGACACTGCGTTGATTTGAGGAGACCAAGAAATGTTAGAATCTATTAAGATTCCCAAGTTTTTCACTACATCCTTATAAAAAATATTAATACCATTAAATGTTATGGGGTTTAACTGAGTTTTATTTAGTTTGGAGATTATTCTTCAACTATCAATAATAATAGCTTGGTATTTTATCATTACATACTTGCTTTATCGTAAAATGAAGCGCCGTTTCCGAAAGTATCTTTCGAACCATCTGTAAATATCCTCAGATAATTCGGGTAATGTTCGTTTAGGTAATTAATACACATGTCTTTTTATGGTCAATACATGGCATTGATGTTTAGGGTTTAGGACTCCGTCTATATTTGGTCTTAAAAATCTGAAAGGTTTAAACTAGTGATCCACTGATCTAAATAAAACGTACCTAATTGTGAGCTTGAGTATATAAAAAGTGATTTGAAGTTGTCATGGATTATTGTTAATAATGGTTTTCTTATTATTCCAATACCTGTTTTGAATAGTATCGGATAGGTTAGAGATAAGATTAATGGAAGAGTTATTTAACACGGATTTATTTTTAACCAGAATTTGCCTGCAAGGTAATGTCTTCTTAAATGTAATGGGCATAAGCTGAGATTGCTTTCCATGACGTGAATAGGGGTGCTTTTTTTATAAACTCCTATAGTTCTCATTGACTGATTTTGAATTTTTTCTAACTTAAATAAATTAGTCTTACTACTGTTATCATACAAAAAGCTCGCATAATCTAACCGACTTCTATAATACTAATATAGAGGTTCCGTAAATGTTTAGGGTGGACACCCCAGCCCGAACCTGATAAAACTTTAAATACATTTAAAAAATATAATACTTTTTCAGATGTTTCGTTTACATGTTTATTCCACCGCAGTGATCGATCCAGTCATATTCCAAGGTGTTTTACGATATGTACTACTTCCAAAGCAACATCTTTAATTTTCAGAATAATGTTATGTTGTCGACGCCGTCTTGAAAAGATGCATATTTTACTTTTTAACGTTGAGATTTCCAAATTTATTTAAAAAAATAAATCATTTAAAATGTCTAATGCCAATTGTGTAGTTAAAAATCGAAATCCGGTAAGTCCCACCACTACTCAAAATTAAACTATTAATGGCGCCAGATTTAAAATTTAAATCTAAATAAGTTAGTTTTTACCGAAATGAGGTAAGTCAATTAAAACCATGAAAATAACCGTCAAAACGAATTTTTCATATCCCGGTAAGTGTTTATCAATATCAAGCATGTCCGCACCGGCCAATCATAGTAAAGTATAGCGCAAAGATGGCTGCTTTTCTCATGAGATATATTGGAAGCGAAACACTTTGCCCTCGTAGTTTTTATTTAATTATTTTGAACAAAATGAGTGAAAACAGTTTTGGTTTAAATGTGATGGAACCAGATAAGGCAAGGAAAACGACTGTGTCAATATCTAGACAGAAACGGGCCGCGGAAAAAGCAAAAAGTTAAATGAAACACCAACACAGTACCCAGATAAGTTTAATTGTACTGTAACCAACTTTGTACTAGAGGGTCGTACTCAGCTTGAAAATTGATGCTATCGTTTTATTGAGTAATGATAATTTAAAATTTTATAAATAATATAAAATAACCTTTATTTTAGCGTAACGGCGGAAAGGATTATGCAGTAAAAACGTAAGTTCAATGTTTAAAAACAGGGTGTGAATAATAATTGCTTACCCCATCTAATTAATTATTAATCAGAAATCTGCTTATTATGGTTTTCTTACTTACATATACCTATACCTAAATAAAACTTCATTGCAAATGTTAATTTTTCTTCTGCTTTCTATCTGGTGTTGACCTTGCACTTGAAATGCACTTGTACATTTAACACAAGATTTACATGTTTACTTTTATCTGTAGTAATGCCATTTTGGATTTCAATGGGATCAGATACCCGAAATTCAATTTTATAAAAATATTTTACAAAACAATGTTCACCTTGTTGACTGAAGAGAGAGAAGAGTAAATAATAAATAATTCGCAAGATTATGAAATGGAGGAGGTTTTAGAATGTATTTAAGTAGATAAAGTATTTTGATTCACTTAAAATCATTGTTTCATTTATAAAATTAAATATACTGATGTATTTCTTAAAATACCACTAAAGAGCTGCTCTGAATACGTCCTATTACAATGATGTAATCAAACTTAGGTAAGTCCAGTATGATTTTTTTCGAACACCGATATAATCAGGTCATACACATCAAAATGCGGTATGTCCAAACTTTAACCCGCTTTTTTAGCTTATCATATCATTAATTTATTAGTTTTTTAAATTACAATATATGCAAATTCCTAAAAAAATAGTCTGATTATACAAAACAGCAGAAATTATAAAATCTTACACCAAAACACATATAACATCAATTTCCCCCGTTTCACTTAGAGCGGACGTAACGGATTTTGATATTTAACGACACAATTGTAGTTGATTTTCCGCCTCTTTCAAGTTTCTAGAAGTTATAAATATGACGTAATCATCAGCATACTGGGGGATATTAAGATGTGTTTTGGAAATTATAGACTTACATATATCTATTGTAGCTATGTTATGTTTATTTTTATAGCGGAGAAAGTGGATCACTTTGTGCTTTGGCCGCAACCTGTACTTCTGGTTATTTTATAATCTATTCCTTCAATTATTAAAAATCTTTGGCTTAAATAAGTCCAGAGATAATTGCAAAATTTTGCGCCAACATTAAGACGATCGAGAGTCGACAAAAGATAATTTATGTCTACATTATTATATGCATTTTCTAGGTCTATAAAGCATCCTACTCTATAAAGATTTTTGGTAAATCCTACTTGAATGCTTGTAACTAAATTCTTTTCTTACATCTATGATTATGGAGTGTAAAGGTCAGGAGTACAGACTGTGTATTAAAAAGTGTCCGTAGAAAACCGTTAAATAATGGTGGCGCCACTACTGCTACTGGGTAAATTTTAAAGAACGTGCCGCAAAATATTAGTGGGATAGATGACTTTTTCGAAGTTATATTTACTAAATAAAATTATTTCAGATTTAAGAGATACTGAGCAGTTGAGCAACACACTTCACACCGTCGACAACTGCTAAGTTCATTTCATGTAGCTGTTTCCTGTAGCTACTCCAGCGCTGTTGTGGAGAGTTTTTGAACTGTTATTTATTGCTTACAGATGGACACTTTTTCAACTATTCTACTATGAGAGATTGTTCTCCTTATCTCTACACTCCACAGTTTAGAGGTAAGGAGTACAGACTCTGTATACAAAAGTATCCGTAGGAAAGCGCTTAGTAGGTGGCGTCACTGTAGCTACAGTCTAAATTTTAAAGTACTTTTTATAATTTTTTTATTGCACAGACTTTCACCATAATTCTTTTTACAATTATTATTTTATTGCTTCCAAAATTTTTATTTTTAAAATTACTCAACATATTTTACGGTGATTTATCATACCTTGTAGCTACTCGAGCGCTGACGTGGAGAGTTTTTGAACTGTTATTTACTGCTTACGAACGGACACATTTTCAACTATTCTCCTATGGGAGATTGTCCTCCTTACCTCTATACTCTCTACTACAGCGCTCGAGTAGCTACGGGGTATGTTAAATCGCCGTACAATACATTGAGAGTGATTTTGAAAATAAAAATTTTAAAAGCAATAAAATAATTATTGTATTATAAAAATAATTATGAGGAAAGTCTGTGCAATAAAAAAATTATAAAAAGTTCTTTAAATTTTAGACTGTAGCTACAGTGGCGCTACTGTAGACAGAGAAACCTTTAGAAAATAGACGCCTTCTTTCGCATTCGCACACGAAAAAGATAGATTTATGCATACGTTTGCATAGAAGTGAGACGCAGCGGTGTGATTGTTTGTCCCTTTCTCCGTGCCGGTTTTTTTATTTAGCAAACTACACTTTGCTGAACAACTTTGACAGTTCGTAGCGATCTAAGGAGTTTACAAGTTGGTTTAAGTGAGAAAAAAGTGTTTTGTGAGCTTAAGATTGGTGAATCTTGTTCAGTTCAGTTCCTAGAACAATTAAAAATGTTAACTAAATATGTTTAAAAGTCATAAAGATTATAACCTAAAACTACGTAATCGTCCTTTCTCACTCGAGGCCACGCTAATCATTAGTCTATAGGTTTCTCTGTCTACGGGCGCTACCCTTATTTAACGCTTTCCCACGGACACTTTTTTTATAGTCTGTACTCCTTACCTCTACACTCCATACCAAAGAGTATTGAAGTTAAAACGTCGTTTAGTGTCGATTAGTACTCTGTGATATTTATTTTTGGAAGACCGTGAGACAAGCGGATATAATTAATTTTTTTTAATGTACGTAGTAAATTTACTAAAATTCCAATCTCTCTGAAGTAAGTGCAACCATTTAAAGGTTACAAAGTATACAAATCATTTTGTTTAAGTAGTTTTTGAAATTTTATCATATTATCTCATACTTTCCTCGACCTTAGATGTTCATGTTGAAGTATGTGTATTTCCTTTAGTTTCTGGAATTTCTGGAAGTGTAGTAATAATACCTTTCAATTTATAGTTCAAAATTTTAATAAGGTTTTATTTTCATTGGTATAATATACCATATTTACATGGTTTTGCAGAAAACATGGTACTAAAATAAAAATAAGATGTCCACTGAAGCTTGCTTAGTGAAAGCAATTTATTCCTTTAAAGGAAAAAACAATGACGAACTATGTTTCAAAAAAGGTGACATTATAACAGTTACTCAAAAGGAGGAGGGTGGATGGTGGGAAGGCACATTGGGTGAAACAACGGGATGGTTCCCTAGTAACTATGTGACAGAATATAAAGGTAAGTAATGCTGTAATATAAATTTAATTTTGAAATGTTTTTACAGGCAATAATTAGTAGAGATGGGTCGAATATGGATTTCACTGAATACGAATATTTGGCTGAATGTTTGGTAAAGCTTTTACTGAACCGAATATTCTGCCGAATGTTAATCGGCAGAATCACCTCGGTACCAATTAATGTCGAAACTTGTTACCCAGCCCCTCGCTACCCTGCCACACCTAAAATGTTATTGCTTCATCTAGTCCTTAGGCAAATTGCCAGCACATGCTTTTTTTTGACTATTTTTGTGAGAAAAAAAGTATTTTAAGTTGTGTTATTCTTTGTGAAAATTGATAATTATATGATAAAATTGAGTGGCAGGAGATCTACTATTTGGACTTATTTTAAAGAAACTGAAGACCAAAGTGAAGTGAAATGTACTAATGTAATATAATGTTTCCTTTGTTTGATTCCAAAATATTTTATCAAGCTATTATTGGAAATACATCTACAGTGCCTCAAAAACAGCACAGTAAAATTATGACAGACATGGCATTACTCAATTCATACATTTTAATGCCAGTCTAATGAATGTTCGGTGATTTAGCCAAATATTCTGTAAAGCTGCTGAATATGCCGAATACAGAATATGAAACAAATATTCGGCCCATCTCTAATAATTAGTAGTGTTGTGTAATAAAGTTGGTTTTAGCAAAGTTTATCCAACTATTTGTCTAATTTTGTGTAAAATCATTATTGTTACATCCCATTATAAGCATATATGATTTTGGTAGAAGCTGTAAGCTCATAATCAAAAAGATTGTCATAAGATATACAATAGAAACTTGATTATCCGGCCCTCATACGGATTCGCGATTATCCGGACTATCAACTGTGACCAATTAAATAATTAAGTCATATTGAGCCAAGTTACAAAGTGTTTAACATATGTACTACATATCGAATTTATGCAAGCATGAATGTGTCGGTACTGGCATTACCCCGACCGCGCCCTGCGGGATTGCATTTCGTAACAACAATAACTAAAACAATAACTATATTCGGCCCATCTCTAATAATTAGTAGTGTTGTGGGGTAAGGTTTACAATTCGGTCGCCTGAATTTGGGGGTGGGGGGTGGCGTGGGGGAGGGGGAGGAGTTGTAGAGTCACCCCCCTACTTCCACTTTCTGCCGGACGTGCTTAGTTTTTTTTTTATTAATTTTTAAAAATCTCATTTTGAGGTTATGTTTCGTAATTTTTATGACAATTTTAACCTGATTTATGGGTAGAGAGAGTTGGAGGATGGAAGCCCCACGCCACTTAACGTGGTGCAGTCGAGGGACGTCCGGTCCGACGGAGCCCCGCTTCGCGGGGCTCCTACTTCTGAGTGGTTTACAAAAAAATAACCACGAAGAGGATGACGGAGTCTATTCGCTCGCTTCGCTCGCTCACACGACCCCGTCATCCTCTTCTAACCTAACCTGTCCGAGTCGGGGTGCTCCACGTCCCAGGCTCGCTTCGCTCGCTATTGCACTCGATATAACACCAAATTATTAACTTTCGTAACTACTTTAATTTATAAACATAATTTATGGCTGCCACCATTTGTAAGAAAAGATCTTTGCGATATTTAGCAGTATTCCGCCGCCACAAATATTTCACTATTCACCAAAATTCTGAAACTCGGAAGCAACACCGTGAGGAAAAGCTGTCAACAAAATGGCCGGCATAGCGATTTAATTTTACATATTTTTAAATCGATTCACAAAAAAAAGAAATCTTAAAGATCAATTTCGCAAAAATCGTTTTTTTTTTATTTGCGTTAAAAGTTTATATTTACGAATCAAAAGATACAATAAAGTACAGCTAACATTGAGTAATTAAATTAAAAACTGTCATTCTTTACGAGTTGGGGTACATTCAACCAATTGTAAATAATTTTGCAAATCTAAATAAAACAGAAAAAGATTCGATCACGATTCTCTAGGGTGAAATATCGATTCACTAGATCGATTCAGTACTATATATCGATTTGACATACAATAGAAACTTGATTATCCGGCCCTCATACGGATTCGCGATTATCCGGACTATCAACTGTGACCAATTAAATAATTAGGTCATACTGAGCCAAGTTACAAAGTGTTTAACATATGTACTACATATCGAATTTATGCAAGCATGAATGTGTCGGTACTGGCATTACCCCGACCGCGCCCTGCGGGATTGTATTTTGTAACAACAATAACTAAAACAATAACAAAACTTTTGTTATTGTTTTAGTTAGCTAGCGCATGTCTAGTCTAAATATTTAAAAAAGTCAAAGCATAAGAAAGTGGTGTTATCCCTTAAAGACAAAATAAATATTATTGATTCATTAAAAAAAGGAGAAATTGGTCGTAAGTTAGCTGATAAGTATGGCATAGGTACATCCACAATAAGTGATATTAAGAAAAATGCCGATTTAATTTTGTTGTACACTTGCAAATTAGATAGTGAAGACGAGAGTAAACATCAGAAAATGATGAAGAAACTGAAAAACGAACTTTTAGAAGACGCTTTTGTATTGTTGATTTTTACAAAAACGATCAACTGGGCAACCAATATCTGGCCCTTTGCTCTGTGAAAAAGCATTACAGTTAAATAAAAAATTAGGTGGCGGCGGCTCGTTTGTCGCAAGTAATGGATGGTTATATAGATTTAAATCTCGTCATGGAATTCGTGAATTAGAAATACAAGGTGAAAAAATGTCAGCTAATGTAGACGCAGCAAACCTCCTTTAAAGATGATTTTAAGAAGAAATTGGATGAAAATAACTGACTTGGATTTCGTTTATAATGCTGATGAAACCGTATTAAAATGTATCTCTTAATAATTTCTTAATAAACATTGATTTTCGTTGATATTGTTGTTTTTAATAAACACATAACATTATGTATGTATGTACTACAAATGCACAAAACCCGCTTTTCTTCATACATTCGATTATCCGGATTTTCGATTATTTTAATCCCTAACGGCAACAATTAGTCCGGTTAATCAAGTTTCCACTGTATTCAGATTGGCTATAGACATCAGTACTTGATTTTAATTGTATTTTCGGTTTAGGTGGCTTGTCATGGTTAATCTTGAATCTTTTACACTGTTTTTGGATATCAGAAATGCATTTTTATTTAATTACGATAAAAATAAATTTCACTAATAATTGCGTATAACGAAATGCAAATATGTCAATTTGGTCTAGTATTATGAAGTTGACATCTAGTACTTGATTTTAATTATGTTTTCAGTGTAGGAGGTTTGTTAGAGTTCAGCTTGAACCTTTTACACTATTTTTGGATTTCGGAAATGCATTTTGAATTAATTACGATAAAAATAAATTTCAGTGAAAATTGTATACAACAAAATGTCAAAATCCATTTGTGGCTGTTGTGTTCCTCTATTTCTTTATTTTTTCTTTTCCCCTTTGCTTCCATTTTCCTCTATGAATACTGATTTAAGGATCTTTTATAAAACTGTTTTGTCACCAGCAGTTTATTATATTTTTTCCTCTTTGACCCAGAGACCCATCCATGATTCACAGCTGTACATTAGTATTGATCTTATCAACCATTTTGTAGGTGTTATGCTTAGTGCACTTGCTGAAAAGCCAGAACACGAAAAATTTATGTACAACTCTACTGCAATAGAAAGCTTTTATATTTATCCATGGATTTCTATCTCCTCCCTAGAGTTTGTGGTGCCACTAACATTAAATTTCTTGGTCTTGTCTTAACATTTATCTGAAGGCCCACTTTCTTTGCTTCTATTCTAAGTATATTTACAGTCCCTTTTCTTTCCTCTAATACCACAAGGCCATAGCAATAGCATAACCCTATTGTTAGATTTTATTTACATAATTTAGGTAAGTATGTGTATTGTAAAAGTAAAGTAAAGTTACAGCCTATATACGTTCCACTGCTGGGCACAGGCCTCCCCTCATTTCTGAGAGAGTTTTAGGGCAAGTAAGTGTCCGCCGCGCTGCCCCAATGCGTGTTGGCGAACTTCTCATGTCTTTGAAATTTTTGTTTCGTATTCCTCAGACATGCAGGTTTCCTCACAGTTTTCTTTCACCACCGAGCATGTGGTAAATCAGCACTTAAAATTGCAATTAACAATTTCATTGGTGCCAGCGTTGTTCAAAACCGGGTTACTCACATTCTGTTATATTTCTGAGCTACCACAGCTCCACATGTATTGTGCTAAGTAACAAAACTAATGGCAAACTTGTTGACTTAACTAACATTATTTATTTTGTTAATAATGTTACGCACATATCCACATTCACAACTATTTATGTGCTATTCTCCCTCTGTATCTATAGTGTTGTGTGTAATTTGTAGTAAATACCAAAAAGAATGAGTAAATTTTTTATTTCGCACAAAGAACCTACATATTTATAACAAACTATTATATAACACCTATGATGCTCATTTAACTGTGCTGCATTGTTGAGTGTTAAAACATGTCTTATAACATGTTCGAGTTTTAAGCTTAACAGCATAGGTGGTGCCCAAATTGTGTCGTCAGCTGTACACTTACTCCATCTACTTTCCCTAGTGGCAACCTCTATTTTTAACCAACGCATTTGGTGTCTTAAAGTACCTCAAAAAGTGGCAGTCAAAGTATTCCTAATATTCACTACCCCATACTGTCCTGAGAGTGTTGTAAGATGCGATAGAGTAAAAATGAAATGGGAGATGGGCAGCAGCATATTCCTGATAACAACTCAAAATAATAAAAACTGCGGTTGCCAACCCACTTGCCTAGCATGACAACTATGGCAAAATTCCCCCATGAGGCAATCTATGAGGGAAGCCAATTTTCAGCAATGGTCTTTTATAGGCTGTAAGGATGTTACCCTCGATTGATGTCGATAGATTGGTGTGTTATCTTTTGCTGATCGACAGATACGGGTCAATAAAATATTGTTCAATCATTGATCGACAATTGATCGATGTGGTTGTGGCCTCATTATCAGTCTCTTAAAAATGTATTCAGAAGAGGATGCGTTATTGTTGGCCACTTTGCTCCTTCTCATGTTATTATTACGGAGATGCAAACGCAAAAAACTGGATGTGACGGTTTTTTAAGGCAAGAGATAGCTTAAATTGATCTAAAAGATATTTTAAATAGCGGTGGAGTGGGCGAATTATCGAATAGGTAATCAAGTATTTTAATCAATGTCGACCAATCCACTCTACTATTGATCGATGTAATCAATCGTCGGTTGATCAATTGGTATGCTAACACCCTAATGGATGGATGGATGAGGTTAAAAAGTGTTTTAATGAGATGGTTAAATTTCTACTATGTTCTATGTGTAACTTACAGATACATCAGGATCATTGACTACATCTCCCATAAGAGCAGCATCAGAAATACAAGCATTTAGAAATGTTGTCTTAAAAGATATTATAGATTCTGAAAAAGCACATGTGGCTGAAATGCAAGGTCTTGTAAGCAACTTTCTGCATCCATTAGAGACAAGTGAAATGTAAGTTTAAAGCATTACATTATTTTATTTTGCTTTTTAATACCGTATTACACATTCAAATTTGTTTTAGGCTTACAAAAGATGAATTTAAGCAGTTGACAGGTAATATCAATGAAGTGCTGCAAACACATGAACAATTCCTTGTTCTACTTGAAGAATGTGCAACAAAAACAGGTCCAGATCAAAGAGTGGGGGGACTGTTTTTGCAGTGGGCACCTAGAATTAAAGCTGTTCATCAGACTTATTGTGCTGGTCATCCAAAGGCTGTGTGTATCCTTGACAAATACAAGTAAGTGCTCAACTGAGAATGTAAAGTATTCTTCTATTCAAAACTTAAGTTAAACTTCATTTTTCATTCATTCATTCTCAGGTACTAAACTTTTAATACTAAAGATAATAATGAAATAATCGTCGAGTATCGGCCCTCACAGGGTGGCGTAAATTTTGTGGTAGCATAGAAACCTGTGAACAAGCACCGTGGGGGAGGGTGGGAGGGAGAGGTATTTGACAGAACAAACTTCTCCAGCATAAAAAGTGCACTAAGTAGACATAAAGTTAAACCAGCACAGATTGACTGGATAGTAAACATGCTCAGTACACACATTTACATGGTAGAGCCTTGCTGCAGTTATATTAGTAGTATAGTTGTAGCATGAATGGGTCGACTCGACCGGGGAAGAATTACGCTCTCACAGAATACCAGCGTAAAATAGTAGCTTGATGCTGCTGTGTTTCATATGGTGAGTGTAGAGAACCGAAGACCCTTTTTACGGGAAACGAGGCATTCCATCTTAGTCCTCACGGGTGACAATGCATCTGCATTTTGATTTGTAATCGAGGATAGAAGAAGATGTCTAGGGGCCACAGAAACCACTTACCATCAGGTGGACTGTGTGCTTATTTGTCACCTTATCCTATAAAAAAAAATTAAAATTGCTGGTGAATCTCAAACAATTCAGATCATGAAAGGATGCCGGGTGGGTTCTTACACCTCTCCTGTGGAATTACTGAATATCCATTAATGAATTCATCAGCAAGTTAAATGCTAATCATTTCTACACAGTAGGTTATGCAGATGATCTGACATTACTCGTCTCTGGAAAGATAGCAAGCATGGTGTGCGACCTGACCCAAGCGGCTCTCCGTATAGTGGAGAGATGGTGCAGGGAATATGACCTAACCGTTAATCCAAACAAAACAGTTCTAGTAATTTTCACACAAAAACGAATGCTGAATAACTATCATCTCCCAAGTCTTTTCAACACAAAACTCCAGCTATCCTTTGAGGTAAAATACTTAGGTCTTACCTTGGACAGTAAACTCAACTGGAACAAACACATAGAAAACAAAATCAACAAAGCTGTACAAAACTGTAATTCAGCCCATGATCACATATGGCTCTCTGGATTGGTGGACCAAAACTAATGAAGCTACCACTATAAAAAGCTTCAGCGTTAAAAGAGATTGGCATGTATGGCTGCCACGGGCTGCATAAGAACTACACCGACAGCAGCTTTAGAGGCTATACTGGAGCTAACCCTGCTTTATCTACATATACAACAAGAAGCAACTTTAGCTGGCATTAGACTCAAGACCCTAAGTCTTTTAAGTAAGATTAGAATCCCCCATACAGGTATAATTGATAGAATTTAGGCCAGAAGGGATCGGCTCTGACCACTATAGGGCCGTAACCAATAATACCAATCCCCTTTGGTTATGTTCGTTCACTGGTACATAGAAACTTCAATAATTTACATGCTCAGCTTTGGAAAAAATTTTGTAGACTGTAGACAAGCTAGGGAGGCCTTGCCTGAAATAAACAGTCGCCTAATCAGGGTTCTAATGAGACTGAACAAGCCACAGATTAGGGTAATAACAAGTGCTATCACAGGACATGGCTCCTTTCACAAACATATATTTACTATAGGTGTTACAGACAGACCCCTGTGCAGGGCATGCATGGGTGAGGAAGAAACGGCGGCTCACGTGTTGCTGCCATGTCTGGGATCGCTCCCCGAAGTTGCTTGCAACATCAAAGAACTGTTGAACTTCTTCGGGGAGATTTCATGGCTCGAATAATCATATTATTCCTGCCCACACACAAAATACGCGCTTAGATGTGGAGTTGTAGAAAACAGCCCGTCGTAAATTCAACTAAAACTAAACTAAACTACACCGACCGTGCCAATATTTCTCGGGAACACGTCGTCGAGTACCAGAACAAACTTCTTTCTGAATTCAAGTCTGTTAAACCAAGTATCAGATTAGGGACGACTAAATTTAGTCCAGATTAACCCTCAAAGACAGGTTTGCGCGTTTACCGCTTAAAAGAATTCCTTTGTCATATCTACCCATTTTTAGATTAATCCCCATCCTGCCTCAACTGTTCCGGAATCCATGACGTCGACATATCGATTGACGTACAATTCCGCGGTCATTTGGAAAGTTAGGCTAAATTGGCCTCTTAAAAGATCGGTCTGCTCAGTAAAGTGGGACAGTATTTTATGCAAAAACACTGCTTGCAAATTTACAAGCTGCGGGTTCGGCATCAAATGGATTACTGTTCTCATCTCTGGGGATAGATAGCTCCTCCCACTTGACCGCATGCAGCGAAGAGCGGCTCGAAGCGTCGACAACCGAGTTCTTTCTGATCACCACGGGGAGTGTTCACAGAAATTGCTCGTTTTAATTCCAACCGCCAAATTCCGCCAACGCACATCGCGACAAAATTCACTATACCATCTACTTTTCGCTCATCCGGGAGACAGAACGTGTGGCAAACTTTACTCCCGGAGATTCATTAAAACACGTATCTAATATACAAGATATAAAATAATTTTTTTTCTTGGTGTATACTATACAAAAAATAACATTAGAAATCACACAAATTTACAATCAATCTGTCAGTAATTAAGTATTGGCAACATTATAAATTTCTTTCTAAAATTTTTGCGACAATCTCTGTCCAATGCGACCGTTTGACTACAGACTATTAAGTGTTTGATTTTGGCCTTAGAGTAATAACATACCTATTATGCTTGTATTTCTTCTTTTTCCTTTTTGTGGCGGTTTGGATGTTTGTACCTCAGAGTAATTATTAGCATAGACATAGAGGGATACCTAAATTAAGAACAAAATACTTGTATTGAAATCTTTATGCATAAGACATTTTATGTGCTACGAAATAAGATAAAATATAACCTTTCCTTCTTTCTTGATTAGTTGTTGTCTTTTTACTATTCTATATACACCGCATTTGTTGTGCTATTAGCAAATTGAAAATTCTTTAGTCTACGTCTTAGTAAAACGAAGGATTTTGATTTATTCGGTTCATGTTATACTTATTTAAAACGAGGTCTCATAATGCGGAATTTCGCACTATCGTAGTAAGTTAAACGAAATATCTATATTTGATAAATATTGATGTTCCCTGTCCCCAAATAGTGAAACATTATAACTCCTACATGGGCGATGTGAGATGCACCTACTACGCGTTCATTTCAAGTTTGCCGTCGTCGACCGTTATGATATCACAGCTGACGTTACCGTAGACAAAAAAGACATCATGTTTATCTATTATACCACATAAACATGATGACTATTAGATAAAATGCATATTATAAAATAATTTATTTAGTAAAGTAAAATAATAAAATTAAAATTTTTATGGTTTTATTTTAAATTCAAAACATTTCAAATACGTAAAACATTACAAAGGCGCTGCTATCGGTACTAATAGGGCGACGCTTGAAGCACGGAGTGAGGGAGCGGCGAGGTAACGGCATTCTTGGAGTGAACAAGCGCAGAGCAAGCACTACTATTTCCGGCGCAATAGGTAAAAAGGGGTGGTGCCTGCGTAAACTGACTCCTACGCAGGAAAGGCCCTAGCGTCAGTGAGGCATTAGTAAACATTTCGCGTCTCGCTATTAATTTTACCTCCATGAGACAATGGATTATCTATTCTTCTACCTAAAATTCTTTTACCGCCTCCAATTTAATTGTCAATAATTTTAACAGGTATAAAAATCGATTGTAGTAACAGTTAGTTAGAAATAATACCATACCATACCAGTAATAGTTAGTTTGAAATAATACCATTGATAACAATTTTTAACATTCGAAAAGCTTAACCTTAATTTAAACTTGCACATAATGAGTGATATATTGGATAAATTTTAAACGTACTAAACTTTTACACAAATTTATATGTTTCACAATTTATTTTAGCATTCACTTGAACTAGTCCCTAAATTTAATGTATGTCATGGGTTGCAATTAAAAAGATCCGCGCTAGTGATTATCGTGAATAAGCCTTCCTCAAGGTATATACTGCACAAAAAAATTTCGCACGTGTTACTTCAGAAAACTGAACACACATCTTAGGTAATACGGTAATGACAAGTTGCAAAAAAATGTGATGTACTTAAATATCTAGTGCAAAAAATCTGTAATTATAGTTTATTTTTGTTTGATAATACAAAAACTGCGTATAGAATTGCGTAAATGAAGCATATTATATACCTACATTATACTTTTCACAGTGTCATTATCAAAATTAGAATGTACAAACACATTCAACAATTCTACAGCCTCGGGTGTGCTTGGAGTTGAATTAAGTTCTTCCGGGTATTGTCGTCGCTATCTTGGCTCATCGATATCAACAATAACATTTTGCATAAAGGTTTCATAAGACGATTCTCACATGTTGTGTCAGCATTGTCAGCAAAAGAACATATTTTAAGTTAACCTCTCAACCCCCTAGGCCATATTCCGTCAAATCCCTAGCGGTCTCATGAGGTCGCGCCCACCCACAGCACTTTAACCCATAAAAACTTATATATAGAGACTACCTTTCTATGAAGAAGTTTGGCGTTATGTAATCAATATGAAATACTCTATCCTCTAGTGCAATAAAAAAAAACTGTTATCCTATGAATATTTATTTATAATCTACGTTCATTTCGTACGCCATTTTCGCGTGAATGTTATTGTGTTGATTTTTGGATTTTTCTAGTGTTTTAGTATAGTGTTTTATTATAAAATTGTAATGAAAGGTTTTGTGTGAATATAATTTATCTTTTTACGTCAATTATTTCGAGTAATATATATTGAAATAATTGTGATTTTCACGCTGCCGACATTCGGTTGGTATGTTTTTTTTGTTATCAAATTACAATAAAATCTTTTTGTATTGAAGTAAAACCTGACTTGTTTAGACCATAAGATAGAGAATTTTGTGTAGATTTTATAATGCTAAACATCTTCATAGAAAAGTAGTCTCTAAATATAAGTTTTAATGGTTTTAAGTGGGGGGGGGGGGTGCGGCCGCATGCGGCCCCCCCCACGGATGCGGATTTTTATGGCGCTTCTAGGGTTAACTTTGAAATAATTTTATTTTTACAGAGAAGAGTTAAACACTTGGATGGAGAATGCTGGTGCGGTATGCCCAGGAGTACTTGTATTAACCGCAGGCTTATCAAAACCCTTCCGACGCCTTGGAAAATATCCTGCCATGTTACAAGAGTTAGCAAGGCATGTACATGAAGCACATCCAGACAGAGGTGATACACATAGAGCATCTATTGTCTTTAAGGATATTGCAGTAAGTTAATACAACTAATTTTTATATATTAATTTTTTCATTCAAAAGTGATAACAAGGACTCAAAAGTCTCTTGTTCGACATTTTACAGTGCTAGACTTACCGTATTACGTATAAGAATTTATTTCAGATTGAATTCATATTTTTCGATAGGGAGGCAGTGACAATCATTAGTGTACTTGCGCGCCTACGGCTTGTTAGTAGTGGGAAGTTACTATAATGGGCTTTATGATGGGTTCCTGAGTCTTTAGTCGTTCGCAGCTAATGTAACCAACTAAGTACTACTTCGAGTTAATAACACGATTGCAATTAGCTATGTGAACTGCATGAAAAGTTTACAATACCCCCACTTTCATAATCTAGCGCAGACTATATGACTATGGTGTGAACAACGCGGACTGGATCTGCTCTTATGTGAATTTAATTTTTTTAAATGTTATACACACACAAGAGCAGTGGTAGCTCAGATGGTTAGCGCTAGCTGTATATTTCACAATACGCGAGCAAACCCGGTTCGATCCCCGCCGGCACCAATGAAATTGTTAATTGCAATTTTAAGTGCTGATTTACCACGTGCTCGGCGGTGAAGGAATACATCGTGAGGAAACCTGCATGTCTGAGAAATAAGAAAAAAATATTTCGAAGACATGTGAAGTTCGCCAACACGCATTGGGGCAGCGTGGTGGACTATTCCTTGCCCTAAAGCCCTCTCTGAAATGAGAGGAGGCCTGTGCCCAGCAGTGGGACATATATAGGTTGTAACTTTATTTTTAACTTTATACCCACACTAGGATATTCTCCTGTATTGTGGAGGCAGTTTACATATGTACGTGAATTACGGAATAACAAACATCAAGACTTGAAACAATTATTTGTAGGCCATACAAATACTTGTTCTGTGCGTGATACGAACCCGCGGTCCACAGCGCTGTTTCTCATTGGTAAGACACTGCGCTAGGGAGCAGAAAAATACCAAAGACAACTGTGTAGAATTTTTGCGACGTGTCTTGCAGAACTTACCTCCGACCGTCCGCTGTCTCGCATTCTTTTAGGCACTGATAATGATTTTGTTAATTCGAGCTGAAACTTTTCGAGGCTTTAGGTTAGAACTCCAGGCGGACGAAACGTTGAATTCATCAGATAGTACCTCTCCAACTCAACTTTTAAGTTTAATGTCCATATCATCATTTTGGTGATCACAATTTTCAAAATCGCGAACATTTGCAATCTGGTCGTAAAAATTAACTCAATCACATTTTTGTCAATCTGTCTAGGCGAAAGAGTTTATATCGAAAAAAGAAAGTGTTTACACAAGAGGGCCCATAAGATCAATCTATAACTACTTTTACGGATTTTATCTCGTTTAATTTTACTTTTCATTATTTTTATTTTTAATTCCCGACGTTTCGGGTGCTTTCCAGCACCCATGGTCACGGGGGGACTGAGGTGACGTCCCGGTGTCATTATTAAACCCGGAGTACCTTCAGCTATTTTAATTATTGTTTATGGTCCGATCTATGCAAAATGACTATGTCCTGAGGTCTTGCAGTGGTATGCTTGGGTTTAGTTTTAATTTTATTGATAAGAGGGTCCCAAGCAGGTGGTAGTACCCAGCCTCCTTCCTTCTCTATTGAAATTAGGATGTTTTTTAATTTCTATAGCCTCACGTATCATCCTTGGTAGGAATCGGTGTTCTTTCGCGAGGATTTTTGGTCTATCAAATCTGATGTAATGGTTGGGGCCATCTAAAATATGATTACAAACTGTAGACTTTCCAGAACGTTGATGCTTCACATCAGCTATATGTTCTTTTACGCGGGTTTACGCGGGAACGTCGGGAATTAAAAATAAAAATAATTAAAAGTAAAATTAAACGCGATAAAATCTATAAAAGTAGTTTTAATCAATGTGTTGTGTTCGCGTAAATATAAGAAATCATTAAGCAATCTATAATTTAAACCTAAAGAGTTACTCAGAATAAAATTGAAGGAAACTAACATATTAACTTTGGCCTCTCAATACATTTATGAAAATGTAATGTATGTACACAATAATAAAAGTAGTTTTACAAAAATAAGTGATATTCATTCTGTAAATACTATGAATAGACACAAGTTAGTAGTACCAGTTACTTGACTCTACCAAGTCAGTAATTCATTCTTGGAGCGATGTATACGCTTTTACAAAAAAAATCCACCAGAAAAGTTGAAACACTTTATATGTTTATATAAAAATCGTTATTGTAATAATAAGGAATTTATGGATGATAATACCCCCTGGTAATGAGATGATCGCTTCCAAGCTATTTTTAATTTGTTTTGTGCTGGTTAATTGTGTAACATACATGATATTGTTATTTTTTTTAACATTCCACTCAATTTCTTGTTGATTCTTCCCAGGACAGAGGTTTTATCCAAAACACTGGTAACTAAACAAAAAGTTACATTCAATAAGTATTTTTTATAATCTACTAGCTTACCAAGCAGACGTCGTTCTGCCCTTTTCGATGACCCTTTGTCATGTCCTATTAAAAATCCTTAAGTTCGCAAAAAAATTGTGGGTCACTCACTCATAGGCAAAAAAACTATCCTATCTCTCAAGTTGGCCTAAACTGCACACGGTGTGCAAATTTGATTAAAATCGGTTAAGTAGTTTAGGAGTCCATCGCGGACAAACAACGTGACACGTAATTTATATATATTAAGATATAAAATGAAAATGTTTCTGTTTCTATCATTGGTGGAGCCACGTGTTTAAGGCTGCCGAAAATCTAGTTCCCCGGTCAAACCTCAAACCTATTACGCGAGATATTAACTAAAGTGGACTGTATTTGCGATTGCTTCTATGCTTATGTAAAAGCGACTACTATAGCATGCGGTACAATGCACTCGCTCTTCCCTAAACTAAAACTATTACTTGCCAAATCGATGAAAGGAATCCTGCCTGATGGGGAGAACACAGAATTGGAGCGGTTAAACAATTATTAAATATTAATCAGGCAGTAAATTAAGGAATGTTGACTCACCGGGGTTCTTCTATCCTTTAGAGCACTATAGCGGCGATTTCCGGAACCTCCTCTGGACAGACACTCTGGGGCCCCAGGGGTGCGTCAGGAGAGAAGCGTTGTAGTTCAACGACGGCTGCGGCGGGAAGAAGAGCGCGCGTCGGTCGCGCGTGTCTTATATATCCTCGGGTCCGATGATTACGCGATGTTCTAGAATCGTCTTCTTTCCCCTCCCACCCCATCACCCCGATGTGTCGATAGGAGGGTACGAATGATATCGTTTGGGAAAGGGAATAATGATTCGGCAAGTTCCTACCGTCAAAAATAAAAACGCGAATGGTTTTCCGCGCAACCATCTCCCCCGCCCTTGAAGGATTTCCTTCAAAAAATAACTAAACAACTAGAGCTAAGATCAACTAACAAATAACTAACTAACGCTAAGATTACCTAAATTCAACTACAATTTTAATCTAGAAATCTAATTTAAATTATGGAAGAGGCAAGGGGCACAAACGGACAACAGGACGTAGGTAAGACCCAACCGTGGTCTTAACGCGAGCTATCCTAATTACTCCGTCGGAACCGGGAAAGACCTCCTCGACGATTCCTAACGGCCAGTGGAGAGGCGGCGTATTCTCCTTAGTGAGCACAACTACCGTTCCTACAGCTAAAGGCTCTGTCGCTGTGTTCCATTTTTGCCGAGACTGCAAAGTATGCAAGTATTCCATCCTCCATCGTTTCCAAAACGATTGCACTAACCGATCTAATAATTTGTGGCGTGCGGAAATGCTAAGTCTGTTCTCATCCATATCCGCGGCGGGCAGATACCTTAGAGGCGTTAAATTCAAAAAATGTGCTGGAGTTAGAGCCAGCGGTTCCGAGGGGTCACTAGATAACGTCCGACAAAGTGGGCGGCTATTCATTACGCATTCAATTTGAGCGAGCACCGTACTTAGCTCTTCGAAGGACAAAATTTGATCTCCTATTACTCGGTATAAGTGGCTCTTTAGACTTTTAATATTAGTCTCCCAATTGCCCCCAAAATGACTCGCGGCTGGGACGTTCAGAGACCACTCAATGCGGTTCTCGGCTAGAATGTGAGCGAACTCCGAATTATAATACTTGCTAGCTAAGAGCTCATGTAGTTCCGATAGAATACGTTTTGCACCGACGTAGTTCGTACCGTTATCCGAATATAATTTACTTACAGGGCCTCTGCGGGATAGAAATCTTTTAAATGCACCCATAAAGCCTGCTGTGCTTAGATCACCCACGAGTTCTATATGCACTGCTCGAGTAGTTAGACATACGAAAATGCAGACGTAAGCCTTTGTGGATCTTATACCGCGCCCGCGAGTGAGCGTGACCTTAAACGGACCAGCAAAATCAGACCCGGTGTGCGTGAAGGGCTTTACTGATTGTATCACTCTGCAAGATCTAAGTTCCGCCATTTCCGGAAATGACGGCTTGGGGCGTGCCCGAAAGCAAGCTATACATCTGTGCACCCGATTGCGTATTAAACTACGTGCAGAAAGAATCCAATAATTCTGACGCAAGATCGACATCAATAAATCGGGGCCAGCGTGCGAGTTCAATTTATGATGATAATCGACTAATAAGTTCATGATATGGTCTTTACGCGGTAAAACTATAGGGTGCCGTTGGTCGAAACTCAATTGCGAGTTGGACAAGCGTCCACCTACCCTTACAATCCCATCCTGTAAAAATGGCTTAAGGCGTTGAAAGGCGCGACTACAAGCTCTATTCGATTGTAATCTTGTAATTTCTTCGGAGAAGTGCGCACGTTGAAGTTCACGTAATACTAGCGACTCGGCATAGTTGTAATCGGATGCTAAGATATACGAACGTCGCGGTAAAAGCTTCGCGAATCGACAAACGTAAATTACGATACGCAATAATTTCGACCAAGAGGACAAGCGGTTCGCCAGAGCAATAATTGGAGAAACCTCGCTCGAAACGCTCGCCACTAGAGCGTGTCTCCTCTCTTCCGGCGGTTGTGACACTGACGAAGGTTCGAAATCGGTTATTGGCCATTGTGAGGGATCCAAGTGAACCCAAGAAGGTCCATGGAACCAAAGCGGGTGGTCCATTATTTGCATCGGGGTGAGTCCCCGGGATAGACAATCGGCAGGGTTTTCCTTACCGGACACGTGATAAAAGTTCCGCGTTTCTAACTCGTCTTGGATCTTGGCCACTCGGTTCGCGACAAACGTATCCCAACGGTGGGGTGAAGAATGAACCCAACATAAGGCGACGGTGGAGTCGGAAAAGGCAAATATCCTTTCTATGTGAACTCTATCCCTACATGCGCCGATAACTGTGGTAATAAGCTTGGTGAGTACTAATATTGCGCAAAGCTCTAAGCGCGCCAGAGAGACAACCTTACGGGGGGAGACTCTCGACTTAGAACTAATGAGGCTAATCGAATTTCTACCATTATTCTGGACATGGAAATATACAACGCCCCCGTAAGCCCTCTCGCTGGCGTCTGCAAATCCAACGACCGTTATGCTGCTATTTCTATCGACATTTATATGACGCGGTATTTTAATTTCTCTTAGTAAAGGAAGTTCCTCTCTAAAACGCTGCCACAATCGAACAATGCTGTCAGGCGGCGAGTCATCCCAATCACATTCAAATAACCAAAGTTGTTTAATCAAAAGCTTAGCGTACAATACCACAGGAGCTACGAAACCCATGACGTCCCATAATCTAGCAACGCATGACAGTATTGTGCGCTTTGTGCATTTCTCTACGGGCGGATTTACCTTAAGGCTAAACACGTCGGACTCTGGTGACCAACACAGACCGAGCACCTTGTGTGTATCGGAATCGTCGAATTCCTTTATCGCCGAAAGACGGTGTGATAGTGGGATTGTATCTAAAACCGTACGCGAATTACTAGTCCACTTCACAAGATCGAATTGACCCGATTTCATGAGCCTTATGACTTCGGCGGTGGTTAGGGTGGCCTCCTCCACGCTATCGACCGAATACACAAAATCATCCATATATAATCCGCTCTCAATTGCCCTCTTAGCTTTAGGATAAGAGGGACCTTCATCGTGAGCGAGCTGTCTCACCGTGCGTAACGCATGAAATGGGCTCGACTTTAAACCAAAACAAACGCGGTTAAATTCAAACACCATTAGAGGTTCCTTTGGGTTGAAGCGATATAAAATGCGTTGGAATCTACGGTCGCATTCACGGACCCCTATGCAAAGAAACATTTGGCGAATATCGGCGGATAGTGCTATACTAAACAAACGAAAATTGACTATTATATTAAATAAACTGCCCTGTAAATTTTGCCCACTATAGAGGATATCGTTAAGCGACAGGTGAGTGCTAGTTTTAGCACTAGCGTCGAGCACTACACGTAATTTAGATGTAAGTTTGTCCTCTCTAATGACTCCGTGGTGTGGTATAAAATACGACGGTGTGTCTTCGTAGTTATCTAATTTCGAAGCCACAAGCGATATGTAACCTTCTCTTATATATTCGTTAATGACGCCGTCGTAAGCTTCCTTTAACTGGGGCGAAGCGAGCATCCTACGCTCCAAGCTGTAGAAACGCTTTTCCGCCATTTGACGCGAATCGCCGAGAGATAAAACATCTCCTTTAAAGGGTAGCGCTACACTATATCTACCGTCGCGATCACGAACGGTCGTGCGGACGTAAATTTCCTCGCATAACCTGTCATCTGGACTAGCTATAGGTGGGACGTTCACCTCCTCCATCTCCCAAAATTTGCGGACTAACGACTCGAGCGGTTCGACAGCCATACCACAATAAGAGGTTGCCGAAATACTATCTAGGATGGGGGCGGAGCCAAGGATCACATAGCCCAATACGGTTTCCAGTGCGTAAGGCGCGGTATGCGAGGAGTTGCCCCTGACCTTATTGTTTAACAAAAGATAAGGGAAAAGCGATGCCCCAATGAGCATGTCTATGTTTCCAGGAACGGCGTAAGTGTCGTCTGCTAGAGGCAAATTTTTAAATTCAATCATTGCCGAGGTGTCAACCGAAACGGTTGGCAACCGTTCAGTGACCCTATCTACTACTAGTGCATTTATATCAAAGTTAACATTACGATCTATCCGAGAATAAAATTTTAAATTTATATATCCCTGTGTCGCTTTACTAGTACCTCCGATGCCTTTAACTACAGGACATGAAAGTGACCTATTTATTACTAAACCTAAGCGCTGACAACATTGTCGTGTTATAAAGCTATTTTGGGCTCCGCTGTCCAGCAGTGCACGGACGCTTTGTTCGTTTCCACGCGAATCCCTAACCAAAATACGCGCCGTACCCAGTAACACGGTCGAAGGAGGTTGTACTCCCATATTTGCCAATGAGCACAGAGCGACATCACCAGGTCGACCGCTAGAATCGTTGACCTTAGTAGGGGTGAATTCCTTATCCGCCTTACTTGACGCCGCTATGTTGCTATTTTCAAAATGTAATAGCGTGTGATGTTTCCTGGCGCACTTGCTACATACGGAACTCGAATTGCATTTTGCAACTAAATGCTTATCGCTTAAGCAGTTCAAACATAGGTTGTTTGTCTTTACTAACTTATAACGTTCGCTTGGTGAATATTTACGAAAAGTCGCACAATTATATAAATTACCGTGTTTATCTTTACATACTATACAAGTATGCTGGAGTGATGTCGGCGTAGCGGTTACGTAAGTTAACGACCCTGCTATTTTAGATGGTTGAGTCTGTCTACGGTCGACGCACCTTTTAATCTCCTGTTTAACGTTCGGAGAGCGCTGCATCACCTTTATTTGATCTCGCACGAACGATGCTAATGAATGAAAGGAAGGCATCTCCGAGCTACGATGCTCCATTTCAAACGCACGCACGGTGTCGGAGTCTAATTTCTTTAATGCTATATGGAGAAACACCACGTCCATAAGGTCATCAAACTTCAAATTCTTAAGTGCAGCCACCGATGCCACAAATTTATCTAGAAACTGCTCTAAGCCGTTGATGTTCGCGGATGATATAGGTTTAAGATCGAATATCTGGTTCAAATATTCGGAAGCTAACATTCTCCTATCTTCATATTTAGTTTTAAGCGTTTCAAATATTAATACGTAATTGTTTGCTGTAGGTGTAAAACCCGAGCAGATCGACTGTGCTCTGCCACTAAGTTTGCTAATTAAGTAATATAATTTTTCAGCGTCCGATAACGATGGGTTGTTGTGTATATTGTTTTGAAAACTACTGAAGAAGAAGGGCCACGTCTTAATATCACCATTGAATACCGGAATATCTATTGGCGGTAACCTAATTGAGTCACGAGGGCGTACCTGTATTTCCGGCTTTGCTTCGCTTTGAGATTGTAGGAGTTTTGCAGTTCTTTTTACGCGACACAACATATCTTCGAATGCCAGCAGCGGTTGGTAGTTCACTATGTATTTCGGGTCGCTTTGTAATTCCAAATGATTAATTTGGTCTAATATTCTTTCGTAATCTATCCGCAAAGTATCTATCGTTTCGATTTCATTCAAAAAGGCTTCCCGCACTGCCTCTATATTAATGTTCTTTATATAATTACTTATATTCTGCACACGCGAAAAGAGTATGTCCCTCTTGGCATAAAGCGTTTTAATTTTGATTTCACTTCCACTAACTGCCATTTTAAATTATTATAATAAAGTTATATTAATCACAATTAATCTCACACGCATAAACGACGTAGGATGAACACTCGGCGTGCCGTATTACGTAATCAGATCGAACACCCGTTGCGGTCGAGTCTACGCGTCGTTTGCTAAACCTAATAATTTTATCAAAATTGTGGGTAAGCGTATCAAACGGTTGCTATCACACCGTTTCAATTGTTTAATAAGCTTTAAATTTAACCAAATACGAGCGCTATTAAATGAATAATTCTGTTTGCGAGTACCAAATCAAATTTTTAATTTAAACGAACACTATTTAAGTCTATTCCATAAATTACAGTGCGTTATCTAAACAATTAATTTAAAATTCGACCAGAAAATGGTTGGATAACCACTAAACACCAATCCAGATCCTGCCGAAGTGACCATAAAATGGTGGAGCCACGTGTTTAAGGCTGCCGAAAATCTAGTTCCCCGGTCAAACCTCAAACCTATTACGCGAGATATTAACTAAAGTGGACTGTATTTGCGATTGCTTCTATGCTTATGTAAAAGCGACTACTATAGCATGCGGTACAATGCACTCGCTCTTCCCTAAACTAAAACTATTACTTGCCAAATCGATGAAAGGAATCCTGCCTGATGGGGAGAACACAGAATTGGAGCGGTTAAACAATTATTAAATATTAATCAGGCAGTAAATTAAGGAATGTTGACTCACCGGGGTTCTTCTATCCTTTAGAGCACTATAGCGGCGATTTCCGGAACCTCCTCTGGACAGACACTCTGGGGCCCCAGGGGTGCGTCAGGAGAGAAGCGTTGTAGTTCAACGACGGCTGCGGCGGGAAGAAGAGAGCGCGCGTCGGTCGCGCGTGTCTTATATATCCTCGGGTCCGATGATTACGCGATGTTCTAGAATCGTCTTCTTTCCCCTCCCACCCCATCACCCCGATGTGTCGATAGGAGGGTACGAATGATATCGTTTGGGAAAGGGAATAATGATTCGGCAAGTTCCTACCGTCAAAAATAAAAACGCGAATGGTTTTCCGCGCAACCAATCATAAAGACTCCAAGGGTTCCAACGCTCTATTATGAATTTCTTAACCTTCAGCTCACCATTCTCTCTTGTACCTAGTTTTTAAGTTGAAGTCTTCTAATAACATTGTATAGTGGATTTTGGAAGAATACATGGCTCTAGAAATATCGTCATTCATCTCCTTCACCTCCTCATTGGGATGTGCCGAAACAGTGCGTAAACCTGTTTGACCTTTAACAAATATTGTTAGTGAAGAGTATAAGGTAATATGTAAGTCTTGTCGACATACTACCAATGTTTACAACGTTGTTAATAAGATACTTGCATATAATAAACCTATTATATATGTAATAAACCATTTTAACTGAGCCATATAATGAACTATTTTAACTGAGCTTTGACCTATATTGTAGGTATATACATGATGATATATTATATGCCTAGGTATATATTATTTTCTGTAAGCGAAAAATTGTTCATCAGAAAACTTTCAATTATAAATAAAATTTTCCACCTGGTCAGTTGTTTTTAATGAAATTCCACTATACTATAGCGTCTATATACTTCCAATTAGTGTGATAGCTTTTTTGAAGTCACGACATACGACATATTTACGTGGTAGAGCCATGCTGTAGCTATATTAGTAGTATGGTTGTAGCGAAAATGGGTCGGCTCGACCAGGGAAGCACCATGCCAATAGTGTGACCAAGGAAATAGTAGCTTAACGCTGCTGTGTTTCGTATGGTGAGGGAACTGGAGACCCTTTTTACTGGAAATGAGGTATTCCATCTTAGACCTCTGGGGTGTCAACGCATCTGCATTTTCATATGTAATCAAGGATAGATGTAAATGTCTATAGGCCACAGCAACCACTTATCACCGGGTGAACTGTGTGCTCGTTTGTCACCCTATAAATATGTATTAAAGAAACACCATATAGCCTAGTGTTTTACTAAAATATAACTAATCCTTTTAATGTATTTTTTGCTACAGAGTGCTTGTTCTGCATTGAGGCGTCAAAAAGAGTTAGAACTCCAAGTGGTAACTGGTGAAGTACGGGGTTGGCCAGGTGGCGAACTTTCCTCCCTTGGGGACGTGCTGCATATGGGTAGTGTAGCAGTGGGCCCATCACATCAAGATAGATATCTTGTACTTTTCCAATCTGCTTTACTTCTATTATCAGTCAGCAAGAGAGTTTCGGCATTTGTTTATGAGGTTGGTTAATATGATCTTGTACTTGACGTTTTTAAAATTAAAAAGTAACACAGCTAATAGTCTATAGAGGAGCTGGATGAGGGAGAGAATATAATAATTCTAACACAATATATAATATAAGTAATGTTTAATGCTAGAAGCAGTAATTTAACTCTATGCTGCACTACAGATGCTGAGAGAATGTGATTCTGATATTAAAAATATATTCATAATATTTCATCCTTAATCTGCAATGCTGATACAAAAATTAATTAAAATTCAAATTATAATGTCAACTTATGTAATCTAAAATAGTTTAGCACTAAATTTAATCCTTAATATAAAAGTAACCGGTATATTTTTAGATCCGTACTGTTTTGTTTCAAAATTCCTCCAACTGTTCATAGTAATGTGTTATAAAATATCGAGCAGTTTTAATGTAATCTGCTTGTTATATTTTAAAATAACTATTACAAAAGAAACTGTATGTGTTACAAATTCAATATAAATAGTCATCTTAAAGCTTTATTATCAAAAATATTCCAGCTCGTAAGCAAAAGTATATGCAACCCTTTTTTCAACATTGGGTTTTTTCATAATAGTTCAGTAAATATAAATGCTTTTCATTTTTTAATGTATGTATATGATGCACAATGTGTATGAACAATTACTTATTACTATTGCAATTTAATTTTTTACGTCAGTTACATCTAAAGATTACCTTTTATTAAATATAAGTAAAAACATGTCAGGGAAACAAGACTAACTTTTTACGAGTAGTAAATATTATAAAAAGTAGGAAAAATTATTTGGCCACTTCTAAAAAATAATAATACCTTGCGTTATATACATAAACATATGTACCACCCACCCATTCACCCAGAAGGGTGGGCAGAGACTGGACTTCCATTTGGTATGATCCCAACACATCTACGTATACACGCTCGTTGGTTAACAGTACTCCTAATCTGGCCCATTTTCAATATATCGCCAATTTGGTGGATAAACCTTTGTCTAGTCCCTTCCCGACTCTGCCTTGCCTGACCCTTCACATCTGCAATATAAATTTGCTTTGTCACTCTTTCCTCGTTCATTCTTTCTACATGACAACCACCTACGCAATCCTGGTCACAACATCGTCTTGCGTTATATACTCACATAATTATTGCTCTTCACTAATCATGTTCAACTGAGAGGTATCAGGAACGCATACTCACGGCGGCTGCGATATAAGTAGAGGAACTATTATGCTGCCTAGAACTTTACTATTTCTGCCGCCAAGCATCTATTCACTCACTGCTGTTCCAGTTTGAAGGGTTAAAATACTGTACGTTAGCAGACTGTGTGGCATTTTATTTAACCTTCAGCGGATATCTGTCTTAAGTCTGCCTTCTTTGTTTGAAGTGAGTTATTAGTGTCCATGGGTTCCAGTAGGTAATTTACTGGGGATTAAGGAACAATATATCCTGTGAAGGTTGTCTATAAACATCTATACTTGCAAAAATTTGTTTCCCTCGTTGATCTAATGGTCATAAATGTAACTACTGATCCGTCTACAACCCACTGATCGATGAGCCGCCATTTAATCCCATTCTTTATCCAGACAGACTGTAGTTTCTTCTTTCTTTGTACAGACGGATAAATAATGGGATTAGAAATGGTGACACATCGAGCCCATACATTTAACATGCACAATACCATTAGCAAAAACCTGCTAATAACGGTATAACAGCATATTACTTAGATTAAAATTACGGTTAATTAGAAATTTTATTTTAATGGGAAATATTTAAAAAGAATTGTATATGCAATGAGGTACATAATTTTAAAATAACATTTATAATATTGTTGCGCGAATAAGTCGACGTCATGTATCCGGTACTAGCGCCATCTAGTGTCAGGGACGAGAGCGAGGGGAGCTTTCCAGAAAATGACATCACTAATCTTTTAACCGACAGCGCCATCTAGTCTCGGACGAAGAACTAAGCTTCTAGAAGACAACACTCGTACTCTCGGCCCCTTGCGCGTGCTTTCTTGAATATTCTGGACGTTTCGGTGCTAATTTGTATTTATAGGCGTTGCAAGATGCGATCGGGGAAGTATTGAATTCGGCGAGACAAGCGAAGCTTCGGAGCGGAATAAAGTGAATTAGTGTGCTTAATTATTAGTGTTTTAAGTCTTAATTTGTGTAAAGAAAATTAAAGTGTTAATTTAGGTAATTTTATCGGCAGTTTTTAATCGTCACGAACCTCAAGCTCGTAACAATTGGTGTCAGAAGTGGGATTAAATCATGCCGATTTTACCTAAGGAGGAAATGGAGGGTGTCCGTACCCGAAGTCAACGCCAGCAGGAGACGGACCAGAGACGATTTGGTGGTGCAACGCCACAGACGTCAGAGGGCCAACTGCCAGCCACGGAGGCTCGCACGTCAGTAGCTCCTACATCTGCAGCACCTGACTTAGGTGCTCTGATGGTGATGCTGCAGGAACAGACTCGCCGACAGGAGGAACAGGCTCGCCGACAGGAGGAACAGGCTCGCCAACAGGAGGAACAGGTCCGTCGGTTGGAGGAGCAGCTGCGGGGCGGACAGGATAAACAGGCCCGCCGACGAGAGGAACAGGCCCGTCAGTTGGAAGAGCAGATGCTCCTTATGAAGGACCTTCACGCTACCTTCGGGAAAGAGATACGGGAGGTGAAGGATAAGGTTGCTCAACATGACAACCGCCAGTCGGAAGCTGAAACCCGAATCGACCAAGTAAACAATCGGGTTGACAACGTAATGGCTGACGTGAAGAAAACGCTGGACGACCTCAAACTTGGGGATGGAACAACAGCTCCCGTAGTAGCTACAACATCTTCGCTACGTGGATTCAAAGTGCCGCCGTTCGACGGGACTTCTTCCTGGTCGGCCTACAAAATCCAGTTCGAGGCCGTCATGGAGGCGAACGGCTGGAATAAAAGCCAAGCCATGACTGCACTCACCCTAGGCCTACGTGATCAAGCCTTAACTGTGTTGGAAGCTCTCGGTAAGAAAGTGACCTACAAGCAGCTCCTTGAGGCGTTGGAGGCAAGATATGGCGACGCTCACCTGGAACACGTCTTTCGCGTGCAGCTTAAAGATCGCGTGCAACGCAGCAACGAAAACCTGCAGCAGTGGGCCCTTGAGGTGGAGAAGATGGTTCGAAAAGCATAACGGTCTGTACCTGCGCTCATTGAAGGGAACCTGGTGCAGACATTCATCGACGGCATCCGCGACCTGGAAGTCAGAGCTGCTGTGAGGCTCGGGCACCACGAGACGATTAAAGACGCCTTGGCCCATGCACTGGAGGTGGAAGCCGTGCGGCATGATCATCGTTCCCATCGCGTCCGGGAGGTTGCAGCAGCTACAGTTCGCGACCGCAACAAAGGATACAGCCCTAGGTGCTATGGCTGTGGGGAAAAGGGCCATCTTCGACCCAGCTGCCCTAAGCGAACCCTAGAAAGGGAAGTTGAACGATCTCAGGAGGGTAGTGCGGCCAACAGCACCGCCCAGCAGCAGCAGGGAAACGAGTAAAAGCCAGAACTGCGGGGCGGGTGCTGGCTGATGTTAAAAGAGCCTCAAGGATCTCGATCTCACAAACCCATGATGGGAACAGTCTAATCATCAAGGGCGAAGTCAACGGAATGCCGTGTAAACTGACCGTAGATACTGGAGCCTCTCGTACGGTTGTTAGTTCCCAACTTATAAGTCAGTTCCTTGGGGACTCCGCATACAACCGAAAACGCATTAATTTGGTAACAGCCACCGGTCAGCGTATACCCGTCCGTGGAGAGAAGGAGATGGAGTTGAAGCTAGGCAACGTGATCTACCTGCATAATGTAATCGTGGCTGATATAATGGACGACTGCATCCTAGGCCTAGACTTTGACTATGACTATGAGGAATAATTGTTGTGAGATCGACGTTAAGCAAGGTGTTTTGAAATGTGGCCAGGAGGAACTTTTTATTGAAGGTGCGTTACCAGGGAACGTGTACAGCATTAAGAAGATTGTTCTTCCGCCGAGATCGGAAACAATTGTTCCGGTTAGTCTTCCTCGAAACGCTGGGCAAGCTCACCATTGTGTACTTGTGGAGAGGGTAAACAATGACCTTCTATGGAAAGTAGCACGAACCTTGGTCAGGACCACTGACATCTCAGGAGTACGTGTGCTGAACCTTTGTAACCGGGAACAGATTATAGAAAAAGGCACACTGGTTGGTACTTGTGAGGAAGTGGATTGGTTACGTCGCTGCCAATATATGTCGAGTGGGACCCCCAGCAAGGATTCAGAAACGAGAGTGATCACACTTTTGGAAGACTGTCGCAGTGTTCTCTCCCCGAAGGAATTGGTCAAGGCGAAGAAGTTGTTACTCAAGTACGCCGATGTATTCTCATCAAACGATGCTGACATAGGAAAGACTGGCTTAGTTCAACACAAAATAAACACAGGAGAAGAATTGCCTATCCGTCAGCGGCCAAGAAGATTGCCGGTAGCACGTGAAAAGGAAGTGGAAACCATGATTGAGCGAATGGTGAAGGATGGTGTTGTTGAACCTTCATCTAGTCCATGGTGTTCACCCGTGGTGCTGGTAAAGAAGAAGGATGGCAGCATGCGGTTCTGTGTTGATTACCGCCGTCTGAACGACGTTACAAAAAAGGACAGCTATCCCTTGCCAAAAATTGATGACACGCTGGACATGCTTACAGGAGTAAAATGGTTTAGCACGCTGGATCTAAAAAGTGGCTACTGGCAAGTTGAAATTGACCCTAAGGACAAGGAGAAAACTGCGCTCTCGACGGGAAAGGGTCTGTGGCAATTTAAATTTTACTTTAAATTTACTTTAAAGTAATGCCGCTTGGATTGTGGAATGCTCCAGCAACGTTTGAAAGACTGATGGAGCATGTACTTACCGGGCTAATTGGCGATGCCTGTCTGGTCTACTTGGATGACATCATCATCGTGGGCCGTACGTTTGAGGAACACCTTCAAAACCTGGAACGCGTGCTCATGAAGATTCAGAGTGCCAACCTCAAGTTGAGTCCGAAGAAATGTTCACTATTCAAACGGTAAGTCAACTTTTTGGGGTATGTAGTGTCGGAAGAAAGTATCCGCACGGATCCGGAGAAAATCGCCGCTATCAAGGATTGGCCGGTTCCAAAAGACAAGACGCAGGTTAGAGCATTTTTGGGTTTGTGCTCCTATTATCGGCGATTTGTGAAGAACTTTGCAGATATAGCCAAACCTCTGCACAAGCTAACCGAGGAGAAGCGACATTTCTGCTGGGATGAAAGTTGCAATATCGCATTCCAGGAGCTCAAGGACCGTCTGTGCAAAACACCTATTTTGGGATACCCTGATGCAAGCAAAGAATTTATAGTTGACACGGACGCAAGTGATATAGGACTTGGCGGTGTTTTTTTTTTTTTTTTTATAGAATAGGGTGACAAACGAGCACACAGTCCACCTGATGGTAAGTGGTTGCTGCGGCCCATAGACATCTACATCTATCCTCCATTAAAAATCAAAATGCAGATGCGTTGTCACCCGTGAGGACTGAGATGGAATGCCTCGTTTCCAGTAAAAAGGGTCTCCGGTTCTCTACACTCACCATACGAAATACAGCAGCATTAAGCTACTATTTCACGCTGGTATTCTGTGAGAGCATGGTCCTTCCCCGGTCGAGCCGACCCATTCGTGCTACAACTATACTACTAATATAACTGCAGCATGGCTCTACCACGTAAGCCATGCTGCAACTCTTGAAAAAAAATTTTTCAAGAATGAAATGAATGAAAAAAATTTGATGAAAAATGTGTTGTCTCAACGGAATGGTAACCAAGAGGTCGTGATATCGTACTTCAGCAAGACGTTGTCAAAACCGGAAGGGAACTATTGTGTCACAAGACGCGAATTGCTAGCTGTGGTAAAGTCGTTGCAGCATTTTAGCAAATATCTTCTGGGGCGAAAATTTCACTTACGAACTGACCATGCTGCACTGAAATGGCTATTACAGTTTAAAAATCCAGAAGGACAAGTTGCGAGGTGGATTGAACTACTGCAGGAATACGACTTTGAGATCGAACATCGCAGCGGGAAATCTCATGACAACGCAAATGCATTGTCAAGAAGACCTTGTCCTGAAGATTGCAAACATTGTACTAGGCAAGAGAGTAAGGAAGTGGTATCCGTGAGGATGCTCAGGACAGACCACCTCAGCAACGAGTGGAAGGACAGCTTACGACATGCACAGTAGGGAGATCCGGACATCAAGCCGATTCTGCAATGGATGAAGGCCAGTGCTCCCAAGCCCAAGTGGAGCGACGTCTCAGCGATGAGTTCGACCACTAAAAGCTATTGGGCCCAGCGGGAAAGCTTGCTGCTTCAGCATGGAGTTCTGTGCCGTAAATGGGAAAATGTTCGGGGAGACAGCTGTCATTTGCAAATGGTCGTCCCTAAAGCTAGAGTACCGGATGTTCTACAGCTGTACCATAATGATTGTTCAGGAGGCCATCTGGGAG
Source organism: Parnassius apollo (assembly GCA_907164705.1). NCBI lineage: Eukaryota > Metazoa > Arthropoda > Insecta > Lepidoptera > Papilionidae > Parnassius > Parnassius apollo. The sequence goes on along the minus strand of CAJQZP010001146.1, from coordinate 5,004,562 downwards.
TTAAACGGACTCTACTGAAGATCCGAGAACGGTTTTACTGGGTCCACTGTCGAAACGATGTCGAGGACTGGTGTCGCAAATTTACAAGTTGTGCGGCTGTAAAGGGACCTCAGACTCGAAGTAGAGGTGCATTGAAGTTGTACAATGTTGGTGCACCATGGTAGAGAATAGCCATTGACGTGGCGGGGCCGTTTCCGGAGAGTGAAAGCGGTAACAAGTATTTCATGGTTGTGATGGATTACTTCACTAAGTGGCCAGAAGTCTTCGCCATTCCAAATCAAGAAGCTTCAACAGTTGCGGATAAGCTAGTTCATGAAGTCTTCTGTCGTTTTGGAGTACCTTTAGAGATTCACAGCGATCAAGGATGGAATTTTGAGTCTCAAATATTCCAGGAAACTTGCTGAGTTTTGGGTACTCATAAAACAAGAACGACTTATCACCCGCAATCTGATGGAATGGTAGAAGGATTTAATCAGACATTGGAGAGATACCTAGCAAAAGTTGTAGACAATCGGCAACGAGATTGGGACAAGCACATACAACCGTTTTTGTTGTCATATCGAAGCGCTGTTCACGAAAGTACAGCAGTGACACCAGCTTTCGCAAACTTTGGAAAAGAATTACGGCTGCCTGCAGACCTGATCACCGGGATACCACCTGATGCCCCACGCAGTATAACCGATTATGTAAATGACTTGCGGAACAAAATGAATGACATTTATGAGTACCTCAGACAATCGGGCCAGCAAATGTCTGAGAAGATAAAAACCCAGTACGACCGCAAAATGAACAATAAAGGCTTCGACGAAGGTTCACTAGTGTGGTTGCACAATCCAGTCCGCAGCAAAGGGAAATCTCCTAAGCTTCAAGCTAAATGGGACGGCCCGTACCGGATTGTAACCAGGATCAACGATGTAACCTACCGGATACTCTTAGGAGGGGGCAGTGTTGCGCGAATAAGTCGACGTCATGTATCCGGCACTAGCGCCATCTAGTGTCAGGGACGAGAGCGAGGGGAGCTTTCCAGAAAATGACATCACTAATCTTTTAACCGACAGCGCCATCTAGTCTCGGAACGAAGAACTAAGCTTCTAGAAGTCAACACTCGAACTCTCGGCCCTTTGCGCGTGTTTTCTTGAATATTCTGGATGTTTCGGTGCTAATTTGTATTTATAGGCGTTGCAAGATGCGATCGGGGAAGTATTGAATTCGGCGAGACAAGCGAAGCTTCGGAGCGGAATAAAGAGAATTAGTGTGCTTAATTATTAGTGTTTTAAGTCTTAATTTGTGTAAAGAAAATTAAAGTGTTATTTTAGGTAATTTTATCGGCAGTTTTTAATCGTCACGAACCTCAAGCTCGTAACAATATTCTAGTTATCCATTCTGGCTTCGCCTGAGTGTAAGATGTGGCTCTATTTAGACTTAAGATTATCATTAAATACCATTTATTTTAACTAATCAATATTTCCATTTTACTAAAATCTCACGATTTTTTGGATAAAATTTTGTCTAGATCTGTTCTGGTATTCCTTTCTATTTGTCCGTGAAGTCTTATTACAACCGGTTCAGCCATTCCGAAGATTAGCTTGGACGTACAGACAAACAAACGAAAATTTAAACTGTGCTTATTCATATCTCAATGGCATTTAAATCCTCATCATCATCATTACAGCCCTTCACAAGTCCACTGCTGAACATAGGTCTCTCCCAAGGAATGCCACAAAAGAAAGGAAAGCACGGCCTGAGCCACCTGCATCCATCGACCTCCTGCATGTCTTACCAGGTCGTCACTCCATCTAGTGGGGGGTTGCCTTAGACTTCGCCTACCGGTACGAGGCTGCCACTCAAGAACCTTTTTTCCCCATCGGATGTCGGTTCTTCCAGCTATATGGCCGGCCTATTGCCACTTCAGCTTACTAATCCGTTGGGCTATGTTGGTTACTCTGGTTCTACTGCGAATATCCTCATTTCTAAGTTTATCACACAGAGAAACCCCGAGCATAGCCCCCTCTATAGCTCGCTGAGCGACCTTGAGCGTCCTCATTTGGCCAGCAGTGAAGGATCACGACGTCTCACTATAAGTCATCACTAGCAACGCGCACAGGCTGTACAGTCGTTTTCAGTTTTTGAGGTATAGCTCACTCTCCCCCCCCCCCCCCACGGGCATGTAAATATTTTATACAAATATATTAACAAAAAAACCGACAGTAATTATGAAGAAAACTCTCAGAACACGTCTAGCTCACAAATTAGCGAAACTGGACTGTTTTTTTTTGTTTATGGCATTTTGTTATCATTGATTTTAATAACAAGTTGGACTGAAATTATAGGACGTACTCAAAACGGTTATCGCAGTGAGTGAGTATAGATAGTGTGCGAGTGAGAGGTAAATAGAAGCGATGCCATTTTCAGTCCCATTCTTTAACCACTCTAGTAGTTTCAATATACGAATAACTAATATATTTCTAGATTGTGTTGATTAAGTTAGTTTAAATGGTCCAAATTGATATAAATGTGTAGGTAAATTAGTTTATAGGTAATTATAGAAATAGTTTAGTTATGTGTTTGTTACAAATATACTATGTTTGTTTTAGGGATGTCTTCCATTAACAGGTATAACGGTGTGCAAATTAGATGATACAGACTCTAGAAAGAATGCATTTGAAATAAGTGGACCTATGATAGATACAATAGTAGCAGTATGTCAGACTAGGGCTGAAGCGGATAACTGGGTTAGCTTATTGCAAAAACATTCTAACACAAGCAGCCCTTCTCATGAACCTGGTCAACCACAGTCATTACCGCATGTAAGTATCATATTTAAAACAAACATAAAGAGAATTATATTTATATTATCACTTTTCCATATAATATAGTGTTTCCTTTTGTATACTGCAATATATTTTATAATTTCTTACATAGCTGACCCGATCTCCTTCCGAAGGGGCATTGTCTAGCATCAATACCAGTCGTCGAAGTCTCTATCATGTGACATTGCCGCCGCCTAGCTATCCCTCTGCATCGCCGTATTATTCCCTAACGAAGTATTTTGCACGTTTAGTTAAAAAAAAGGTTATCACACGACAAATGTTGCGGAGATTGTTACATGAGAGAACTTGGGCTAAAGCATTTGAGTTGTCAGGATCACTAGTGAGACGGAGGCACAAAAATCATATAAGATTAAGAATTGAGAATGATGGGACAATAGGCACTGAAACTGACTGTTCTGACAGTGATACAAATTCAGAAGACACCGACAGAGGGATGGATACAACTGAGACATATTCAAATTCATGTTGCACAGATTCTGAAATTAATGACTCCCCCAAAATGACGCGCCAAAACGCGCTGGATTCCTCTAGTCCACGAACGATATCATCTTCATGTAGCAGCTGGGGGGAGTAACTTTGGCTATGTACGTTACTTTGATGCATCCACAGACATGCATCTGGACGTAACACAGCCATATCTCAAGGGTGACTGTACTAAAGACATATTTCTACCGAAAATCGATACGCAAATGACTCCCGAATTCCATAGCAATGATCTCCATCCGCATTTCCAACATTCCGATAATAACGAAAATTCTAATTTCGATGTGAGATCTTATATGGCTTGCGAGGATTTAGTTAATATAGATCAAAATAGGCAAATTGGAACTCTCATAAACGATGCTTCTGATTTCATTCCTACAAGACGTAGTTTTCCACACTGCAGTGCGAAAAATGAATGTGGTCAAAAGTTGTGGAAATCTACTGAGGAAAATTATCTACGTGAAGATGCAGAAGGCACTGACAACGTTGGCACTTTCCTGCAAGATTTAGAGCCGCCATCACCGAAACATGATCGTGTGAGTCCGGTTGGCTCAATTATATTAGACCCACCACCTATGTTTCGGAATAATGATGACGATTTAAAAGTAATCAATGTCAATCTTAACACTAACGTACCATTTCGGAAACATTCTTTGAATTCTGATAAAAAAATACGAAGATCCGTATCCAAATCAATGGTTGAAACGGAGAATACTAAGAAAAACGATCTGCACTTTCAAAGAATGAGTTCTCAATCCGAAACACGTAAAGCAGCTAAGAAATGTGAGTGTTGTAACAGATCTCTTTGTCCGAGCCCTCGATCATCTGACTCGGGAGTTGCAGGTAGTTGCAACTTGGCATCCCCTGAATTAAATATGCATGAATATACAGGCACCGGAGGCGGTAGTAATGATTCAGATAGTCAAGCTAAAAGCCATGGAACACAGGATAATTTTCATACTGGTCATCGTAAGTTAACTTTGTCTGAAATCGAGGCGGCTGCATTTGAAGATCAATGTAGGTGTACTTCACCATTTGGCTCTACCGCAAGAACGTCCTGTGTAACAAGTGTAACATCTGAAAGTAACGTAGATGTTATAGACTCATCCAACACACTTGTTAAATCTACTTTTGTCGGTAATCCGCCAGTATCAACTTCTCAAATAAAACGCACCTCTATAAGAAGAAACATAGAACGATATGTACCCGAAATAAAACTCAAACCTGAAGTACCTCCACGGATTTACCGAAAGCCTAGTACTCATATAGAACATCCAAAAAATGTTCGTCATCCCATCCCTTGCCAGTGGAGTACGTTGAACATAACTGAACGCACTAAGCCCAGTTTACATTATCATATGCGCATATATAGAGAAAGACCAGATGAAAATACCACTAGTAGACCATCTCGTGAAAATGTGTTACGGAATTGCGATGTTTTTAATAAAGAAAATCGGTCGAAAGATGAGACTGTACGTAAGACGAGATCGAGGAGCGAGGATTTAATGAAGTCCCAAAAAGTTTTGACGGAAGCTCAAACAGGCTTTGTCGTGTACCGCTCCGATTTATATGCTCACTGGTGGATGAAAGCGAAATTACCCATTACCGTGGTCACCGACTCAGGCAAGGATTATTTTTTTGTAAAGAGATACTGTTTTTGTGTATCACCGGTTTTCAGTTTTGTAACCACTAGAATAATGCTGTCATTAGAGTGCCCCCAATATTGCAGTGCTTTACTCGATCATCCTTGCCTGTGTTTATTCATCTTACTAACTAAAAATCACTGCAAGTAGATGTCATACACTAACAACTTGAAAAAATGCATGGGAAGCTTAAATCCACATACTGTGGCCTAAGTTTGTGAAAAATTTCTATTTGTACTTTAAGAGTTTTAATAGAGATTATCCAAAAAGTGGATAAACTGTTCAATGGATCTGAGACCACGTAATAGTCTTGCGATTTGGTAATTTATTATTTTAATTCACCTTAGTTACTAGCTCGTGTTTTTAAGCCAGAAACATCAACTACGTTGGTTCAGGAACCCATTATATTAAAACCCTATGCTTTGAACAATTGTGTGAATACAGTCTAATTGCAGTAATTTTTATTAGAAGAAAATTGAATCGTGTGTTGTAGTATATTGACATTTGTGTATATTTGATGTAACTAATTGACTGACTACTTTTCAGATGGCCATGAGCGACAGTAGTAACGAATTATCATCAGGCCTCAGCAACCACAAAAGATCACATTCATTTAACAATCACCAAAGTTACACACAACATACGCAACAAACGCAAAAAAACAAGCACAAGAATCAATCTGCTCGCTGGCTCTTGAACTCCTGCGACTCCTTGGATCAATCACCTGTTAAATCTAACAAAACTCCAATAGGAAAGAAATTTTCATCCGTTGACTTTATTGACACAACTGACTCTGCTCATATAAACAAAGGTAATTATAACTAAAGTATTATATTATTTATTAGGTATTTGGCAATTGTTATTTTTAAGCATAATACATATCATACATATCATATATGCCAGGCAGACGTTGTTTTGCCCTTTTTGACGACCCTTTGTCATATCCTATTAAAAATCCTTAAATTCGCAAAAAAAAATTGTGGGTCACACATGGGCAAAAAAACTATCCTATCTCTCAAGTTGGACCCATCTGCACACGGTGTGCAAATTTTATTAAAATCAGTTAAGTAGTTTAAGAGTCCATCGTGGACAAACGTGACATGTAATTTATATATATTAAGATTATCATCATCATCTTATATATAAAAATCAATTGCTATCCGTTAGTCTTGCTAAAACTCGAAAACGGCTCGAAAGATTTTGATGATTTTTTGTGTGTATTTGAATGAATCCGTGGACGGTTTAAAAACTCTATTGAGCCCGGTAGGTGGCGCTATCATCGAGATCTAGAAATCACCCGTGCGAAGCCGGGGGATCGCTAGTCATAAATATAAAATAATGGATCGCAATTATTTGCTCAAGCTCAGACCAACTAAATAGATAATAGATATAGATGCAATGTTGTTAAGCACACACACACATGGATCCAGAATTGTTTTTGTGCCAGTTTACTCACTGTGCCCATCTTAACAAAAAATCGCTTTAATTATTATATTAATATGTTACGTTCCATTACAGCGTATCAGTACTCCTCTACTGAACATAGGCCATATTAATTATTGGAAAAACAAAGTGACTATTAGTTCTGTATTTGATCTGAATTGCATCCAAGAAAATATATTACAGAGGTATTTTCCGACTGTACAGACTGATAGGCTACACAAATGATTTTACCACTACAGCTGTTTATAATAAACATGAAATATCCAGTTAAAATATGAAACAACATTGGATGGAGATCCTATATTTTTAGATTGTAATATACAGGCTTAATTAATTGTAATACACCAAAAAGCTCTCAAACCGTAATTTTTTTATTTAATATCTACAACTTTAGTTCTAAGACTGTTTTGCTTCAAAAACTTTTGCTTCAAAACGTTTGATTTTTTTTAGAAATTTTGCATTTTCACTACACTACAACATACCGTATTTGTGCGACGTTTCAGTATTTCACTGACGAATGGAAATACTGACGTAAAAGCTTAAAAACCCCCAACACTATACGGCTAAATAGATTTTTATCAAACATTATATTCAAAAGTCGTAAAATTGAGGAATGTTTCGTTTTCTTGCAGTGATTGAAACTCATTTTTGAATTATTTTATAATTTATAAAAAATTATGCAAAGCTCAAGTCAGATCATGCATGGAGTATTGTAGTCACCTGGCTGCCTTAGCAAAATATCAATTTGCCTCATTCGGCTCAGTAGAGCGCAACGCCTAGAGGCTTTTCGGTTATTGTGTAAACCAAGCTTCACAGCTTAGCTAACCGCCGCCAAGTGCTTGTTTGTCGGTCTTTTACAGATTCTACTTTGGAGAGTGTGCCTATGAGCTTCATAAGCTCATACCGCTATTTCCTTTCTACTATCGGGGTGCCAGTAGTACTTTAGGTTTACCATCCACACTTGGTTGATATTCTGAACATTCGTACTAAGCGCTATAGCATATAAAGTCATCTTTTATAATGTGCTTCTACTTTATAAAAAGTTTCTTTGAGTGCTTATAGCCTGTACATGTTCAAGGTGCGTGTGAACAAGCTTCTCCTGAGCAAACTCCCTGAGCAAACTCACTCATCTTTGCTCTCGGGCTAGATGGAAGTCAAGAGTAAACCCATCTTTAAAGAAAAATAAAATAAAATGAAATTATGAGGTTCGAACCTTTTTTCAATCTTTATATATATATATATATATATAAATCCTACATGTTACTACATGCTAATATAGTATTCTCATAAACATAGGTTATAAGGTAAAATCAATAATAATAATTGTTGTCCATGATATGAACTTTACATTCATTTCACCCGCACCGCACGTCTTACATTAGCAACAGTGCGATTTTGTTATTGTTTTGTTTCACTCTTTTTTCATAGAGTTTTATGAAACATTTGAAATAATGCAAATATTTTTTGTATGAAAAATTTTATGAGCGAATTTTCAAAAGTCATAGAATAAAGGCAAGTGTGAATCAAGGATTTTTATTTGGGGGGAGGGGAGCCTCGGGCCTCGGCTCAAGATTTTCAAAGATGTTTAAAGCTAGAGGTACACGTAATTGATAAATAAATTAAAGACGATCCCCTGCATTAAGTGCAACATGCGCACAGGTACACCCCTATCCATCTGATAACTTAACGCTTGCCAAGTGTGGCGACTATAGCAAATATCCTTCTTATGAGGCAATCTGTTGTGGTGAGGCCTTATGTTCAACAATGTACTTTGATAGGTTATAATAAATTTACGAAAAAAAAAACATGGCAAAACAGCGGAAATTCCATTACCTTGATGTGGCGAAAAATTTTATTTTATTTAAGTTAACTTAATGATTTGTTATATTTACTACCAGAAACGCTGCGACGAATTAAAAATAAGCAAAAATCAAACGCCATAAAATTCGTAAAGTTAGTTTTAACTTTTTGGATTGTTAAGGGTGGAGCATTACATGTTTACGCCCTGCACCACCATTGAGACCACAATCATTCACGGTCGGCTCGGACGAAAACATCGGGCCCACGCATCCTTACGCACCACACCAACGAAAATCTAACTCCTACGAGGAAGACGCCCTTATTTTGAAGGTTATCGAAGCATATTGTACTTCGGCGCGGTGTAGAAACGCCGTCAGTTCCGGTGAGTGTCATATCTTTAATAATCTAAATAGATACACTAACTTTTCTCCAACTAGATCTTTAACATTGTAATACCATGTTTGTGCTCGTTTTTTTCATACGTTTTTCATTTTGTAAGTGTGATATTTTGTGGAACTGTGATTATTTTGATTTCGGCCACTGTGTAAGAATGCTTAAATACCGGAAATTGACAAAATATTATAGGAATTAAATACATATTATACATACACAATATAATTATAAAAATTTTACTTTTGTCGTGCCCGATGGAATGTGTTTTTTCCCTTTTGTTATTTTGAAATTATTACGGTTAATGCCTCAAAGTGTACCGATACAGTATTATTACAATCGTTTAAAAAAATATACGGCGTTTTTGATATTTTTGAAATAATGGTATCTCATAATATATTTTTATTTACATAACACAATATAAGAGGTTTCTACTAACAAAGCTTTAATTATTATGCAGTACCCAATATACCCCTGGAGATATTCGAGTCGACAAGGAGAAGACACGCTAAGTCAAGAAACCGTATTATCAGTTGGTTATTAGAGTGAACGATCTGTTGTCTCGTAAATAATACCAAATATAACCATATTTTATAAAGTAGCGCCTCATAGTAATATATTGTTGTTAAAGTATGTCGTTAGTGCTATGAATGTTACAAATATAAATATAATTAACATACTATATAAATATGTATATATGTGTGTGTGTTGCACATCGGTATACTACTTACTAATAAGTAATAACATAATTGTCGGTGTTTGTGACTTTTCCATGACTGCTAGTGCATGATGCTGAAGCATGTTTTAATTTATTTTTATTAGATCTGTCCCTAATTATAATTAGTTGTACTAATGGTAAATATAACCTGTTATTCTTTGTTAACAGTACAAAGTAGCTAGTCATTATAGTGATATGAAACGGCACACAATTTTTGATACTTCAGATAATATTAGTGAAATTGTGTGTGTAATTTGCAGCTCCTACTACTACTACTGCTCCTATTCCTAGACTAGACGTAGCGAAATGTTTAAACAATGGTTGTCAGAGAATCTCAGTCATTTAATTATACAATTAAATTATTTTAGAATTAGAATATCAAGAAAATGACAAGCTTTTTATGTATGCACATAACTTGCAGACTGTAAGTCGCTCTCTTAAGCTGTATCCAGTAATAAGTAAATAAGCTATTAATGTAAATTGACTAAACTATTAATCTAAACCTGAAGTTCGTTGCCAAATGGTACGCTGAACCTTTCTATTTTGTTACATGCGGCTGCCTTTATATCGCACCTGCAGTGGACTGCGGCCACTTTTCACTTGGTAAAGTACAATATCATGCACTCGCTACTAACAGCCCTAACCGTAACAATACAAAATTGCCGTTCATGCTAAGGAGCGAAACGCCCGATTACGTCGGTTGCAGCAGGTCGACTAAAGTGAAGCGTAACAAAAGTTCGTCGGCAGCGGACGCATATTTGTATCGTGCACCGGAAACCCGTCGACTGCTAGCAGATAGGAAGTTCCTGATGAATCGCTCGAACCCAAATCTGTGGGAGTGTTCGGAAGAACGAGATCATAGACGAAGGTTACATGAAAGCCGCGAGCGACGGAGCGGTTCACACCCAAGTCTTGCGGCTCCGCTTCATTCAGTAGCGCCCGCTCCCGTGCCCGCTCACGCTGCACGCTCGGCCCGCTCTTCAACCTGGTGTTGCGGCAATTTTGTTAAACAGCTCACAAAATCACATCATTTTGATTGACAGTAACCTTCCTCGCTAGCATGTTATTTAGCTAAATGCCTCATGTACAAAGCCTTGTGCATTTTTAGTCGAGTTTATCATACCATTATGCCGGTATTCAGAGACGGATTCCAATTTAAACTCAAACTTTACAATGTCAAATTTGAATGTAATGATGTGGGAAGGCAAACTTGCTGTTAGTACAGAAACCAAAGCTGCTTCGACTTGAACGGATCTTATGTTTCTACAATAGAAATAAAGTCAACGCATTTGAACACGCACGTATTTTATTTTTCTTTACTTTTAAATGGGTTTAAAAGTAAAGCTATGTTACCCAAAATCAGGTAATTTTGGATATTTGTTACTTACATCGGATAAAATATTGTATTTTTCTCTGCACATACATATTTAGTCCATATTAAAAACCGTTTTTGTGGCCTGTGATTTTCGAGATTCTAGGTTAAATGAGAACAACTTTTTTAACTTTGACTCTTCTGATGGTAATACGGTAATAAACGCCTTCAAAGAACTTGATTAGACTATAGAACCTTGCTAAAATGCAATGAATTGACCGTTAATTGGATTAATTTAAAATTGTTTCATTTTTTATATAAAAGCTTTTTTATTCAAATTGTTTTCATATTAGGCCACGAACATATTGTTTAGAGGACTGAAGTGTCCATTATAGTTATTTTGTATAGTTAACTGTATTTCATTACACCCAAAGTTTACTTTGCCTGTGACTTTTTGCTTAAGTACTTTTCTACGTGGTAGAGCCATGCTGCAGTTATATTAGTAGTATAGTTGTAGCACGAATGGGTCGGCTCGACCGGGGAAGTACCACGCTCACAGAATACAAGAGTAAAATATTAGCTTAATGCTGCTGTGTGTCGTATGGTGAGTGTAGAGAACGGGAGATCCTTTTTACTGGAAACGAGGCATTCCATCGTAGTACTCACGGGTGACAACGCATCTACATTTTGATTCGTAATCGAGGACAGATGTAGATGTCTATGGACCACAGCAACCACTTAACATCAGGTGGACTGTGTGCCCGTTTGTCACCCTATTTATAAAAAAATAAAGTAGACTTGACCGTCTCGTTACACTCTAGTGGTCGCAAGCGCGATCGCGAGCGTGGTCGGGCGAAAATCAATTAATGGTTTCATACTATGTCAAGTAATTCTCAGTACCAGTCCGGAGTCAGGAAGCTGACGGTGTTTTATCCCCTGCCTCGAAAAACACATAAACCGTTGGTACTGCGCTTGATTTTTCTCCGGTCGTGTTGGTTTGCTGTCCCATATATATATATGGGACAACAAACAGTACTCTACTCTTCCCACAGAGTAAAGAGTAAGGACCAGAGGTGAAGCTTCCTTACAACGTCGAAAATATATAACCTATTCTGATAGGGGTGTCACATGATGCATGTGAAAAATTTAAGGAAAATATAAATATATTATATAGTATAAAACAGAAATGTAACAACAACTAAACTATTAGGCATTTTGCTTATAGAGAACACATTATTTACCTACATAGATTTATAATAACTTAAATCTAATTATTTTAATTAAAATAAATCTAATTATTTACTAATTGCAAACAAACTTAATAAATTAATTGGTATATAAAATTTCGAAATATTGTGGGTGTATTTATTTAAATGCGCACGATTAACAGCCCTTTCATGGATAATCTGACTGAGCCGGCGTAAACCGGTTCCGAGCTCCCGCACACATCGCTGCACTATGTATGGGTGTATTCGCAGCGAGCCGTTTGTATGTAGCTTCCCCTCTGGTCGGTTTCTTTACTCATGTGCAATGATCTATAATCCTGTCCTGCGCAGATGTCTAAGCTCCGTTGAGACTGGCCATCGTGGCTGAAATTCAATCTGGAAGACATTATTATTATTTATATAATTTAAATTAAATTTACGTCACGTTCTGTATTATTCAGATAACTAAGATTTACGATATGAGTACCAAGAAATAATATAAACTTCAGGTGGCAGGCCTGTAAGTTTATACTATTTCGTATATTTACTATATACGTACATTTCGCTTCCTTAGCGCGCACTTCCACAGCGCTTTTAGGCCAGTGATTTCAAAGCTTTCCCGCTGTATATATAGTCAAACTCATACTTTGAATTAATTTAAATAAAAAGTGTTTTGCAAAGTATGGCTGGTAGTCAAAAAAAAAAACGATAACATTTTGAAAAGGTTTTTGGCTATGGCGAATAATGCAATATGTCTACTTACAGCAGTATTGCTTCCCACATCGATTCATCATCATAATCAATCATTATAACCTGTCAAGGTCACTACTCAACAAAGGTGTCCCCTATAGATTGTTAGGCCTTGTTAGGCCAGTTAGCAACCGTTTTTTAAATTGTATTTGTTATCAGGAAGATGCTATTTTCCATCTCCTGTTTAAGTTCCCTCTCTTTTTATATGGATTATATGAGGTAATGAATATTTTAATGCCGCATGAACTCGACACGGTATGATTGTTACCGGATGATTGTTTTATTTCTATTTTATTTATACCGCCACTGCAAGGCCCACAATTTTGACATAGTGAAGTTTGATTTAAACTCGAGATTGTCTGAATTTCTCACCGGAATTAGGAATGTCCTTTGAAATCCATTCTTGTGCGGCTGGAAGTGTACATAACGACTATTTCTGTATCATCAAATATATAAAATAACTCCGCTTCTAACAAACACATGATTTCTTATTGTATTTACTCGTCTGCTTATTTCGGTTCAAGTGACTCGAATTATCATGCCATAATTTCAACCGAGTGTGCACATTTGACATTTATCGGTATATCAATTTTAAAATTAGCCAAAGACATTTAAGTATATAGTAGTAATAGACCGGACATCAGCAACAAAATTGTCGTCTGTAACTTTTGTCCTATAGGATCTCCGATTTTTGTCATTTAGTCTAAGTGACATCACCGAACGGTCAAGACGCATTCGTTCGGTTGTGCACGAAGATTAAGGTATATTAAGTCACAATATGGAGCAAAAAATGAACATGATTTCGGTTTATTATCCTAAGAATAATGTATATTTAGCAAATAATCTTTAAATTTTATTATTTCCGTTAGATTGTTATGGAAGAAAGAAAAATTATTATAAGTGCCCTCTGTTATCCAGTAACGTCACTATTTATTTACAAATATGTTAGTGATTGACGACGTGCTTAAAACTTTTTTTTTAAAACGATTTTAACCTTATGTTTAGAAGCGTCACCTAATGGGAAATAGCTAAAATGTTTTCCAAATAAATATTCAGCGTAGTATTGCTATTTTTCGCTAGAGGGCTTAACACACGCGCGTGCTCACAGTTTTTGTATGCAAATGTTCCCAATGTCCGCTCTATAGTTATTATATATTTAAATCTCTTTGAAATTAGCCCTGTTGATGTCTTAACTTTGTTTGTTTTACAATACTTGACGATAATATATTTAGATCGTATTCGAAGAAAGTGTTATCTGTGACATAAAATATGCTTTTAAAATATTATAGAGATAGATGCATGAACAACACATAATATAATAGTGTTGTATTAAAGTAAAGTTTGAACGAGATCTATATCTAGTTATCTATGTCAACATAGACTAATTTGCTTTATTTGATGCACGTGTGCAGTATTATTAAAATAATGAATTTAATTTTAAGTTTTGCTTTATAATAAAATATAAAATTTTGATGGTGCATTAATATTGTTAATTGTATATTTATATATGCATATATAGTGGTTTTATTAGATTAACTCATAGTATATATTTTTATATAATGTTATATAAAAATTGATTTTAAGAAGTTAGCTATTATATTATATTATATCTAGTTTTATGTACACCCACAAATTTTCGTTGATTATTTGAAATTCTACTTTAAGATGACGGCAAAAATAAGCGATGTACCTTGTAAATGTACCAAAGTACGAAGTACATTTATGTAATTTTTAAATATTTACACCAGACGATAAAGTTTAGCATTTGTGTTTGTAACTTAACATAAAAATATTTGTTTCTAATTTTCGCAAATTATACATTTTTTCTTAAAGCTTATTTTATTTACTTTACTAAATTAAACATATTTCAGAAAACAACTGTCGTTTTTAACTAAGAGCATTCATAAGCAAGTCTTAGGTTATTAGTAACGTATACAGTGTTAAAATAGTTATATTTGCAATATATGTGTTCATATAGCAATATTCT